>CM041783.1:76048428-76224354 GCA_023374045.1 Limonium bicolor
TGCAGTCACAATGTTTATCTCTGACCATTACTAATTCTTACATCCTGGGTGTTGGATATGGGGTCTATCTGTGCAACCTTCCTTATACTCAGTGTATCTGGTACGTTCTAAGGTAATCTCAAGGTTCATAGTTTCCATTTTCTAAATAAAGTGTATTTTATCTCTAATAGGTGAAAGCCCTTTTGAGGGGTTCATTCCCTCTCGTGGCCTCACAACAAGGAGTGGTATCCCCACCCTAAAAGGCATGGTCGTTCTCCGCTCTATCCTTATCTCATTCTCAATATTCTCATTGGTTGATGTCGTTCTTCCCAATCTAAGTTATAGGTTTGGTAACCGTTCATATCTAAAATTGTAGTCCCTTGGTGGCTTAAACAAGCTCTTATTTAACTTACTGCGCCTCGGGCTCTGATGTGATTAACATCCTTGGCTCGTAGGCTCTTAATGCTTAATATCAGTTCATTATTTGTACTCTTACTGTAACACCCCATCCAACATTAACACACTTACAAAAACTGCAGCGGAAAAACAACCTCATCACATTACTTAACTCGTTGGTGTTACACGCCGTTAGCCACCCACGTGGCTAACAAGGCTAATACATACACATTGTACCGGTCTGATGGGCTAAATTCCCGAGCGTCTACACATTACTATCCCTTTCCATTAACACAACAACAACATACACCTTCCAATATACCGAGTATTTATAAACTGATGCCGACAACAATTTCGGTCTTACTACACCTACTGTATGCATACACTTAAATGATTACCCATGTACAACGACTACCCATCCTACTCTCGAAACGGCTTCCAGCACTTCGTACCTGAAATAGGAAAAAAAGAAGAAGAGGGTGGCCCCCAAGGGGCTTCAGCACCTTTGCTGGTTGGTAATCCCGCAGCCCACATGCTACCGGGCCACGCACAACTAATTGTCGTCTTAGCATGCGGTTGATTATTTTTAAATCATGCATGCAACTGTAAAACACACAACATAATCATTTCGCCTCAACGGGCTCAACAAGCGGATAATATATCCTTACTTAATAAGTCACTCAAGGTATTCAATATCCCTAGAGTTTCCTCCTCTAATGGAGCTACTTCCTTAACAAACGACACTTACCCTTAAATCGGGTTATCCTTAAACGCCTCTTTTCTCAAACTGGGACTCATATCCATGATTCCACATACTCCACATTTTACAACATATAACACTACACTACATAACACATAACACACTTGCACGTTTCAACGTGTAACCATCATAACAATCACAATAGATATGCTCAACAAACAAAATACAAACATGCGGGGAATGGTTCTTAGGAAACCGACCCAAACATGTTTATACACTGTGAGCCTAGAGAATGTTGCCAGCTCATGATAAGCTCGTTATACAATAACAACAACACTCATTACCGGTCCTAATAGTTGGACGAGTAACTTAAGTTAAGGCGGTTCGGGTTTGGAGGCCCGAACACACACACAAACACATGTTCCCCCTTAAACCGATCATAAGTCAGAATAGCTAAGTTTGGAGTAAGCTAATGGGAGATTCATAAACCGTGAGGGAAACAACCTTAACAAAGAGAAGGGTAAGGCTAGGAAGGATACCCTTTCCCAAACAAAGCTGCGAACCGGCCAAACCGGGTTCCTCACTACTGTTAGTACATACTTACTTTAGATATTAGTTAGAACCCCACTATGGAGTCTATCACATCTACACATCATACAGATTACAACTGTGTTAGACACATAGGGAGATACCTTACCTTCATATACACATATCACACATTTAACAAACGCATAGCCGTGGTTAGTCGTCCCATGGTTCGGGTCTGTTTACTCCGAATACCGAACTCTCATGTGATCCTAGACTCAGTTAACTAAGGTTAACACTGCCGAGGTTAAATGGTATCGGAGTTGAACACCCACATATATGAATTACTGTAAACTCATTACATGTTTTATCTTACAACGTGGCAAACATACAGAAAAACACATTGGCATACAAGCCGGTGTAATCCGGTAGGACACAGGTTGCAAGAAAACCATACCTGTCGCCACGGTCCACCATATCATGTCCTTTTAGGTTCCTCGAACAAATCCCGTACAACTGGTAACATCACAATTACTTTTATTAATATTGGGGTAACATGTTTGCTTAACGTTTAAAGCGCCCATAGTTTACCCCGTCATTCCCGTTACACTTAACTTACTCTTGTGATATTAAGTTTACAACTCTCACATCAAACCCAACACTTGTTTACACATTTTAAGGCCTTTATATGCCACCAAACAAGGCCTAAACATCACCTAAAACCATTACCATTCAATTCCCCATGATTAGAAGCCTTTAAAACAGATTTTGCAACACTTTTGACCTGGTCCGGGACTTGGTCCGGACCCAAGGTCCCGGACCACTTGTAGAATGTACTCTCGGCCTTATTTTACCCTTGGTCCGGGTCTTGGTCCTGGACTAAGGACCCGGACCACTTCTAAACTTCACTCTCGGCTCTTTTTAAGGGGTGGTCCGGGTACCTATACAAGGGCTAGGTCCCGGACCATGTTATTAACTTGTCAAAACATCATTTTCAACCCCTAAACCAACCTTAAACCTTACCTAATCATTCCATACACTTTCCACATGTTTCCTACATGTTTGAACACCTTAAAACAAGCACTAAACTTTCCTAAATCATCACTAACTGGTTACTCAATTCCTTACAACAATTCCTAGCACTTATAACATTTTTCTTAGATTTCTAAGTGGTATATCATGCCTACTACCTCAACTAACCAAAGTGTTGTCTCACAAATATTACCACCACTCCAAAAGCATTATTTCTCATACACACCTCCTTTGCACAATTGCTTATAATTTCCACCAGTTTTCACTTAGACCTTCACTAGGCATTTCTTTTCCTTTGTTTACCAAATCTTGAACAAGACTTAACACTTCACATAACAATTCCTTGTGTGTTCAAAACACCCATTTGAGTTCTAAACCCTCCAAGACAATGCCCATGGCACCTTAACACCTAAGAACCCATGATTCACCTTCTTCCACCATCTTAACACTTAACAAGTTCCTAGTACCTTCTAGGTCTTAAAATCTCATTTCATCACATAAACTCCTTTGTTTATCGACTAAATTTTGCCATAGCTTCTCTTGTAAATACTCACATCCAAACACTTAGGTTTTTACCTTATTTCATTCAAGAACTCCTAAAATCCATCAAGAACATTTTTACACACAAACTTCACACATTAAGCACTACATCACAATATAGTGCATAACTTAAATTGCTTGGCACTTAGGCCCTTAAATAACATGGCTCTTAGGCCCTTAAATTGCATAAACCTTAAACACTGAATTTCCCACATAAGTAATGCCTTTGACCTGCAAATACACCCAACAATACATATGCCCTTAATAAACTCCTTGAGAGCATTTTACTAGCTCATTTGCCATTGGCTCCTTAGGTATTTTATTAAGCAAATCAAGCTCATTTTCCTAAGGCATTTAAACTACATTGAGATAGCTTGTTTACCTCTTTTCCTCACAAACTTCTTTCTTGTTTCCTTGTAAAAACGGTGGGGTGTTTGGTTGTTTGTCAACTTCTAAACAATGTACAAATAATAGAATGAGTATTCAAGCATTATGCTTCATCTCATTGTAAACCCTAGTTACACATATTGTTTTAACACATTAAGGTAATTGTTTTACCTTGGAATTGGAAGAGAACTTGAATAAGTATCAAGAGAGGACTCCTCCTATCCCTTGGAAGATTCAAATGAAGCTAAAACAAGCAAGGTAAAGACACCATGGTGAGGCGAATTTTCGGTCATGTACTAAAAGGAGAGGAAACTTGATTTTTCTTTGAGATTCCTTACCTAGAAGCAAAGGAGAGTAATAATGTGTAGAAACACAAGCTCAAGCTCCATCAATGGTGATTCTCCATGGCACCAAAATTGAGCTCTTGAAGATTTGAAAAGGTAGAAGTGTAGAGCTTGACCTAACTAAGACAAATATGGTCTTAGAATTTGATTTGGAGCATGGAGTTGGATTTGGCAAGGAAATGAAGATGGAGAAGAGAGGAGCTGTTGCAAATCGTAAATGGAGGAAAGGAGAAGGTGAAGAAACCGTGTGAAATGAAAGAAGAGAAGGAAATGAGAAGATGAGTTTGCTTTTGGAGATATTTATGTTATAAAGCAAAATAGTACTTTACTTTAAGCTTTACTTTACTTATTTGATTTCTTTACAACTTGGTGACTCACTCCTTGAAAAACCGGCCCCCATTTAGTTAGAAGGGTACTTTAGTCTTTATTTGTCAATTTAATTACTTATAACATTATATGTTACAAACTAGCTTATAAAAATCACTATTCACTAAAACAAGGCACTTAGAAGTGAAATTTTTGATTTCCCATTAATATAGCCACCCAAATGTGATACTATATAGTACACATGTTAATTAAAGAGTATGATGGACATTTAGCCATTCAAAACTCATTTACAAGACAATTTTTCAAAAACGTGCTTTAAGACTCCTTAAAGCACTTTTTGTGTTTTAACTTGTTTTCAAGCTTGGTTTTCTTTGGTAATTGATTTAATATGTTCATTAACATATTTATAAGGTATAGGTATGACCATTAGGTCTTATACAAATTTATCCCAAGCTTAGAGCACATTTTTGCTCTTATTGACTTTAAGGTATTTATTTATGTTTTGTTTGGTTTAATTGTCTACCAAGGTTTCCTAAGGACTTAATTAGCCTTATTAAATCATAATTGAATATTACTAAGTCTTGGTAGGCTCTTTGGGTCCTAACCCAGTTCACTCATAGCTTAGAGCATGTTTTTGCTCAAACTGTATCTTAGCGTTTTATTGCATTTTACTATGGTTTAATTGTTCACTGACGTTTCTAAGGCACTTTTTAGCCTTTACATACCATAGTTTGATATTTAAACCACATATCAAGGTTTGGGGTATTTCACTTACTCATCTACAGGCATCATCCCTATAAGATTCTGGTTCTTTGCGCACTATTCACCGTTAGGTTACATACTAAATGTAGTATCGGATTTCATGATAAGTTGCTGCATCCTGCTTCCCGCTAGGGAAGTTTTTCAGGTGTTCTGAGGTTACTTAATGTCTTTGACAATGCTGTCATTTTACTAGACTTATGTCTTTTAATAGTCAAGGTTAGGTTCGTATTAGGCGTTCGCCTTAAGGTGTCCAAGTTGGATATAATCCTGTTATCTTATACTTCCATCTCAACGCCTCGTTCAACTTCTGTTGATTACGCCATCCTTTGATGATCAATCATGCTTGGGTGTTAATGAGTTAAACAAACAGTGTTAACTGTCATTCATCAGTTGTTCGGCTCGACTATGCCCGCTCTGTGGGGGTAGTCCTCTGAGCTTTCCTTTCCAGGGTGGTACATCTTTAGTCCTTAGCAGGTTATAGCTTATGTTTATTTCTTTTATCCTTGTTTTCTGGGTTTTTCAACATCTTCATCGAAGAATGTTGTTATTTTGTATCCTTAATGGTCACTCTGGGAGTCTTATAAGCCGATGCTTCAACAGTCTCAATGGTATCTTACAATACATCCCTTGTATATCATTGCTTATATAGTGTTTTTGCTCGCATTTCCGAGCGATCTATTTGGTTTTCCCTTTTGAGATCCGGGTTTGGTATTCTTACCGCACTGTCGGTTGCTGTTGTCGTAGTACGTTGCACTGTTGCTAACATCCATATGGTCTAATATTATGTCCAAGTCCCGCTCCCGGCTGACTGGTGTGTTACCTTATTTCATCATGGTCAGGCCGTCGGGCCTTTCCAAGGTTTTATTTTTCTATTCTCGTGGATTTACAATCCGGTATTAATATGCGTTTCAACTGTAGCGTTCTCCTATCTTGCCATGATGGCTTTCGTGTAGCTTAACCGTGGTAGCACTTGCTATGGCAAGTGCGCCATGCAGGATGGGCTATTGGTGCAAGGTACGTTGGTAGCGATACTTCTTTCTAATTTCCATGTAATTGGTAGTCCTCGGGACTCCTTCGATAATTTCTTATTTTGGATAACTAACCCTCCGGCATTTTCCTTGTTGTTTGACGGTACTGTCATTTACCAGGGCGTTCCTCTTTCTGAGGGAACCCCTCAATATCTTCTTATGTCTTAATCCTCGCTTCTGTCTCCACACATCTTGTTGTGGTTACTAAGTAATGATTTTTCCTTTTGGCACTACATCGTAGTCCCATTTCGGTATACAATTTATATGTGTTTCCACCGTTGTCCGCGTTATGTTGGGCAGGTTTGCAACCTTTTCATTGTATGGGGTTTGGAGTTCCCGGTTCTTAACTGGACCTTCCAGTAATCTTAATCCTCACGCTCTGTATTATCTCACTGTTATGCTCTCTCGGATCGCTGTCCGGTACTCATGTCTCTTATCATTTCCTCATCCATTGCACGCGTAGTGCTTTCCTTACCATTGGTATCGCGGGTTATTTCGACTGCGTAGCATGTCGACCCATGTTGCCGGTAATTTCCGTTCCCTTACTGATAGTATTCCATAGGTAGCGCCTGTTTCTCTGTTGAAGCGCTCCATTTAAAATCTCCCAGTTCTCCATAACTGTTGTACAACAAGTTGTTTCTCGTATTGCTTACTGTTAGCTAACTGTCAGATCGGGTTTCCCCGAGTAAGAGAAGACTTTCTTCTCCCTGGCGTTTGTTCCACATACTCAGGGTTAGGGATGTGGAGGGCCTAGGTACTATGGATATCCGGTAAACACCGGGAAGTCCTGGCTAACGCACCTCACAGTCTATCTCTCAAACCCTTAACCCATAACTCAATCTCAACCTCATCATTCTCCTAAGTTCGGTATTTCTTGTCTTCAGAGCGTAACTACGCTCTGATACCACTTTTTGTAACACCCCAACTCAATCCAAATGTGGTCTCGCGACTTAACAGTATATATATAAACATGTCACAGCGGAATTCTTTACAAATCCAGGACCTTGCCACGGTCTGACTACAAAATATACCGAACATTAGTCTAACAACCTCAACCATTTACATAACCTTCTTACAGACCTCTCACAACCTATACATCTTACTAACTCGATTGCCATACGAGTGTACATGCATAACTCGTAGGTCACACTTAATCCTTAACACTTGTATCCTCTTCTTACTCTTGCGACGACCGCTTCCTGATGTACCTGTGTAGTAAAAACAACCCCCAAAGGGGGTCAGCACGAATGCTGGTACGATCCCCTCATGGCCCCCAAGCTAACGTGGCTACGACGACTAATTGTCGATAGCATGGAGGTTGATTAGATGCACAACATAATAGAAAGTGCAGTAAACAACAACTCAGATATGAACAATCAAAGTTCACACACAATGAACGACTTAAATGCGTTCCCTTAATTAGAGAGTTAGTTATTTAACTCCTTAAGTAATGTTCCCTCTTAATCTTAGTCCATCCTTATCTCACCTCAATCTTAGTCTTATCTTAATCTTAGTAACAACCGTCCTTTAATAAGGAGTGGATGTAGCTTATCTTAATCTTAATATTACAAACCATCCTTTAAAAAGGATTGGTTGCAACTTATCTTAACCTCACCTTAATCTTAATCTTAATAATACAAATCATCCTTTAAAAAGGAATGATTGTAACTTAACTTAATCTTAACTTATTCTCAGAATACAAACCGTTCCTGGAGGGGAATGGTTGTAGCCTAAGTCCAAACCTGGGATTTAGGTGATCCCACCGCACCATCTTAATGCCACCTACCCTGGACAGAAATCCAGCGTAGCTGAGCCGGCAACCGGCCCTAGGCTACAAGTCCGAAGACAAGTCCTTAATCGGAGGTCGAATCTGCTATAGATAACGACCCCCTTTCCTTAGCATGCATGACCGGAGATCGGTCCCGGGTTTCCTCACTCAAGTTCCAGTTAGTAATTATCTCAAGACCATGTTTGTTGGTTAACCTCTTTCGGTTCATATCGTCCCTTATTAGGGGTGTTCCTTAGTCTCACTCAATTCCTTACTAAACATTGGATAGTAAGTTCTCACGGTATGTTGTGTTAGTTTTCAAACATCACACAACAATACAATAACTATAATATATTCCGGTTGCATGCTTTATCTTGTTTAGTGAGCACACAAAACAAATAGCACACAAGTCGAGGGACACCTCGTTAGCAAGCAGGTCACAAGAGAACTGTACCGTTCACCGTTGGTCGTTCGGCTGCTTACTCTCTTCCGGAGTCCAAACTCCCAAGTCCTAAAACATTCATTCAGTTTTAGGTTGTTAATCACTTAACTTAATATGACTTACTTAACTTGTTTAACTTACTTAATTCCTTAATGATCCCCACCTAACATCTCTTAAGTCTTACAACTTAATCTCACAAACTTAATCTCACAAACTTAATCTTAAACTTTCAAGTTTATACTTAACTTAACTTAATTCCTTAAGTTCTTAGGGTCCCAATCATTACTACCCTACCAAAGGCATACCTTATTACCCATTGCCATTCTTAGAATTCAATTTTTTTTTTATTATTTTTAGGCCCGACCGGACTTCCGACCGACCTTACCTAAGGTCGGTCCATTCCAGAACACTTCACCGTTTGGAAATTCTACCCCGACCGGACTTGCAAGTCCGGTCCTATGTCCGGTCGATTCCAGAGACTTATTACCGTACAAAATACATGCCCGACCGACCTTGCAAGTCCGGTCCCAAGGTCGGTCCATTCCAGAAACTTTCTCCGGTAGTGTAATTTGAGCTCGAACCTTGCAAGTCCGGTCCCAAGGTCGGTCGGCTCCAGAACCTTGTTTCTAAATTCTCTTTTCAACTCCAAACTTCTCCTCATATATCCTAATATGTTATAACCTCATTTGGGCACTTAAAATACACCTTAAGCCCTCCTCCAAACACATTAAATCATTCACCAAGATCCACCTTAGTCATTATGCATTTTCCTTATAATAATGCTAACACTTGTAACGTTTTCCTCTAGGTTCTAGGTGGTGGTTCATACTTAATGTAACCACTATGCCAAATGTTTTCCACACCACTATAACATCATCTCCCAAGCATCTTTCACCATCGAAAATCCTTTTATGCATTTACTTAAAGTTCCTTCCTAAGCTTAAGCTTCCATCCACCAACACCTTATTTCCTTCCTAGTTGTTTACCAACATTTGCCTAAGTCCTACATGCTCAATTACATTCTCTTGATTCTTAAATCCTCCAAGGTAATGCCTAAGTCATTATAACTCATTACCACACTTTATCTCACCCCTTTTTCATCAAGACAACCTCTAAAACTTCCTAGTACTTCCTTAGTCATTAATTCCCCTTAGAACATATTCAAATCACCTTAATCATTACACCTTCTCCTTAAACTTATGCACACTTCTTATATTCCTCATCTCATGATTTTGGTGTGCTCAAAACACTCACCATTCCTCTAACTCCTCCTAGACATCTCTAGGTCATCCTAAACCTCAAGGACTCCTTAGTTAACTAATCTCCACTCAAATACCTCATAATGATTCCTAGTAAATCCTAGGTCATATTAATTCACCACCATCGCCTAAACACTTATTTTCTACTCAAATTTTGCCATAGCACCTCTAGCATCATAGCATGCCCAAACACATTATTTTTCCTCATTTAACCATCTCACACACCTCAAGTTCTTTCTCATCATATCTCATCACCCAAACCAACTCATTCACAACAAACTCAATATATTGCAATAATCTTAAATTGCATAGCACTAAGGCTCTTAGGCCCTTAAATGACTTAAACTTAAACACTGAATTTCCCACATATATAAGCTTTCAACCTGCAAATACACTCATCAATCTCATAGTAGTTATAATGCTCTTAAAATCCACCTTAACCTTATATTACTAACTCATTCTCATTAGCTCCTTAATCACAAGTTCATAAGCTCGTTTAAGTTCTTTTTCTTAGGTTATATAACCCAATACACAATGTAAGCTCTAAGCCACATTGGTATTTATCTAAAACTCATTCCTTAATCTTAAACCACCATTAGGTAAGCATTTTACCTTGTTTTCTCAAGCTTATCTTAATCTCCTCCTTAGGCCTTCTTCTTGCATAGATCTCGGCCACCACTTAAATTCCTTTTGCCAATGTTCTAATCAACATTTAAGGACTCATATGAGTACTAAGCAATATACTAACCTCAAGGAATGAAAACCTAGGTTAGAAATGTGTTCTAAAGCATAAAAGTGGATGATTACCTTTGAAGTCTCAAGGTAGACTTTGGCATTGAATGAAATAGGACCTCCACTAGTCCTTGGTGAATAAATCAAGCTAGAACAAGGCATAAAAACATAGCCCCATGAGAAGGAATTTTCGGCCATGTACAAGAAATGATGGAAACATGGTTTTTCTTTTTTCTTTACCTTAAGAGAATGGAGAAGCTAATGAGCACTTCAAACTTGATTTTCCTCCATCAATGAAGTTTTCTCATGGCACCAAAATGGAGCTTTGAAAGATTTGAAAAGATAGAAAGATAGGTCTTGACCTAACTAAGAATAATATGTGTTTAGTTTTTGATTTGGAGCTAAAATGAACATTTGGTGAGCATTTGGAGATGGAGCATAAATGGAGACTTCACTCACGGTTTGGAGCAGGGAAGAAGAAGAAAAAACCGTGGGAGAAGAGAGTGAATGAAGGAGAGAGGAGAGAAGTGAACTAATATGAGATATTTGCTTTATTAAAGCAAATAGTAACTTTCTTACTTACTCTTCTTTTCCTTTCTTATTTGATGACTCATGTGGTGACTCACCTCTCTTAGAAAACCGGCCACCCTCTTAAATAAGGCTAACATGGTCTTTGTTGACCAATTAATTGACTTATGTTGATTAAAACTTAAACTAGTCACTAAATAGTTACTATTCACTAAACAAGGCACATAATCGGGAAATTTTTGATTTCCCATTGATTTAGACCTCCTAATGTGATACTAATTAGTACACATGTTGATTAAAGAGTAATGATGGACTTTTAGCCACTCAAAACTCAATTCTAAGACAATTTCTCAAAAATGTGCTTTAAGACTTCTTAAAGCACATTTTGTGTTTTAACCTGTTTTCAAGCTTGGTTTTCTTTGCTAATTGATTTAAAATGACCATTAGAATATTACTAAGGTCTTATCATGATATTTGGGTACTCACCCAAGTCTCTCCAAGCTTAGAGCACGTTTTTGCCCTGATTGCCCTTAAAGCACTTTCTTGTGTTTTCCTTGGTTTAAATTGTCTACCAATCTTTCTAAGGCATATTTTAGCCTTACTACATCATGATTGATGTTTACTTAGCATACTTAGGTTTGGGGTATTTCAATTTAACCTAAGGGGAAGAACATGATTATATTGAGAACTTGTGACTAAGGAGCAAATGGGAAATGAGATAGTTAGACAATCACAAGGTGAATTACAAGAGCATTTATATTGCAATGGGAGCCTTGTTGTGTGTATTTGCAGGTCAAAGGCTATTATATGTGGAAATTCAGTGGTTAAGCTTTATGTCATTTAAGGGCCTAAGTGCCAAGCAATTTAAGTTTGTGCACTATATTGTGATGTAGTGTAGGTTTGGTGTAATTTGTGTGTAGAGAATGAGTGGTAAGAGTTTAAGTGTTCATGATTGTTTAATGGTGAAAAACCAAATGTTTGGGTGTAGTAATGTACTAGAGAAGCCATGTCACAATTTGGTGAGAAAGTAAGGAGTTTTAGGTGTTTAATGAAAGAAAGTGAACTAGGGTGTTCTTGAGAGTTAAAATGACTTAGGAGTTGTCTTGAAGGAATTAGAGTTCAAATGGGTGAGTTGGATACACCAAGGTCATGGTGGGAGTGTGGTTAGGTCTTGTGCAAGTTTTGGTAAACAAAGGAAGAATAATGCTTTGTAAAAATCTAAGTGTGAGCTTGTGGAAAATAGTAAGAGCTTGTATAATGGAGGGGTTATGGAGCAATAATGCTTTGGGGTGGTGGTAATGTTTGTGATATAACATTTTGGTTAGTTTGAGTTGTAGGTATGATATACCACTTAAAAACCTAAGGAAAATATTAAAAGTGTTAACAATTTTGTAAGAAATTGGGTGACAAGTTTAGATGAGGAATTGGGCAAGTTTAAGATGTTATTTTGGTATTAGAATATGCCCAAGATCATGTGTGAATTTTGGGTAAACCATGGATGAAGAGAACAAGTGTGACAAGACTTAGAATAATGCAAAATGTAAAAATTTGTAGCTGGTCCGGGACTTAAGTCCAGGGTAAAGACCCGGACCACACTAAAATAAGGGCCGAGAGTTGCTTCAGCACTATGATCCGGGAATTGAGTCTTGTATAAAGTCCTGGACCACCCCATTAAATCAATCTGAGAGTTAGGCAAAGACATGGTCCGGGACTTAGGGTCTGTACAAGGACCCGGACCAATGTCAAAATTCACCCGAGAGTTAGGATATGAGTTGGTCCGGGACCTAAGGTAAGGACCAAGTCCCGGACCACTCTAAAAATGGTGTTTAAGCTTGGAAAATGTTAGGTAATGATGGGGATTGTTAGGTATTGATGTTATAAAGTTATTTAGTACATGTTTGGTGGGTATAATGGCTACTAAGTGGGTGAATAAGTATAAGAGATAACGAGAAATGATGCACTTAAAAGTTTAAGTCAAAACTATATGGACTTGGTGAATAATAATGGGTAAACATTAGTGTTTAAGAAAGTTAAGTAAGTTGTGTTGAGTTGAGGTAATTAATAACCTAAAACTGAATGAATGTTTTTGGACTTGTGAATTGGGACTTGGAAGGAGATTAAACAAACAACCGCCGACGGTGAACGGTATGGTTTTCTTGTAACCGGCTTACTAACGAGGTGTCCCTCGGCTTGTGTGCTACTTGTTTACTTGCTATGACTAAGACAAGATAAAGCATGCAATTGAACTATTATTTTTCTTGTGTGTTTGCCTTACACTAACACACTAGACTTGAGGTTAGTTACTAACATTACTTAGTAACATTGTTTGAGATAAAGAATGCACTCCCATGTTGTTGGTTGGTTAATACCCGAGAAAGGTTTAACTAACACTTCGTCTTGAGACTTTCTACTAACTGGAACTTGGGGTGAGTGAGGAATCCAGGACTGACTCCGGTCATGCATGTTAAGGTAAGGGGGTCGGTATCTGAATCAAATCCAACTTCTGCTTAAGGACTTATCTTCGGACTCGTCGCCTAGGGTCAAGAGTCGACTCAGCTACCTTGGATTTCAGTCCAAGGTAGAAGGCAAATTAAGATGGTGCGGTAGGATCACCTAAATCCTAATTTTAAGATAAGTTGTTTATTCAACCAATGGAGTTAATAGCTCATTGGCTAGGGTTGCCTTTGACCCAACAAAAATAAACATTGAGGTAAGATACAACCATTTCTAATTAAGGAACGGTTTGTATATGAGATTGAGATAAGGATTAAGGTTGAGGTAAGATAAGATTTGATTGAGATAAGAGGAACCACAACTTAAGGAGTTATTTGAATAACTCACTTATTAAGAGAACGCCTTCAAGCTGTTCATTGTGTTTGAACTATGAATGTTCATATGTGGATTGTTGTTTATTGAACTTCTTATTCATATTGTGTATCTATTCAATCTCCATGCTATCGACAATTAGTCGTCGTAGCCCCGTTAGCTTGGGGGCTATAAGAGAATCGTACCAGCAAAGGTGCTGACCCCCTCGGGGGCTGTTGTTTACATTTTGTAGGTAAGTGCCCTATGAAGACTCATCACGAGAGTAGGGGTGGTTAGCCTTAGGATGGGTTTTATATTTTGAGTACGGGTTGTGCCTGTGCACCCGTCTGTTAATATTTAGACTCGTGGAGAATTATGTTGGTTGTGGAGATACGGTAAACTCGGTTGGTGAATATTTTGGTTAGTCGGTTGTAAGTATATGAGTTCGGTTATTTCTGTTAATCAGATTGTAGCAAGGTCCTGGTGTATGTTAGTTTCCGTTGCGATATCATATTTGTGTTATTAAGTTTGTGATAACCATGATTGGGTTAAGACGGGGTGTTACACAATGCCATGTCTAATCTCAAATAGACAAATATTATAGGGATTTTAATTCTCCCGAAGTTTCTCTACTCCCTTCCACTCGTATACTCACACCCCAGTTAACAAGATAAGTATATTCATATACATGGTATTTCATCTCTTGTGCGCAATAACCATAATTACACAATGAATGGATACATATGTTTATGTAACATAAGTTTCAATCATCAAAACAATTTTTCTTTTATGCTATGCACACCGTAGTTTATGCACCTAATACGTAAAACATACGCTAAGCGGTTTTTCACTCTACCCCCCCTTAAAAGGGATTACGCCCACGTAATTATACCATGTACAACCATTAAACATTGGTTCATTCAATACGGGCGTCATGGAGTGTCTTAACTTCCATGCAGCCTATTATACAATGTATTCTGGTCAAAGGGTCTTAACCATATTGACGGTTTAGTCCCTGCACCAAGAATTCTCATTGGAGTTTGTTTACTCATAACCGGTTTCGGTTCTAGCCTCTTAGGCTTCAAGGCATTGATAATTAGCCGTTCGCTCGTACTCAATAGGTATATTCAACCTTAGAATTGTGGGCCCACTAGTTTCTACTGCGCGACCCTAATAACTTAGAGCTTGGTTCGCCCTTTTCATTATTCTCAATGTATTATACATCTCCTCTTATCCCTTTTACATTGGAAATAAAGGTTCTCTCAATCAACGTGTGGTAGTTCTTACCGTACGCGAACTCGATGAGTTATAGATTTTCTATCCAGTTCTTTAGAAATCTATTACAAATATTGCTATGTACGTCTGTGTTACTCACTTGATTCCTCCGACTTACTGTCGGTTGAGGTTAAGCTACTACCTCGCATGTAGTGCTTTCTCGATTGTTAGTGGCTTTTTGAGTTATGCTCACTTATCTGATTGTACACAAGAATTCTTTTTATTTGTACGACCTTGCATTTCTATGCATTGGTCCTCTTAATGTTCATAGGTTTCTCTTCACTGCCATTCTAGTGGGACTTGTTCATTGTAATTATTGGTATGTCTAACACTCCACGTGCTTCTTTGGCCAATGGCCGCACGGTTTTGTTTCTATGCTTTTGCTTAACTGGCTTGTGCCATGTTCATTGCTATGTTTGTACGCCTTCCGCTTCCAGTACGGTTGATTATTTAGCAAATGGGTACTCTTGTCCTGAAGTTTGTTACTTCACTCTCAATTTGATCAACTAAGGATTCGCTTTCAATTCCTTATGCAATTGCAATAGGAATGAACAATGCCTTCTCTGTGAGCTCTTTCGCCACATGATGCAGTCTACGGGCTTAACTGCCTAGTCTTGCTATCATCTCTTGCTTCCTTGTCTCCACTGGGTTTAACTCATGATTCTGCTTGTTCTCTATGTCATTGCCTGACTAGGTTCACATATTGGTCGTTTGATGTGCACCATACTCATTATACAACATTAGTTTACATGGCATCTGCTACTCAGTTAGCTTCCGCTCATGCACTTCTATCATTTTACTATGGTTTGCCATTACTTGGCTGGTTACTAAATATATCATTCCTTAAGTTTCTATGCTCCTTGAGCGTTGTTCACTCTACAGTTCACATTGTACACATACTGTGTTTACTTCTAAACTGATTACTCTTTCGGTTCTTGACAATTGCTATAAAGCTTCTTCCTTTACACTTATTCTTGGAATTCTCTCTTTCTTGTTCCAACTGTCTCTTGGTAATGTCACATATTCAAGCTTCATTATACTCATAGGTAGGACCTTTTCTAGAAGGTTCACATAATCACCGCATTAGTGGTCTCATGATAATGAGAGGTAGTCTTTACTCTGAACTGCTCATTACAGTGAATTCAAATCGAGTGGTTCGTTCGCCGCTCTATACATTTATATAAAATACTTTCTTCTCTTACTGGTTCCATTCTCAACAATTCTTCTTGTTATTCACTGTGGGTTTTACAACCATTTAAATCTACATACGTAGTTGTTTCATGGCTTTTAAGCCACATTGCCTCAAGCTATGCTCTTGCAGGCTGTTTATACAAGTTTCTACTTCTTCGTATACCATCAAATGGTATGAAGGTAATACTAGACCCCTTGATACGGTTGTTACATCACGCTTCCATTCATGGGAGGCCCCTTAGGCAATCTGACCTTAATCAGTGCCTCTTAATAATTTAGGGTACTTCCTGTACGTGGAATCCGTTTCAGTGTTTAGAACCGAGTATTCGTTTAGCTCTCGTGCACCTATCACGATATTTCGTTCAACTTTTGTTGACTCTGGCACCCTTCATGGATTGCTCCTGGGTGTTTCTAAGTTACGCCATTATATTTGGCTAATGTTTATGATATGTTGTGTTAACTACACCGCCTTGCGGTACCGTCACTAGTAGAAAAAAGGCCTATTTTGGCGGTTCCAAGGGGCCTATTTCGGCGGTTGTAAACCGCCAAAATGAGCACCGCCGAAATAGGTATACCTATCTCGGCGTTTGTAAATAAAACCGCCGAAATAGGTGGGCGCCAAAATCAAATTCTAACGACGTCGATCTCGGCGGTTCTTAGCTCATAACCGCCGAGATAGACTCATGGTCAATCTCAGCATCGGTCAATCCCAGAAGGCACCATGAGTCTATCTCGGCGGTTGTTAGCTAAGAACCGCCGAGATAGGCCTATTTTTGTATCTATTTCGGCGGTTCTAAGCTAAGAACCGCCGAAATAGCCCCCCTTTATTTTTGTTTTTTTCCATCCCAGCATATATATATTCAGCGCATTTAGTTCAATGAGACCTGTAATAAAGCTTCATCCACACATGGAGCTCCAGCACACATGTAAAAAGTTATAAAAGCTCCCAATTAATATCAACGACGCGCCACAATTTGAGAATTAACAAAACCAATGCAATTACACTTAATTTGTAACGCCCCTATTTACAATAAATACAGCGGAATAAAATCTCTAATGGCGATTACAGACCATCGGGCTCCAAACACCCGGTACCAACCTCACCAGTTACAACCATTACAATTAACTAAGTTACGGTCTGAACTTCGAGAAAACTTAACATAAACATAACAATAATAAAATACATTCACTCTACATAAACCTAATCCCATCCCAATCACTCTTGCTCTTCGTGGCCACCTGTAAATCCATTTATACCTGCAAGATGAACCAAGCAGCCCACCCCGGGAGGGGGTGAGTCAGTTCCCTGGAATGGAACTGGTACAATTCTCCAAAAACAACTTATTTAAATACCCCCAAACCTTAATATATGTTTAAACACTTAAATATGTGTATTAAGACTAAAAAGAGTCTTAGAAACATTAGTAAACAAATTTAAACAAAAGGAAACACAAAATGTGCTTTAAAGTCAATAAGAGCCAAAATGTGCTCTAAGCTTGGGATAAACTTGGTTAAGACCTAATGAACTTACCAAGACCTCATTTATACACTAATGAACATATTTAATCAATTACCAAAGAAAACCAAGCTTGAAAACAAGTTTAAACACAAAATGAGCTTTAAGGAGTCTTAAAGCACATTTTTGAAAAATTGTCTTGTAAATGAGTTTTGAGTGGCTAGATGTCCATCATTACTCTTAAATATATATGTGTACTATATAATATCACATTTGGGTGTCTATATTAATGGGAAATCAAAAATTTCACTTCTATGTGCCTTGTTTTCATGAATAGTGATATTTATAAGCTATTTTGTAACATATGTTGTATAAGTAATTAAATTGACAAACAAAGACTATATTACCCTCATTATAATAAAGGGGCCGGTTTTCTAAGGTGTGGTGACTCACCACCCTCTTGTTATTTTGTTAAGTAAATAATGGTGACTAATGAATGTACTATTTACTTTAAAACTACAAATATCTTCTAAAAGTAAACCAATCTTCATTCTCTCATTTCTTTCCTTGCTCACACGGTTTCCCACCTCTCTTCTTCCTTCTTCTTGCTGTTCTCTCTCGGTAATACTACTACCTCCATTAGAACTCCCACTTTGATCTCTTATTAAATCTTGCTCACTTGTCCAAATCAAAAAAAAAACACCACCATCTTCTTCCTCTCCTCAAGATCTTCATTTCTATCTTCTCCAAACTTCAAGACAACCATTTCGGTGCCATGGAGTTTCTCCATTGAAGGAGCTTGAGCTTGTATTTTTACATATTGTTACTCTCCTTTGCTTCTAGGTAAGGAATCTCAAACAAAAATCAAGTTTCCTCCTTGTTTTTGTCATGTCCGAAAATATATATTGAAGGAGCTTTTGTGTGACCTTGTTCTAGCTTCATTCCAACTCTTCATGGACTAGGTGGAGTCCTCTCTTGCTAGATATTCAAACTCTCTTCAAAGAGCAAGGTAAAACAACTACATTAATGTTTTTGAAACAATGTAAAATTAGGGTTTACAATGAGATGGAGCTTATAGCTTGAATACTCATTATAATGTTTGTATATTGTTTAGAACTTGTCAAGGAATCAAGTACTCTATCGGTTTTCTAAAGGACAAGAAAGAAGTTATTTTGCAAAAGAGGTAAATCTACTAACCTAATGTTGTTTTAAATGCCTTAGGAGAAATGAGCTTATAAATGCTTATTAAACTACCTAAAGAGCAAATGGTGAATGACTTAGTAAAGTTTCTCAAGAGCTTAGTAAAAGGCATATGTGTTGTTGAGTGTATTTGCAGGTTAAAGGCAAATATATTGTGGAAATTCAGTGTTTATGATTTATGCATCTTAAGGGCCTAAGAGCCATGTCATTTAAGGGCCTAAGTGCCATGCAATTTAAAATTATGCACTATATTGTGATGTAGTGCTTTGTGAGTGGAGTTTGTGTATATAAGTACTTGATGGATTTTTAGTGTTCTTGGTTGTTTGTTGGTAAAAACAAGGTGTTTTGGTTTAGTAAGTTCTAGGAGAACCTATGTCGAAATTTAGGTAACAAATGTGAAGTTCTAGGTGTTAAAATGAGTTTGATAAGTTAAGGAGTATTTAAAATGGTTAAGTGTTGTTCTTGTGTAGGAACATGCATTAAGGTGTGATTTGATGTAACAAGGACTTAGGCATGAGCTTGAGATTTTAGTATGCACCAAATTTTGGGACTTAGGTAAAGACTTAGGCAAACTTTGGTAAATTAAGGAGAAAGTATGAACTTGAAAAAGGAATTGTTAAGATGGATATAAGGAATTAGTTGTGAGAGATGATGTTAAGATAAGGAGAAAACATTTTGGGATAGTAGTTATCATAGGTGAGAAACACCATTTAGAAACCTAGTGTAAAATGTTGTAAGTGTTAAGGAATTTACAAGGAAATAAGTAAAGGTTTAAGGAATTAGAAAAAGAGTTTTGTGAGTATTTAAGGATGGCTTAAGTTGTGTTTGAAGTGCCCAAATGAGGTTAGGGGTAATAGGTTATGTGGGGTGAAGTTAGGAGTTGAATGTAAAAGGAAAGCAAAGATTTGGGGCAGACCGGACTTGCGACCGGACTTGCAAGCCCGGTCGGGACCTGTTTACCCTGCGAGAATTGGCTTCTGGAATGGACCGACCTTGGGACCGGACTTGCAAGGTCGGTCGGGCTTGTAAATTGTGTACGGATTGAGTTACTGGAATCGACCGGACATGGGACCGGACTTGGCAAGTCTGGTCGGGCTAAATTTCCGAAGGGGAGAAACTCTCTGGAATCGACCGGACATGGACAAGTCCGGTCGGCAAGTCCGGTCGGACCAAAACTTGTAAAAAAAAAAAAAAAAAAACAGAAAAGAATGTGACTTATGTAGTTAACCCTAGGGTGTATAATGAATGTAACCTAGGGTAAGATAGACATTAAAACATGTCATACAATTATGTTAAACACTTAGTAAATTTGGAGGTTAAGTAAGTTAATTAACCGACGTTCTTGAATTATGTATAGGAGTGACCTACGGAGGAAACCAAACGAGGCAAGGACCAAGGTATGGTTTTCTTGCAGTCTGTTGTCTAGCGGTTTACACCGGTTTGTGTGTTGTATGTTTTTCTGTGTGTTTACAACGTTATAAGATTTAAACATGTAATGAGTTTACAGTTGTTCATATTATTGTGACGTGATGTTGTGACTCGTTTCCCTTGTGTGTCTAACATGACTTACCACCTATTGTGTGTTGGTTGTTAAGTTCCACTATGAACTTCTAACAAGTGTTAACTCGGAAGTGAGGAATCCGGTTGTCCGGTCATGCATGTAAGTTAAGAGTAGATATCTGAATCAGATTCGACTCTTATGTTGTTAAGATTGTTCTCCTTAATTTGGCGTTCGATCTCCCGCTAGTCTTCCAAAGCTTACTATTCTGACTTATGATCGGTTTAGTGGGAACCTGTGTTTGTGTGGTGTGTTCGGGTCACTAAATCCGAACCATCTGTGACTTAAGTTACTCGTTCGTCTAACAGAACGGTAATGAGTGTGTTTAACGAGCTTAACATGAGGGTGAATCACTCTCTAGGCTCTTATGTTATTTGACCCTTGTGGTTTGTTATTGTGGAACGAAGATCCACCGTGTATGTGATGATGAGCTATGCACCATTGATGCTATGCTCCATGTTATGTTATGTTATGTATATAAATGAATGCCACGTTATAATGACAAGTAGCTGCGCGTATCCCGGTAGCCGATGGGCTGCGCGTTAGCCATACCAGCCAAGGGTTGCTGACCCCCTCGGGGGATCCATATTTCTTATACTGCAGGATGAGGATCGAAGAAGCGGAGTGGCTTTAGATCCTAGGATGTGATTACTTTTGCATACTTTTGGATGTTGGCCCGGGATGCGCCTGTGCTCCTGTGGCGTTATATACTTTGGTTGTTGCAGTTACAGTGATGTTATACAGTGACGGATATGTAAACACTCGGTATTGTATATGATGTATTTATGGTTTAGTTTTATGCTCGGGAGTCTGATCATCAGACCGGTACAATTGTATTCATTCTGCCTTGTCAACCACGTGGGTGGTTGACGGCGTTGTAGCACCGAAGCGTTAGTTACTGTTTAGTCATTTTATTCCGCTGCGATTTCATTTAGTATCATGTGCGTATTAGGGGTGTTACACTTATAAAACATAACTCTTCAAAATAAACAGTAACTTGAAATCAAACTCTTGAAAGTAAAACAGGGAAAGGAGGCACTTCAAAACAATCAATCATAGAGAAGAGAGAACAAGATAAGGATAGAGACAAAGAACTTAAAAACCAAATCAACCACTTAAGAAATCACATATAGTTAGTGAGCATCCATTGATGTTAGAACCAATTGGTTAAGAAATAGAAAGACTCAGGTAGTCACAATGGACTAGGAATGATATGAATACCCATAACCCGTGGTAGACAGTTTATGTCCCCACCATTTCAGAAAGCTGAATCCCATAGACAAAATATACTCAAGAGTGGAATAAATTCAATTGGGAGAGATGGCCCCCACCGCCAAGTACGTCCTTTTAGGACAGGGGATATACAGCCCCTCACTGTTTACCACGTCCACTAAGAACAGGGGATATACAGCCCCTCTCTGTTAACTACGTCCACTAAGGACAGGGGATATACAGCCCCTCACTGTCTACAATGTCCCTTTTGGGACAGGGGATATACAGCCCCTCACTGTCTATCACGTCCCTTTTTGGGACAGGGGATATACAGCCCCTCACTGTTACCATTGAAGACGCGCGCACGTCGAAACCTCAAGAACCAGCTCATGGATGAAACAATATCCAGAGTCAAAAGAAAGATTTCCAAGATTGACCTTTTTCCAAATTCCCACAAGATCACCAACTACCCAGAGCAATACCAAAACACTCAGTCCTACAGAGTGCAGAAGCGTAAACCCTAAGCAGTCAATGTCTAACGGGGCACCAAATAGAAGGAACCAATACCCATGTAAGTTTCACATTCAAGGCTGAGTTAGTCACACAAGCTGAGTTAGTCACACAACCATCTCTTTTTTAGAAATTCCTCTTTAAGTCAGTTAGCGTTTTCCAAAACATTCCACAAGTCAATCAGCAAAAATATCAGAGTACGAGAGATCATACCTGGTATGTGAAGAACAATAACTAACTCGAATAAGTGATTCCCCAATACTAACCTATAATTAAGGTGTTCCAAGTGTCGATTAGTTAAGAGACTTATAAACTTAACAGCCTTCTTCACTTACTGATTAATAGTTTCAGGTTTACCATTATTCTCTTAAAAAGGTTTGGGCTTGAAAATCCTTTGTTAGGCCCATCTCGTTTAGTTTGGAATGATTTAGAATTTATTCCTGAGAGTGGCCCAAACTCTCTTTGAATTGTTAAAGTGGGCCTTTGGATTTCATAGACTTGGGCTTAGTAGGTTAGCCCAAGACCGTGCTAAGTTTATGTTGTGTAATCAAACCCTTAAATTAATAGTGATTATTTAATTACACACCGACTAAAACCTAAGGTTTAACATATATATAATCTACTTATTATAACAATCACAAGGATTATTATTTCCCTCAACTATTTTAATGTATTTATATACATGTATATTTATATATATATCTTTATCTATTAAAATTTATCCATAACATTTTTAGGAAATTTTACTGTATTTATTAATGTTCAATAACTTCCAGGCTTAACACAACTGACATATGGTTTATAAAATAAAGTGTTTCCTTTATTTATTTAATATATATAAGTATACCCGTATTAGAATTTAACTAAGACCTTCCCCAGGTAACTTACTATATTAAACTATCTTATTACTTCGACCTTTAACTGCATTCCAAGTATGTCTATTAAGTATTTCTTTTACTATACTTAGGATTCTAGCTCTTATAATTTAGTTATAAGTGTTAATTTAATTAGTTCCTTGTTTTACTCTAAGTTACTACTAAATTCCCTTTTATAAATGCGTAGAAATATATATATTTATTCCTTAGTTTAATTAAACATAGCAACTCCCATATAATATAATAAATAAAATGTAGGATAATTAAATTCCTTAATTTATATAAGTTTCTACTTAAGTAAGTATATACATATATGTAAATAATTTCCCTTCTCTTAAAAGCTAATACCAATACATTTATAAACCTACTGTTATAAAATGTTAATTTAGTTTCCTTAATTTTCCCCAGCTTAAAAGTTAATTAACAAACCATACTTAAATTTTTTGGTTACATTAAAAACCTTATATTATAGGTTATTCTTATGAAAAACTCATAAACACAATTTTTATAACCTTTTACCATTGCCCAAAATTCCCAAATTTAATATACAGTAACTATAAACATTTTAGACATATTATAAAAATTTTATTTCATAAAAATATCTTTTTAATTTAGCCAAATAATTCCAGAAAACTCGCAACTTGCAAAAATCATAACTTATGTTTAAAAACTCCAAAACCATAATAATATACATCAAAATAAACTAGATTTAATAAGAAATCTATGGTTAAAATTTCAAGTGAAAATACATTCGGGAAGGTATTTAAATTAATTCAACAAGTTAGGGTTATTTACTGGAATTTATAAAAACCTAATCTGAAACGTTTTAATCTCGGTGCATTAGTTTAAATGGTCATATTATCATTAACCGACACCTTGATTGTTACAAGCCCACCAATGTACTAATCACCACAATAGAAATGTTATTCCATATATAAAATATCTTATAGTTGCTACTAACCCAAAACTCGACATATAATACCGATATCATTATATATATATATATATATATATGAAATACAATAATGTTATTCTAGCTAATCCTTACCAAGGTATTAGTATTATTTCATCCTTCATTTTAAACTCCTATCTCCTCAAATTTTCGAGTGTGATAATAACTTGTTTTTTTTTTATTATCTTATTTGTCACTTTATGATCTTGATATGTAACTATATCATTAGGCTAAAGTTTCTCTCATTATACATATATCATATATTTTTGTATTATTTTATCTATTGATGTAACACCCCATCCAACATTAACACACTTACAATAAACTGCAGCGGAAAAACAACCTCATCACATTACTTAACTCGTTGGTGTTACACGCCGTTAACCACCCACGTGGCTAACAAGGCTAATACACATACATTGTACCGGTCTGATGGGCTAAATTCCCGAGCGACTACACATTACTATCCCTTTCCATTAACAACAACAACAACGTACACCCTTCAACTATACCGAGTATTTATAAACTGATGCCGACAACAATTTCGGTCTTACTACACCTACTGTATACATACACTTTAAATGATTACCCATGTACAACGACTACCCGTCCTACTCTCGAACGGCTTCCAGCACTTCGTACCTGAAATAGGAAAGAAGAGAAAGGGTGGCCCCCAAGGGGCTCAGCACCTTTGCTGGTATGGTAATCCCGCAGCCCACATGCTACCGGGCCACGCACAACTAATTGTCGTCTTAGCATGCGATTGCTTATATTTAAAACGTGCATGTAACTGTAAACACACATCACATGACATTCCGCCTCAATGGGCTCAACAAACGGATAATACATCCTTATTTAATAAGTCACTCACGGTATTCATTATCCCTAGAGTGTTCTCCTCTGATGGAGCTACTTCCTTAATAGACGACACTTACCCTTAAATCGGGTTATCCTTAAACGCCTCTTTTCTCAAACTGGGATTCATATCCATGATCCACATACTCCACATTATACAACATATAACATACACTACATAACAACACATAACCACACTTTGCACGTTTCCACGTGTACAACATAACACCGCAATAGATATTGCATCACAACAAAATACATAACATAACGGGAACGGTTCTCTTAGGAACCGACCCAAACATTGTTTATACACTGGTGAGCCTAGAGAATGTTGCCAGTCTCATGATAAGCTCGTTATACAATAACAACAACACTCATTACCGTCCTAATAGTCGGACGAGTAACTTAAGTTAAGGCGGTTGGGTTTGGAGGCCCGAACACCCACACAAACACATGTTCCCCCTAAACCGATCATAAGTCAGAATAGCTAAGCTTTGGAGTAAGCTAATCGGAGATCATAACCCGTGAGGGAAACAACCATAACAAAGAGAAGGGTAAGGCTAAGAAGGATACCCTCTCCCAAACAACGCGCGACCGGCCAAACCGGATTCCTCACCACTGTTAGTACATACTTACTTTAGATATTAGTTAGAACCCCACTATGGAGCCTATCACACATCAACACATACAGTATTATAACAGGGTTAACCATACAAGGGAGATCCCTACATTCACATACACATATCACACAATTAACGCACGCATAGCCGTGGTTAGTACGTCCTATGGTTCGGGTCGTTTAATCCGAATACCGAACTCTCATGTGATCCTAGACTCAGTTAACTAAGGTTAACACTTCTGAGGTTAAATGGTATCGGAGTTGAACACGCCACATAAATGAATTACTGTAAACTCATTACATGTTTTATCTTACAACGTGGCAAACATACAGAAAAACACATTGGCATACAAGCCGGTGTAATCCGGTAGGACACAGGTTGCAAGAAAACCATACCTGTCACGGAGTCCACTTTACCACGTCCACTTATGTTCCTCGAGCAATTCTCGAACAACTGTTAACATCACATGTGTTTTTATTAACATCGGGGTTGCTTGATTATTTAATGTCTAATGCTTAACTTTCCCCGTTAACTTAGTTACATAACTTTACATTTTAACTTGTTTTACTTTTACATTTTGATACAACTTTTCACCCACTTAATTGCCATTAAAACTCACCTAACATGTCCTTAACAACTTTATAACATCATTACTAATCAACCCCCATCATTAGACATCATTTTCCAACCTTAAACAACATTTTTAGAGTGGTCCGGGACTTGGTCCTTACCTTAAGTCCCGGACCAACACATTAGAAAACTCTCGGGCGGTTTTAATAGGGTGGTCCGGGACCTTGTACTCACCCCAAGTCCCGGACCAAAACCTTGTTCGACTCTCGGCCCTTTTTAATGCCTGGTCCGGGACATTACCCATGACCTAGGTCCCGGACCAAAGCTACAGAATTGTCAAAATTGCATTTCCATGTCTTGTTGCATTAGTTCTCCACCTCCTTTAATTGTATAAACTTCCCAAATGATCTTAGGTATATTCTAATGCCAAAATATCATCTCAAACACACCTAGTTCCATGTTTGACTTGTTACTCAATTTCCACCCAAAATCTCATAACACTTGTAACATTTACATTTGGTTTCCTATGTGGTGTTTCACCCATAATTACCTCTATACCAAAGTGTTTCCTCACCATCATAACATCATCTCCCAAGCATCTCTTACTAACCAAACCTTCTTTTTCACAACTCCTCAAAGTTCCTTTCTCAAAACCTTACCTAAACATTATTCCCACCTTGCACATTATCATAACCTAAACCTTAAACAAACTCCTCCAAGACTTAAATACATCCTCAAAACACACATTGAACTCCTAGAACTTCCAAGATAACACCTAAATCCTTGCATCACTCTAAATCACCTTAACACATGTTTTCTTCTCAAGTAAACATTTATTCACCTTTAACACTTCCTAGTTCACCAAAAACTCACTTAAAACACTTAGAACTTCTTACACATTTCCCCAAATTTGGCCATAACTTCTCTTGTATTTACTCACATCCAAACACTTAGGTTTTACCTAATTTCATTCAAGAACACCTAAAATCCATCAAGAACATTTTTACACACAAACTTCACACATTAAGCACTACACACATATAGTGCATAACTTAAATTGCTTGGCACTTAGGCCCTTAAATAACATGGCTCTTAGGCCCTTAAGTTGCATAAACCTTAAACACTGAATTTCCCACATAAGTAATGCCTTTGACCTGCAAATACACCCAACAATACATATGCCCTTAATAAACTCCTTGAGAGCATTTTACTAGCTCATTTGCCATTGGCTCCTTAGGTATTTTATTAAGCAAATCAAGCTCATTTTCCTAAGGCATTTAAACCACATTAAGATAGCATATTTACCTCTTTTTCCTCCCAAATTTCCTTCTTGTTTCCTTACAAAACCGGGGTAAGGCATTTGGTTCCTTGCCAACTTAAACATTATACAAACAACATAATGAGTATTCAAGCTTTAAGCTCCATCTCATTGTAAACCCTAGGTTTACATTATTTCAAAACATTAATGTAGTTGTTTTACCTTAATCTTTGAAGGGGTGTTTGAATATCTATGAAGAGAGGACTCCACCTAGTCCTTGAAAGATTCAAATGGAGCTAGAACAAAGCAACACAAGGAGCTCCATCAATGAATATTTTCGGTCACACACAAAACATGGAGGAGGAAACTTGATTTTTCTTTGAGATTCCTTACCTAGAAGCAAAGGAGAGTAATAATGTGTAGAAACACAAGCTCAAGCTCCATCAATGGTGATTCTCCATGGCACCAAAATTGAGCTCTTGAAGATTTGAAAAGGTAGAAGTGTAGAGCTTGACCTAACTAAGACAAATATGGTCTTAGAATTTGATTTGGAGCATGGAGTTGGATTTGGCAAGGAAATGAAGATGGAGAAGAGAGGAGCTGGAGCAAGTCGTAAATGGAGGAAGGAGGAGATGAAGAAACCGTGTGAAATGAGAGAAGAGAAGGAAATGAGAAAGTAAGTTTGCTTTTGGAGATATTTATGTTATAAAGCAAAATAGTACTTTACTTTAAGCTTTACTTACTTATTTGATTTCTTTTACATGTTGGTGACTCACACCATGAAAAACCGGCCCCCATATGCTTAGGAGGGTATAATAGTCTTGTTGACCAACTTAATTACTTATAACATTATATGTTACAAACTAGCTTATAAAAATCACTATTCACAAAAACAAGGCACATAGAAGTGAAATTTTTGATTTCCCTTTGATATAGCCACCCAAATGTGATACTATATAGTACACATGTTAATTAAAGAGTAATGATGGACATTTAGCCATTCAAAACTCATTTACAAGACAATTTTTTAAAAACGTGCTTTAAGACTCCTTAAAGCACATTTGTGTTTTAACTTGTTTTCAAGCTTGGTTTTCTTTGGTAAATGATTTAATATGTTCATTAACATATTATAAGGTATAGGTATGACCATTAGGTCTTTTACAAATTTATCCCAAGCTTAGAGCACATTTTTGCTCTTATTGACTTTAAGGTATTTATTTGTGTTTTGTTTGGTTTCATTGTCTACCAAAGTTTCCTAAGGACTTAATTAGCCTTATAAAGTCTTAATTAAATATTATCAAGTCTTGGTAGGCTCTTTGGGTCCTAACCAAGTTCATTCCGAGCTTAGAGCACGTTTTTGCTCAAACCGTGTCTTAGTGTTTTATTGCGCTTTACTATGGTTTAAATTGTACATTTATTGTTTCTAAGGCACTTTTTAGCCTTTAAATACCATAGTTTAACATTTACACAACATACCAAGGTTTGGGGTATTTCAATCTACCCCCCTTAAAAGAACTTCGTCCTCGAAGTTCACCTTTCCTCGCATCATTGGATTAGAATACGGGAATTACTTATAGCCATAAAACTTCCATACCAACCACCCTTTCCATCCAACATCGGACTTAATGGTCGGGCAACATATCCACATTATACATAAAATATCATACTCACATGGTAACCTCGGACTTAATGGTCCGGGTACCTTCACCACACTCGCACCTATACAGTATCCCTCAGACTCTTAGGTCTGGGTGAGATAACCACATTTAGACACATAGGTCTATGTAACACAACACATTTAGACTCATAGGTCTTGATAGCATACACTTTAGGAGATCAAAGTCAAAATAACCTTTATCACATACCAAACAACATGTCATAGCATGTATATCAAACAGAAATACCTTTTCCATCTCTCCATGGGTTCGAATCCCACGTGAGTACATATACACTGTGATCCCGCAGAACCCGGTCGCGATGGACACCTTCTGGTCCCCGTTCCTTTGGGAGATCAAGACATTCACTTAATTTTCAACATATGTACTTCTCATGTCACCGGTCCGAAGACAAAGGCTCATACGTCCTCAGCTCATGAGCAAGTACTACAAAAATATTCTTTACTAGGTTAAGTATAAGAAGATCTTTTATTCAAAATATTAATCGATTGTTTGAAAACACCAATTGAAAATCCTTTGAAAACACACACAACTCCAAGTCCAACTTAAGCTCTTTGCTTCTTTTCTTAGCGTGGTTATTTGTGACCACTTATAGGAGTTTCGAGAGTCATCCAACCCTGATGTGATCAGCATCAGTGTTGAACTATCCTTCCACCCCAATTTGTGTTCGGCTTCCCTTGATCACATGCAAATCAAGTTCCACCTCCCACTTCATTTTCAAGCATCAAGTAAATCACTCATTTCCAATTTTCTATCTTTTAATCATTCTAATCATGATCATACATCTCCAAAGGATAGAACTCCGTCCATCAGTTACCTCCACTCACTTTAATCCTGTTGCCTAGGGAATCTATTCTCACTAGGTTCTATGTCGGTATCATGCCCTTTCTTGAATCACTATATAGTATGTATATACACATATATTTGTCAAAATACAACACAACTTCACATTTATACACTGTCGGGGCTTTTGTTCCCCCGGGAGCTTCTCTACTCCCCACACTTGTACTATCACACACAACTGTTAACAAATACACGCACTTATCACAATGGTATTCGCATCTTCTGTGCGCAATTACCACAATTAAACCATGAATGAATGTGTATGTTTACGTAACACACACCCAATCATCAAAACAATAATATAATTTTGTGCTATGCACAATATAAATCACATACACTACGTACACTTGTACGGTAATATACACTAAGTGGTTTTGCGCTCTACCCCCCTTAAAAGGGATTACGCCCACGTAATCAATCACTAAACATTGGCTTAAATGTTCTGCCGTCGTGAAGTGTTTTAACTTCCACGCGGTCTATTACACAATGGATTCTGATTAGAGGATCTTAACCATATTGGCGGTTTAGTTCCTAAACCAAGAATTCTCATTGGAGTTTGTTTAAACTCTTAGTTGGTTTCGATTCTGGCCTGTTAGGCTTCTAGGCGTTAATAATTAGCCATCACTCGTGTTCACCATGTACATTCAACACTTGAATCACTGGCTCATAGTTTCTGTGCAAAACTCTAATAACTGTAGAGCTTAATTGCTCCATTTGTTATTCTTACTGTATTGTACATCCCTAATTGTCACCTTCATTGGTAACAATGGTTTCTCAACCGACGCACGGTATCTTTTACCCTGAGCGGATTCGGTGAGTTTCACAATTTTCCATCCACTTCCATAATAATTTACTGTGTATACAGCTATGTATTTCACAATGACTGACTTGTTCCCTTCCGACTTATTGTCGGTTGAGATTGAGTGAGCTACTACCTAGTGTGTAGTGCTCTCTCAGTTATTACAACATTTGGGGTATATTCCATACCGATATTTGGCAGTTAGTGCTACTGTAGTCACTTACTGTTAATTATGTCTCCACATTTGGTTTTGTACAAGTACTCTTTATTGCGTGGGTCTTGCATTTCCTATGCATCGGCCATTATAACATTATTCCTCCATAATTAACATGTTTCCAATTCCTAGCTATCCCCTCGATCATTACTGCGCAAGTGCAATACCAAAACACTCAGTCATACAGAGTGCAGAGGCGTAAACTCTTGACAGTAAATCCCTTATGTGATTGCAGTAGGAATTCACACTGAGTTCCTTATCACATAGTACCGACCATTGGCTTATTGCCCAGTTGTGTATCATCACTTGCTTGCATGTCCACTGAGTTTAACTATAACTGGTCTTATCTGTTACATTATCGTTTAACAACATTTATACAACGGTCGCTTGTTGCGCACCGTGCTCTTACTTATTGTATAACACTAACTTACATGGTATTTACTGTCACACTAACTTCCACACATATACTTACATCATTCGTATTATGGTTCATCACTCATTTGGATGACTACTGAATGCTCCTTGAGCATTAATCATTCGGGTCACAAGCCGGCATTATTCAGCCAGGTGCTTCACTTTATACACATACTACTAAGCTAATTGCTCTCTTCAATAATAACATCGTCCATCCTTAACATATTTCTTGAACTTGATTCACAAAACTACCGCTCCTGCGGTGTCACAATATCGAGAGGTATCCCCACTCTTAATGCAGTGGTTCGTTTACCACTCTATTCACTTATACAACATAAACTTCTACCATCAATCAAATTTATATAACATATCTTGCTTATGGCTTATAAGCCTTATTTGCCTTGAGCTGGGCTCATGTAGGCTGTCCACACACATGTACTTCTCTGTACATATTACATGGTTTGGATATTATATTGGGCTCCATGACAAGTCGTGCATCACGTTTCCTTTCATGGGATTCCCCTTAGTGTTGTCAGTCCGTCTCCTGACAACTCATGTCTAAACTGGGTGTTAGTTTCAACCCTTGTGTTTCTGTCATGCATTTCGTTCAACAATTGTTGATGCGAACTCCCCTCAAGGATTGCTCCTGGGTGTGCTACGTTATGCCTTAATTTGTTTCATACTTATTGGTACATTCCATTAGCCATGCCGTTTGCGTTCTTAACTGACTTATTATCCTCTTCTGTGAAGATCAACACTTCCCGGTAGTAGGTAGGTACTCATTCTGGGAGTTTCATCCCGTTCTTTGCACATTAATGTGTCCACATTAGGCATCTGCCTGCCATGCATAGGCTGAGTCTCCGTTCCAGCTATCATGTTTATCCTTGGGATCCTTAAGATATATACAATGTCTTTACATAACAGTCAGTGCTCTTCGCACTTCCTGACTCTTAAAACATTTCCTTGAAATGAATTCACTGACTCTTTTAGTCTAGTTAGCTTAACTGAGTTCCTTAGCTTCAACTATTCCTTGTAATCCTTAGCTCTTGTTTGATTTATACTGCGACCGTAGACGGAGTCGACTACTTCCCGTGTTTCGGACTCCACTCGTATACATATGTGGGGTACATATGAACATTACTACTTACCCAACTAACCCATAAGTAGGTCTGTCAGGCCCACAAGCTCCTATCGGAGGCGGGTCGTCCCACAATTCAGTTGGTACATTGTAGTGTCCGTCACACGCCTAGGTGAAGTATTCTGTGTCAACTCCCTTATATTGTCCCGTGACAATATTCATTCCATGCTTCCCGAACTTAATCGAGGGAAAGTTTATCCATTGTTGTATCCTTGTCAACTGCCTTGGTTTTACTGGTTTGGTTTAAAAGAAGGTTGAAAGAAGTGTTGGTTTGAAAGAAATCTGGTTTTGAAGAAGGAAAGGGTTTGAATAAATGGGTTGAAAGAAAATTTTCATGGTTTCACAACATCTTTACCTTAACCAAGTCTAGCTTCTGCTGATGGTGTACCAATTACGAGGTTAGGCTAACATGCCCTTCCACTGTTATGACGATCACATTTAACTTTCTAGTACTTTACCAAGTACTTGTAGTGGTTATAACTTTCCCGAACAGCCCTGTTATAGCAGCACTTGCTATGGCAAGTGCGCCATGCTAACTGGCTATCGGTTTAAACACATACCGGTTGTGGTATTGTTTTTATCCGCACTGTCATCAGTGGCCGGTTGGCCCTCACTGATCTTACTGTCTTGATAATAACTTCTCGAGGTGACTTCTCACTGTCTTCATATGATAATTATCATCTAGGGTGTTTCCCATTCTGGGAGACCCCTCTTTTTCGTATTGTATTCTCTTTGTAGTCCGTTCCAGTATTTGGGCACTACGTTGTAGTTCCTTTATCGGTTGGTATACCTTTGGTGTATCACTTAACAAACTGCGGTTCCGTAGACACTTGTCTCGGGTTCCATTAATCCACTTCTTGCCTGTTGAACGGTTGGTGCGTTGCAAGTTGGTTATTCTCGACTGCTTAGCATGTCGACCCAGGTTGCCGGAATTCTATTCTTCTATACACAAGATTCTTCATTCTTCGCTGTTAATGCGGTTAACATTGTTCAGATGGAGACCGTCTCTGGGATTCCCAGCTTTCGGGATCTTCCGTATGACAGGTTCTCCGTACCTTTAGAGGTACTTAATAACAGCCAAGATCGGGATTCCCGAGTAAGAGAGGACTTCCATCTCTCTGGCTGTTTCCCAAGTTATAAAACAGGGGTTGTGGAGGGGGGTTGGATATAGTAGGTTTCCAGATTCACTGGTAGTTCCTTAACTAGCGTATCTATCCGCTATCATCAACCCTTAACCCAAAGTACTTAAGTCCTAACTCGGTACTTCCTAAGCTCGGTAATTCAGCCATCAGAGCGTACTTCGCTTGATACCACTTTTGTAAACACCCCATCCAAACATTAACACACTTACAATAAACTGAGCGGAAAAAAAAAACAACCTCATCACATTACTTAACTCGTTGGTGTTGACACGCCGTTAACCACCCACGTGGCTAAACAAGGCTAATACACATACATTGTACGGCTGATGGGCTAAATTCCCGGCGACTACACATTACTATCCCTTTCCATTAACAACAACAACAACGTACACCTTCAACTATACCGAGTATTTTAAAACTGATGCCGACAACAATTTCGGTCTTACTACACCTACTGTATACATACACTTTAAATGATTGAACCCATGTACAAGACTACCCGTCCTACTCTCGAACGGCTTCCAGCACTTCGTACCTGAATAGGAAAGAAGAGAAAGGGTGGGCCCCCAAGGGGCTCAGCATCTTTGCTGGTATGGTAATCCCGCAGCCACATGCTACCGGGCCACGCACAACTAATTGTCGTCTTAGCAATGCGATTGCTTATATTTAAACGTGCATGTAATGTAAACACACATCAAATGACATTCCGCCTCAATGGGCTCAACAAACGGATAATACATCCTTATTTTAAAAGTCACTCACGGTATTCATTATCCCTAGAGTGTTCTCTGATGGAGCTACTTCCTTAATAGACGACACTTACCCTTAAATCGGGTATCCTAAACGCCTCTTTTCTCAAACTGGGATTCATATCCATGATCCACATACTCCACATTATACAACATATAACATACCACTACATACAACACATAACCACACTTTGCACGTTTCCACGTGTACAACATAAACACCGCAATAGATATTGCATCACAACAAATACATAACATAACGGGGAACGGTTCTCTTAGGAACCGACCCCAAACATTGTTTATACACTGGTGAGCCTAGAGAATGTTGCCAGTCTCATGATAAGTCGTTATACCAATAACAACAACACTCTTACCGTCCTAATAGTCGGACGAGAACTTAAGTTAAGGCGGTTCGGTTTGGATGCCGAACACACCCACACAAAACATGTTCCCACTAAACCGATCATAAGTCAGAATAGCTAAGCTTTGGAGTAAGCTAATGGGAGATCAAACCGTGAGGGAAACAACCATAACAAAGAGAATGGTAAGGCTAGAGGATACCCTCTCCCAAACAACGCGATCCGGCCAAACCGGATCCTCACCAATGTTAGTACCTACCACTTTAGATATTAGTTAGAACCCCACTATGGAGCCTATCACACATCAACACATCCATATTATAACTGGGTTACCATACAAGGGAGATCCCTACATTCACATACACATATCACACAATTAACGCACGCATAGCCGTTTTTAGTACGTCCCATGGTTCGGGTCGTTAATCCAAATACCGCACTCTCATGGATCCTAGACTCAGTTAACTAAGGTTAACACTTCCGAGGTTAAATGGTATCGGAGTTGAAACGCCACATAAATGAATTACTGTAAACTCATTACATGTTTTATCTTACAACGTGGCAAACATACAGAAAAACACATTGGCATACAAGCCGGTGTAATCCGGTAGGACACAGGTTGCAAGAAAACCATACCTGTCACCGGAGTCCACTTTACCATGTCCACTTATGTTCCTCGAGCAATTCTCGAACAACTGTTAACATCACATGTGTTTTTATTAACATCGGGGTTGCTTGATTATTTAATGTCTAATGCTTAACTTTCCCCGTTAACTTAGTTACATAACTTTACATTTTAACTTGTTTTACTTTTACATTTTGATACAACTTTCACCCACTTAATTGCCATTAAAACTCACCTAACATGTCCTAACAACTTTATAACATCATTACTAATCAACCCCCATCATTAGACATCATTTTCCAACCTTAAACAACATTTTTAGAGTGGTCCGGGACTTGGTCCTTACCTTAAGTCCCGGACCAACACATTAGAAAACTCTCGGGCGGTTTTAATAGGGTGGTCCGGGACCTTGTACTCACCCCAAGTCCCGGACCAAAACCTTGTTCGACTCTCGGCCCTTTTTAATGCCTGGTCCGGGACATTACCCATGACCTAGGTCCCGGACCAAAGCTACAGAATTGTCAAAATTGCATTTCCATGTCTTGTTGCATTAGTTCTCCACCTCCTTTAATTGTATAAACTTCCCAAATGATCTTAGGTATACTCTAATGCCAAAATATCATCTCAAACACACCTAGTTCCATGTTTGACTTGTTACTCAATTTCCACCCAAAATCTCATAACACTTGTAACATTTACATTTGGTTTCCTATGTGGTGTTTCACCCATAATTACCTCTATACCAAAGTGTTTCCTCACCATCATAACATCATCTCCCAAGCATCTTCTCTTACTAACCAAACCTTCTTTTTCACAACTCCTCAAAGTTCCTTTCTCAAAACCTTACCTAAACATTATTCCCACCTTGCACATTATCATAACCTAAACCTTAAACAAACTCCTCCAAGACTTAAATACATCCTCAAAACAAACATTGAATTCCTAGAACTTCCAAGACAACACCTAAATCCTTGCATCACTCTAAATCACCTTAACACATGTTTTCTTCTCAAGTAAACATTTATTCACCTTTAACACTTCCTAGTTCACCAAAACTCACTTAAAACACTTAGAACTTCTTACACATTTCCCCAAATTTGGCCATAGCTTCTCTTGTATTTACTCACATCCAAACACTTAGGTTTTTACCTTATTTCATTCAAGAACACCTAAAATCCATCAAGAACATTTTTACACACAAACTTCACACATTAAGCACTACATCACAAATAGTGCATAACTTAAATTGCTTGGCACTTAGGCCCTTAAATAACATGGCTCTTAGGCCCTTAAGTTGCATAAACCTTAAACACTGAATTTCCCACATAAGTAATGCCTTTAACCTGCAAATACACCCAACAATACATATGCCCTTAATAAACTCCTTGAGAGCATTTTACTAGCTCATTTGCCATTGGCTCCTTAGGTATTTTATTAAGCAAATCAAGCTCATTTTCCTAAGGCATTTAAACCACATTAAGATAGCATATTTACCTCTTTTTCCTCCCAAATTTCCTTCTTGTTTCCTTACAAAACCGGTAAGGCATTTGGTTCCTTGCCAACTAATAAACATTATACAAACAACATAATGAGTATTCAAGCTTTAAGCTCCATCTCATTGTAAACCCTAGGTTTACATTATTTCAAAACATTAATGTAGTTGTTTTACCTTAATCTTTGAAGGGTGTTTGAATATCTATGAAGAGAGGACTCCACCTAGTCCTTGAAAGATTCAAATGGAGCTAGAACAAAGCAACACAAGGAGCTCCGTCAATGAATATTTTCGGTCACACACAAAACATGGAGGAAACTTGATTTTTCTTTGAGATTCCTTACCTAGAAGCAAAGGAGAGTAATAATGTGTAGAAACACAAGCTCAAGCTCCATCAATGGTGATTCTCCATGGCACCAAAATTGAGCTCTTGAAGATTTGAAAAGGTAGAAGTGTAGAGCTTGACCTAACTAAGACAAATATGGTCTTAGAATTTGATTTGGAGCATGGAGTTGGATTTGGCAAGGAAATGAAGATGGAGAAGAGAGGAGCTGTAGCAAGTCGTAAATGGAGGAAGGGAGGAGATGAAGAAACCGTGTGAAATGAGAGAAGAGAAGGAAATGAGAAAGTAAGTTTGCTTTTGGAGATATTTATGTTATAAAGCAAAATAGTACTTTACTTTAAGCTTTACTTACTTATTTGATTTCTTTTACATGTTGGTGACTCACACCATGAAAAACCGGCCCCCTATGCTTAGGAGGGTATAATAGTCTTTGTTGACCAACTTAATACTTATAACATTATATGTTACAAACTAGCTTATAAAAATCACTATTCACAAAAACAAGGCACATAGAAGTGAAATTTTTGATTTCCCTTTGATATAGCCACCCAAATGTGATACTATATAGTACACATGTTAATTAAAGAGTAATGATGGACATTTAGCCATTCAAAACTCATTTACAAGACAATTTTTTAAAAACGTGCTTTAAGACTCCTTAAAGCACATTTTGTGTTTTAACTTGTTTTCAAGCTTGGTTTTCTTTGGTAAATGATTTAATATGTTCATTAACATATTTATAAGGTATAGGTATGACCATTAGGTCTTTTACAATGTTATCCCAAGCTTAGAGCACATTTTTGCTCTTATTGACTTTAAGGTATTTATTTGTGTTTTGTTTGGTTTCATTGTCTACCAAAGTTTCCTAAGGACTTAATTAGCCTTATAAAGTCATAATTAAATATTATCAAGTCTTGGTAGGCTCTTTGGGTCCTAACCAAGTTCACTCCGAGCTTAGAGCACGTTTTTGCTCAAACCGTGTCTTAGTGTTTTATTGCGCTTTACTATGGTTTAAATTGTACATTTATTGTTTCTAAGGCACTTTTTAGCCTTTAAATACCATAGTTTAACATTTACACAACATACCAAGGTTTGGGGTATTTCAATTGATCTCCTCCATATTCTAACCTTTACCATATTAATTTTTAATGCAACACACTACCAGATCATATCCTAAGTTTCCTAACGTTTATCAACCAGTCGGTTTCAATTTACCAACTTAAATACAAAATTCCTTACTCTCATATTACTAATTTATTATTCATTTCAACCTATTTTCTTAAGCTTATATATATACATATATAATTATATATTAAATGCTAAAATCATCAACCTTCTTCACTACTTGATAATTAATTACTTACTTTTAACCCATATATTATCTTTTCGTTTTACAATCTAATTCACCATTGAACTTGGCGTTTATTGATCAATTATTAACTTAACAAAGTTTACTAAATAATTTATTAATCAATTGATCCACTTAATCATCTATTCCCTATGACTTTTCTTTTACTCAATCCCTCTTATTTCCTTAATCTCAAATATATAAATGTGTATTTTACATTTAAAACCACTAATCATTTAACTACTTTACTTGATAATTAATTATTAAGTAATCCTTTAATCTCTCCCACCAACCACAAATATTAATTTTCCAATAAACTCAACTACATAATAATTGTTTTTTAAAATCCCAAATTACCAACCCATTTAAACATTTAATAATAATTTTTTTATTAGCCTTTTATCAAATCTATCTTCATTGATTTATTACTTATCAATTTATCATTTTTCTTTACAAACCATCCGTTTTTATAACTTAGTCATCCTATATTAATATATTTATCCCTCTCTCTATAATCTCTCTTTTACTATACTCTATTTCACAAATTTTAAATCCTACAATCACTAAAAATTTGAACCACTTATCATACCATAAAATTCTCAACTTACACCATAAATAATAGCAATTTATATTTAATTACCACAACGACTTGTTACCCACTTAATCTCAAAACCACTTAATTTGTTATACACTTGTTAATACAACCATTTTTATTTGTATATTTTTTTTACTGCTCGTTTACTTTTGAGTTTGTTTCTTAACCCAAAACATTATTCCAAAAATTCCTATACTCACGAACTAGAATTTTAGTGCTACTAATATCTAACCCAATTACTTTGTTTAATTAGTTAGGATTAAGATTTTCTTTTTGCTAATCTCTATCTTTTTTTTTCCTTCAGTTCTCACACGGTGCCCAACAGAATAATTTAAAACTTCTATTGTTATAACAGTAGAGGAGAAGAAGAAGATAGGGTTGGGTACATTACCGGTTGCAAATATGAATTGTTTTCAGTCCTGTAGAGTCTAGTGTGCAAAAAGTAGATCAATGATTTGTTGCTGCAAAGGCGCTTGTACAAGAAAGCGATGAAGATGAGTGTAGGCAGTTCTGGAATGGAAATGCTTTCGGTCCTCCCTTCAGTTTGGTGCATGAGATCAGGACTCCAGCGATATACAATTTCAGGGGTGCTGAAACAAGGGGATCGAAGTAACTGTATGTTTCTTGAAATATGAGAAGAAAATGAAGAGAATGTGAACGGCGGGCTTGTAGGTATTTCTTGGAGTTAGGATTGTAACGGTGGGTGAAGAAAGTGAATGGAGAGAGCGCTGTATGTATGATCCTCTCACCACGCAGAGTTGCAATATTGATGTGAAGAGAATGAAAGCACCAGTTGTTAAATTAACGTGAAGAGATGTGAAGAGAATGAAAGGTTCCTTTGTCAATTAAGTGAGTGAAGAAAAGAGAGCTCACATGTATTATATATATTTCATAATGTGAGGAGAAAATAAAGGAGAGGATTTCAACCGTGAGTGAAAGATAAATTGCTAAAGTATTTATTTGTTTGTCAATTAAGTTATTGTATGCGGGGAATATGAAGAAGAGAGGCCAGCATATAAGTTTTATAAAAAGAAAATGAAAGAGTAGAAGAGAAGCTATTATTTATGTTATATTTATTATAATTGTTATTTTTTTTGTAACATGAGTGAAAGTAATATGAAAAGGATTAGAGAAGATTCATAATTAAATTAGCTCGTTAAATAACCTCCCAATCTTCCTCATAATAACCTATGTGTCATTTCATGTAATAGTATATATTACATGTTACACCGATTTTTTGTATAATTTACTCCTTTTAAATTATCCCCTTAATTTAGAATTTCATGTTACGTTTGATAAATCTTTTTAGACTATGTATTTATTTTTTTAAATATAATTGAGGTTCATTGAAACCTTAATTCATGTAAATATTTACTTAATCCATTTTTGCAACATGTTAGCCTTATATAATTAGACCTTAATTATTTTTATAATTATTAGGGATATTTCAACTATGATTTTATATTGACTTTTATGATCCAAATCAATGTTCCATATATTTCTAAAATCTTTATATATAATTGGAGTGTCTCAAAATTTTCCTAAGATTTATTGACTTATAAATCTTATTATTAAATTCATAATACTATATAATAATATATAATAATTAAATATTTAATTGTATACTTTAGAGTTAAATAGGAGGAATCCCCCTAAAATAATTTCCATAATTCCATATAATATTAATACTCATAATTCCATACAATAATTTAATATTCATAATTCCTTATACTAATTTAATATTCATAATTCCATATAATAATTTAATAATTAATAGTATTATTAAAGGTTTAATAAAAGAAATCCCCTAAATTAATTTAAATTAATTTAGGGGTATTTCATAATTACACACTTTCATTACAAATAAAAAACCACATTACAATTCAAATCTACCATTACACCATCCACAAGTGTACATAATTACAATTACATACTCGAAAAAGTTCACAAAACATCTTCATGAACATGAATTCATTAAATTTGTGCAGACGAACTCCGACCATTCCTCAAGCATCTCAACAATTTGAGTATCATCATATTGACCACCTTGGAGCACTTCTTTGTAAGCCTTGAAAAAAATGAACATTAATCTAAAATGTACAAGTCTAACAACATGTAAAGAGCATAACTGAAACTTTTAAAGAATGTTACCTTGTCTAACGAGTGCTCTGGTAAAAGGTTCGATGCTCCTACTATGTCACTCATGAATCTCAAGACATAGTATCCACATTCTGAACCCCCAGGCTGCACCAGACGCTATACAAACACACATATTGACAGTTATAAACAAGTTTAAACATTATCACACAAATTTATCAATTAATAGAGTACCTTGACAGTGTTCCAAGGGATGTTACTCTTCATTGTTTTATTCTGGAGAGATAATGCAGCTCTCACGGAACTATATACATCAGCAATATATATAGTTTTAAGCATCAGTAGCAAGTTATGAAATAGTTAATGTTAAGTAATAATAATTGTTGTTTACGATAACAAACTAATTACCTCAGTATTGCGCTGGCGATCTTCGGTCTCTTGACACCCTTACCAAGTGAGTCAAATTGCAAGACTCGTGGGTACTTCAACACCAGCACAATCAATGACCAATGTCGACTGTCCACAAATTACACAATGTGTTAAAATCATTAAACAACTAACACAAACTATATGTTTTAGATAATACTAAGAGAAATAGTCAAATATCATACCCTGAATGATATGGCAGCATAATAAATGACTTGTTAGAACATTCAAAGATGGCATTCGTCATATATTGCATAAGGCCTTCCATATCACTTGTCATCTGGACTTCACTGCACATAGCAGGACACAGGAATCCGAATCTGTGATCTTCATAGACATTGATCGCCTTATTATGCACCACCTATGAGGCAATATCATTAGCCATTAACTTTTTATTCAAACATCTAATTCATCACCGATCAATGCATTCAAAATATAAAAGGTAGAAGTCACTCACATGGCGGCTGACTTGATAATCGACATATTCAACCAATCCCTCCTGAAACACTCCTCGAAGTCGGACATATACATCCCAAATCGATGTGTATCTTCTCCTTGAACTTGATAGTGAAATATCCACTCGTGATCTTCCACAGTGAGGGAATCACAATGAGGTGGTAGCTGCAACAACGATGAGTGCAGAATATGCATATTAGTCGACAAGCCAGCCAATATTCTTTTCTCCACCAAATCAGGTCTAAGCACGTAATTTGTGGATGCCTTTGATTGCATAGGTGCAGCAATTCTTTTTCCTTTTCCCTTATCAGTCTTTGGTCGGCTCATATCCTATGATATTAACTAATTAAGTATATGGATGCAAGGTGGTACATCAAAAGTTTTATAGCAACGGTTAAGAGTAAATACCTGCCCGGGGAGTTTGACCAATCATACTGGCCACTGCACTGTCACAGTTTGTGCGGAACGCACGGTACGTCTTTGTGGGATCGGCACCGGTAAACAGACGTCACCATGCTCTGCAAAAAGTCGTCTAGAAGCACTCGTGCATGGTAATGTCAGAGTGGTTCACCGTGCACAATATCATTTGGAACTGAAGGGAAAAGTTTTCCCCATGCCACCATGACCTCTTCTAATCCAACCTGTAAAAACAACGTGCACTCAGTGGGTGCCTGAGTGTTATGTGGAACTTGTTTAGATAAAAATTGTGAATTCCTCTATGATGATATTAGTGATCAAGTGAAAAATCTTAATCATCATGTACTCAATTGAAATGTTAGTCTAACCTTAAAAGATGCATAGGGAAACGGCTCAGCCGATTGGACACTACTTCCCACTACCGGTGAACTCTGATGATGAATGGGTGACTCAACTGCTGGTCGAGAAACCTCTTGGCTGCTATGCTTCTGTGTCTCAAGCCTTGACATAGCCTGAGCGATCCTCTCGTCGACGCTCTAATTAATCCTCTACTCCCTCAGCCATCTCTCTCAGGTGCTCCTCGTAGCTAATCATCCTTCCCTGTGCACTTCTGGACCCGGGTACGCCAAATGCCTGGCGGATACCAACGTGCCCCCCAAACCCAATGGCACGACCTGGATGATCCTTCTTACCAAGAGCACGTGTAAGAGGATCGTCATTCCTCTGTGAGGTCAGATATGTCTAAATGAGCATGTTTTATGGGTGTATTTCATATATTATATCAGCACTTTTCTGCTCATTTCTCACTTATCGTATGTTTTTCCTCTAGTTTATGTTTTATTGATTATCTCACAAATTTATTGGTTTAAACATGAGGAAAAACCAAGCTAGGATCAAAGTACACGAAGAGACGAACGCATAGGCGCAGACGGCTCGAAAAACGGAGTCCAAACGAAGAATCTAGAGCCGGTCAAAGTTTGTGTCCGCATGGTGTCCGCATGGTGTCCGCATGAGCGTCCGCCCAAAACAACGAGGACACACAGGCGGACAGGAATGTATCCGCGTAAGGACTAGTGTTGTCCGCGTAGAATTAGGCGGACAGAAGGGAGGACAAGACACGTCCGCGTGATATTAGGCGGACACAAGCGAGGACACAAGCGAGGACATGGGTGTGTCCGCATAAAACTAGGCGGACACACAGGCGGACACAGAGGCGGACGCGTGTAAATGTCCAGATCCAGAAATTGACGCGACTGGTTTTTCTTCTTCACCGACTGTCTTCCCCAACTTGCTCCTTCAGCGCCTGCAACTTATCCATCTACTCCTTCACATTATCAGGCGCCTGCCGACAATACCTCACGCGTTGAGTCACCCCAATCCATTCCTCAAATTGCTCACGCGGTGTTCGCTCTGTCTTCTTCCCCTTCCTTTCTTCTATAAAACCACGCTGCTCTCTCAAATAAATCATCCCTTCCTCTCAATCCAAATTAGATTTAGACCACCGTTACAAACAATCGACCACGACCACCACCATTCACCTCTTATCCTCAACTTCTCCATTTTAGTTTTTTTCTTTTCCACCACACAGCAGAAGCACGATAAGAAGAGAAGGAAAGGGAGCTGGAGCAGAAGCGAATCGCAGTCCAGTCTCCGCCGGCAGTCTCCAAATTAATGGCTATCTCTGCTTTCTTTTTATTACTGTTAATGTCTGAGTGATTTTACTCGTATCCTAGGATGGGGTTTGACCCCAAATAATTCAGACTTATTATTAATACCAATTTGCTTATAAATATTTGTTTTGTCTCTCTAATTATTAAATGCTTAAGAACTGATCATTTTTATGCATTTACGGTTTCTCTTATTTCAATGATTTTGTAAATCTGAGAATAGACCACAAAGAAAGACAAACGTTAGATATTATCTCCTTGATTAGCAGATAAAATCCATCGTTGTTATTAAAAGAATTCTTGCTTAATGCTAATTAATGATTTAGACTTCTTCTGATTGTAAAAAGTCTATTGAATTAATTAAGAGTTGTCCTTATCTATGATTAGGAAGGCCATAAGATAAATTCTTAAACAGACAAATAAGAGCAGATCAGGATTATAATTAATGTCTGTACTTAAATAAATATTTATCACCTGTTTCACTTATTAAACTTGTTTTAATTCCTTTCAGCAAATATTGTTAAATGCTTAGCGTGAAAAACTACTGCATTTATTTGGTAACTATCAACATATGATTTTGAGATAGTCAAGGTACCAAAGGAATTAACCTTGGTATTTACACTCCGGGTTGAGCAGGAAAATACTAAGGCTATTAATAAGAGTTCGTAACTGACAATTATTAACTCTAATAGACAATAAATACTCCCTCCGTCCCTATTGACCTTCTTGTTTGCTTTTTGGCATGTTTTTCCACCTCAATATTTAATATATAAGATAAAATAATTTTATAAAACAAATTTATACAATATAGTTTTTCACATATAGATTCCATTGCAATACTTAGATTTATAAAATTATGTTATCTTACATGTTAAATATTGAAGTCAAACGACAAACCCAAATAATAAAGAGGAAGGTCAATTAGGGACGGAGGGAGTATTTGAGACAGGATTATAAATTGTTTAAGTAATTTAGGCAATTCCCCCGCTATCCTAGGATACCTTTTTCCATCCATTTACTTTATTTACTGTGTTTATTATTTCTGCACTAATCCTAAAAATCAAGCTTGCCTCCGGCTAAACCCCAATTTACATTTTATGCACTTTTATTTATCTTTTTGTACATTTACTAAATTGGATAATTAATTAGATAGTTGCGAAGTCACTGTGGTACGACCTTGTTGTACTACAAAGATTGGGTTCACTGCCCATAGTTAGCTAGATAGTTTAACTATTATTTTGCCCAACAAGGTCCAGGTGCCCTGGGTGAGCTGAGAGCTTAATTCACCCTAATACAACACATAAAACAATTATTAGTTTAACATAAGTTCATACACAAATGAAATGAACAGGTCAACTAAAAATGAAATGACATCACTTACCATTTGAGCAATAACTGCTCTCGTGGCATCATCGTATTGAGTATTTTCGGGAGTAGAGTTCTTCGGAATGTGGCTTAACTCCCACACTTTCATTCTTCTGCCACTGGTATCCAATGAGCCCCGTGGGCAGATATCCCTTTTGCTCCATTCTGGTACCCTTTGAGCAATACTTTTTCCACCTAAGTGGTGAGGGTACAGATTCTTCTTAGCATTTGCTTGTTGTTGTGCATGGAGAGCCTGCATAAATTAATATGATCATGTTTAGTGAAATTGAACACAAAAGACATAAGAAATTAAGAGTAATTTATGTATGTATGACAATAAAGTGCACCGGGTGTGGAGGGTGATTTTTCGGTATAAGGGGGGTCTATTTTAAATATGGTTCTTGACTGAAAAGCCTAGATCATAAAATTCCATTCTGTGGAGGGTGAAAACCCGTTATTCTGGCATCCCTCAAATACCTACTAAATCGTCCGTTTCCCAGAAAGCATGAAGGGGAGTGCAAGTGTGCACTACACCCGCTCTCGATGGGCTCCACGCGGACTTATGCCCTAAGGGCGGAAATGACTAGAGTCGCCACCTAGTTTGACCTACGATACTAGGAAGGAAGGGAAGGAGGGTTATAAAGTGAGTGGTTAAACTGGCGTAAAATTAAAAGAAAAGAAATTAAAACTCAAATTAACGTCGGGCTACAAACAAATCCCGGTCGCAGTAGTATAGTGAAAATGTAAGCAACCGGATGTCGAACCGTGGGACTAATGTACATATAATAGCACCTAAGCGTGTCACAAGAGGGGGATTAATTGACTTGTAAAATAAATAAAAGAAAAGATAAAATAAACTAAGTAATAGATAATAAAATGGAACTCTGGGTCAGGTTAATATAATCTGCATAATTAAGCTATCTCTACTGGTTTAATAATTTGGCAAGGTTCCTGTAATATCTTAAGGACTAAGTCATAGCCTCATAAGAACTCGTTCACCTGTAATGCAAGGTTCTAATCAAGGTTCAAGCAAAAGCCTGCGAACGGCAGAGAGGTATTGAGGAATTACATTTGCAACTGAATACTAACTTATTAAATCAAACAAGTTTCCTCCAGTTTTACGTCTTAATTAACCTATCTTATCACCGGTCTAATCAAAATAGACTTATGAAAGCAATTTAATAAACTCATGACATTTATTAAAAAGGTGCGAGAAACCTTTAAAACGTAACAAACTATATATAATTAAAACCAGTAAAAATAATGTATAATTAATACAAACACATAATAACCATTCCCAGAGTATACGTAAACTAGCCTAACATATTAAATAGATAGACAGAGACAAGAGTAATAGAAATCATCCGTAATCACTCCGGCTCACTCTGCTATTTTGTACACGTAGGGCAAGAGGTGGATTTTGTGGAATGAAGAGAAAATAAAATGGAGAAGACGGGAGGATGGGATAATGAATCGGTTGGAATACGGTAGTGTTTCTCGTGGAAGGGGCTAGTTTTTTGAGCAGAAGCTCGTGGCTTTTATAGAAGAAAAAGAAGAAGAAGAAAGGAAGATAGACAGACGCTGAGCAAGTTGAGGAAATGATTGAGCTCATTTATTGCAGGGGACAGATCGTGTGCAGAGAGTAGATGGATATTGCAGACGAGTTGCGGCGAAGGCTAGTCGACGGACGAAGTCGCGAAGAAGATAAGCTCGCGCGACTAGCTGCTGTCCGCCTCCATGTCCGCCAGATAACAGGCGGTTGCAACAGGCGGTTGCTGTCTTGACCGCCACTTATTAGGCGGTTGCTCATACTCTTGTCCGCCTCTTCATTGAGCGGACACCTTGTGTCCTGTCCGCCAGCTTTGAGGCGGTTGCATGCCCCTCTCTTGTCCGCTAGCTATTGGGCGGTTGCAACACTGTGACGTCCGCCACTTAGGGGGCGGTTGCACCAGTCCATCACGACACTCTCGCGTGCCTCTGTTTGACCGGCTCTACATTCTTCATTTGGACTCCGTTTTTCGAGCCGTTTGCGCCTATGCGTTCGTCTCCTTGTCTACTTTACTCCCAGCTAGGTTTTCCTCATGTTAAACCAATAATTTTGTGAGATAAACAATAAAACATAAACTGGGGAAAACTAACTGAAGTGGAGAAATGAGCAAGAAAAGTGCTAATTATATATGAAATACACCTAAAAATCATGCTCATTTGGACACTTATCACACCCCCACACTTATCTTTTGCTTGTCCTCAAGCAAAATCACGTAACCAAGTAAGTAGGGAATGCTCAATACTAATAAATATTATTATGAAGGGTAGGATAAATATGATCTTTAAACTTAATGAGGAGTGTGAAAAATTAACTGCTGGTGGCATAGGTGTGCTCAGGGTAAAAATAAAATATAGAGTTTCGGGGTATGATCTAAGGTACTTCAATGCTTCTTTTAGGTGACTCTGAGAACTTTTACCATGGCCAACTTCTCTCAAGAATGGGCATTGAGGAGAAAACAAAAGGAAAAATAGATTCATTCATTTGTTTCACTTTTGCATAAAGGATGAGAAGATAATAGATAAGCATCAAGCTTTTGTATTTAAGAACACTCAACTCTCTTTGTTGGTTACCAATGGTGTCTCGCAAGTACCTTATTATGTTTCCTTTTTTTTTTAACAGAAAAGTACCCCTTAGCAATCCCTAAGAGAGAAGACAGAAAGAAACCTTGAGCAATAAAATCCAACCATTTGCAGATTATTTGGTCACACCGCATATAAAATGCTCCTCAAAAGTAATCAAAATTTTAAAATTTGTACCATTATCCTACAATTCATAACAATATTTATTCTTAAAGAGAACAACCCACATATAAAGGGTCCATAATATTTGAATTTGGACAAACGCAAGATAAGGAGAGAGATTAAACATTTAAGCACAAAATGTCACCGAAAAGGGCACACTCCCCCACACTTAATTGAACAATGTCCTCATTGTTCACCAGAAAAACAAGGGAAGGTTTCAGAAGACCTTTTCAGTAAGTAGATAAAATAGAGATAACACAAAGATTACAAATAAACGTTTAAGCACATAAACGCTCCTCTGCAGTTTTATTTAAAATAAAAGCATAAATAAAGAACTGGTACTCCCCTGATTTTATTTTTGCTTGTCGCTAAAGGAGTTCCCCACACTTGAGCTCAGCCTCAAGTAGCGTAGCTTGGTTGCGGTGTAGATATGAAGGTGCACCTGCATAAGACACCAGAAGCAACTATACTACAAACGGGGTTAAAAGTTAGCAAAAATAAAATTTAAAGAGAACCTGAAAATTAAAACAGCATAAAAGCAAAATAAAATAAAAGTACACCCGGGTTGCCTCCCGGGAAGCTGCCCTTATTTAACGTCTTTCGCTAGACGCCTGCTTCGTTATCCTGGATCAAAACAAAACGTTACCTCGGCATATAAAATAAGAAAATTAATACTCCACAAAATCTGGGTTTGAGGAGGTACTGGCTGAGGAAATAGTTCTAAAGAAGACCCGGGTGCTGATTTTTCTTCCTCAAATTGGAGGATGTAAACATCATCCTTTGTAGGTGAGGCTCACAGAAAGAACGCTGATCAATATCATCTTCAGAGAAAAAGGATTCTTCGAAGGTGATATTGGCGTTTTGTTTGGATATCTTGGCGGGAGGTGATGGCAGGTCCTTCTCTTCATTTTCGAGGATGTAAGTATCCTCATTGTCTGGGTATATTATAGAGAAGGATGGAAAATAGCGGTAATTGATTTTAGAGGGAGGGGTCTCTATGAATGGCTCATCTGTAGTGGGGTGTTCTACCTCTTGAACTGTCTCGCTCTTTGATTGCTCCAGTAGTTGAGCGATTCTCTCCAGGTAGTCTGGTTGATCTTCTAACCAGAGTTGCTCTTGGACTATCAGACAATCCTCAAATCATGAGCTCCCCCACATTCGGAGCAGTATAAATCCTACCAATATTCAAACGCTTCTTCCATTTGCCGTGTACAGATATATATTTTTTTTTGTATTTTTGTATATAAACAAAACTACTGAAACAAATTAGAAAATAAAATAATTAGAAACAAACATAATAATAATATAAACAAAATATAAAAGATAATTAAATAATAACAACAACAATAATAATATAGACAAAATATTCTAATATAACAAGTGAATAATCCGGGGCTTAGGGACTAGAATAAACTAGTCCCCGGCAACGGCGCCATTTTGCAGACGTTATAAAGTGAGTGGTTAAACTGGCGTCAAATTAAAAGAAAAGAAATTAAAACTCAAATTAAACGTCGGGCTGCAAACAAATCCCGGTCGCAGTAGTATAGTGAAAATGTAAGCAACCGGATGTCGAACCGTGGGACTAATGTACATATAATAGCACCTAAGCGTGTCACACGAGGGGGGATTAATTGACTTGTAAAATAAATAAAAAGAAAAGATAAAATAAACTAAGTTAATAGATAAATAAAATGGAACTCTGGGTCAGGTTAATATAATCTGCATAATTAAGCTATCTCTACTGGTTTAATAATTTGGCAAGGTTCCTGTAATTATCTTAAGGACTAAGTCATAGCCTCATAAGAACTCGTTCACCTGTAATGCAAGGTTCTAATCAAGGTTCAAGCAAAAGCCTGCGAACGGCAGAGGAGTATTGAGGAATTACATTTGCAACTGAATACTAACTTATTAAATCATAACAAGTTTCCTCCAGTTTTACGTCTTAATTAACTATCTATTTATCACCGGTCTGATCAAATAGACTTAGGAAAGCAATTTAATAAACTCATGACATTTATTAAAAAGGTGCGAGATAACCTTTAATACGTAACAAACTATATATAATTAAAACCAGTAAAAATAATGTATAATTAATACAAACACATAATAACTATTCCCAGAGTATACATAAACTAGCCTAACATATTAAATAGATAGACAGAGACAAGAGTAATAGAAATCATCCGTAATCACTCCGGCTCACTCTACTATTTTGTATACGTAGGGCTAGAGGTGGATTTTGTGGAATGAAGAGAAAATAAAATGGAGAAGACGGGAGGATGGGATAATGAATCGGTTGGAATACGGTAGTGTGTTTCTCGTGGAAGGGGCTTGTTATTTTTGAGCAGAAGCTCGTGGCTTTTATAGAAGAAAAGAAGAAGAAGAAAGGAAGATAGACAGACGCGTGAGCAAGTTGAGGAAATGATTGAGCTCATTTATTGCAGGGGACAGATCGTGTGCAGAGTAGATGGATATTGCGACGAGTTGCGGCGAAGGCTAGTCGACGGACGAAGTCGCGAAGAAGATAAGCTCGCGCGACTAGCTGCTGTCCGCCTCCATGTCCGCCAGATAACAGGCGGTTGCAACAGGCGGTTGCTGTCTTGACCGCCCTTATTAGGCGGTTGCTCATACTCTTGTCCGCCTCTTCATTGAGCGGACACCTTGTGTCCTGTCCGCCAGCTTTGAGGCGGTTGCACGCCCATCTCTTGTCCGCCAGCTTGAGGCGGTTGCATGCCCCTCTCTTGTCCGCCAGCTATTGGGCGGTTGCAACACTGTGACGTCCGCCACTTATGGGCGGTTGCACCAGTCCATCACGACACTCTCGCGTGCCTCTGTTTGACCGGCTCTACATTCTTCATTTGGACTCCGTTTTTCGAGCCGTTTGCGCCTATGCATTCGTCTCCTTGTCTACTTTACTCCCAGCTAGGTTTTCCTCATGTTAAACCAATAATTTTGTGAGACAAACAATAAAACATAAACTGGAGGAAAACTAACTGAAGTGGAGAAATGAGCAAGAAAAGTGCTAATATTATATATGAAATACACCAAAAATCATGCTCATTTGGACACTTATCAGAGGGTTCTAAGAACCGTTGATTGACTCAGATTGTTGCCTATGGATAGGGCTTATCTGGTCATTACAGAGATTCTATTGTGGGTTCGCACTGGGTTACACCCCTTGGAAGTGGCAACGACCACGACTTTGAATTGGTGCCCGAGGAAACCTCGGTCTCCAATTGTCGGGATTATCTTCTTTCAAAACCTTATTATAGAGATTCATTTAAGAGCCAAGGATAGGATTAGGACGGGAAGAGAGAGAGTGGATGAGGCGAGCTTTCCTGCCAAGCTAGCGCCAAGAAGTATAATTGATGAATTCGAAATAGTATAGAATGAAAGATTGAGGAAAAGTCTGAGGTTGAGTGGATAGTCAAAACTTGGAGTCTGATGGTTTGAAGTTGTGGGAACCGAAGAATACTAGAGTGTTTGAGAGATATGAGAGCCACCTTAGAGGGGAAAATGAGTTTTTTGTTTGGAACGGGGTCGCACCCTAGATGGGCTGCCTACGTACTCAACTCCCTGTTGAGATCAGACCTTACGTAGTTCAAGTTTTTTGGGTTTCAAAAGCTGAGGGTTTTTGAGATGTTTGATGTGTGGGATGTTGTAGTCTATGAGACACTCGGGTCTATGAGACGTTTGAAACCTTGAGATGTCGAAGTCTGTGAGACGCTTGGATCTGTGAGACGCTCGGGTCTGTGAGACGCTCTGATCTGTGAGACATTCGAATCATTGTGATGACAAAGTCTGTGAGACACTCGGTCTGTGAGACAATCGAGTGTGGGGAAATTAGAATTTTGGAGACGACTTAAGTCCATGAGATAAATGGAGTTTGGGGCATTTGAGGAGTTTTGAAACTTTCAGAGAGCTTGAATTTGGAATATGAGGTTTATGACGTTCAGAATTATTTGGGATTGAAATGAATTTTTGAATTGAATCATAATTTGAAATGAGTTTTCGAAGTGAAAGCATTTTTGAATTGAATTAGAATTGAATTGGAATTGGAATTTAGAGTTGAACCTGAAAGTGAATTGGAATTGATTGGTTTTTTTAAAGTTTTGAATCTTAATTAAGGGGTTGTTTGGAAAATTTTGATGGAAAGGGAACCCCACTTAACAAATCAGAGATATGCGCCATGGAGAAACACCTTCTAAAGTTTTTCTACACTGAGCTCATGGGCTCATAAATAATTGGGTAACCTAGAGGCTGTCTAAGGTCACCTGTTCTAGCCCGGTTTGGATAGCAATGAGTTGGACCCATGATGGAAGTGCAATTTGGGCTGAGGGTTTGCAACAACCCAAATGGGCCCTCCTCATTAGTCATTAAAGCAAAGCAAAGCAACGATCAAACATAGAAGTTGGTGATATATTACAGTGATGGCAAAATAAACATGGATATTGAAAATGAACAAGGCAAATCAACAAAGATTGTAGCAGAAAGAAACAAGTAGTAGATTCAATGTTGTTCAGAGTTGTTGATTACAAAGAATTAAAATCAAACATTGATTATTAAGGCTAAACAAGTTGACATCAAATGAAAGAATCAAAACTGTACAGAATTTAATTTCCCAAACTGAATTATGTGCAAGGGGTAAATAGCAGTGCTAAAAAAAACGAAAACATTGTTGATCATGACCAATAAGAGATTTAGGTGATAGAAACCAACCTACAGGGTGGCCTGCCCCCGGCTAACCGTCCGTCAAATATGCGAAAAATCCAGTCGAATAGTATGATCAAGTGCCCATAGTCCCGTTTTAGCCATGTGTAAACAGCAGGGTCTTCAAACCCACAACATAAATTTGTTGAGCTCGAGATTCCATGAGTCCGAATGACAGGCAAAGTCCAGTCCAAGTCTCGAGTGAAATGTACCTCGGTTAGATGACAGGAAAAGGATAGTGAGCAACCAGAGTCTAATAAACAAGTTGAATATATAACTTCCTAGTGCAACGTAATAGCAAGATAGGATGAAGTTAAAACTTGACAAAGATAACCGATTATCAGCAAACAGTCCACAAGAATGCTTGGTTAATGTCCGAAATTGTCAGCCAATGGCCTTCTTTAAATTAGATTCAAATCCCAAGTAATAAGTCAACTTCGTCAAACCCATAGTTGGAACGTTGTAGGCTAAATCCGCTGCTACCAAATAGATTTTATTCTTTCATTTAATTACGAGCCAACAACATGTGCAATGGCTAAACTGCATATACAAGTATACAACAGACCTATTAACCCAAAACTTCCCTTCAGGAAAACATTAAACCAAACTAATTGCCGAAGGTAAACAAATAAACTGAATGCTACAGATTAAGCCAAAAAATTTGTTTGCCGCTCAACTTAGATGCATACGACAGAGAATACACTAATTCCTGCTGGTTTGAACAAGATATTCAATACAGAAATCTAAAAGAACAAATACCAGAGAATCATCAAACCATACAACAGAGAAGTAATAACATGTTCGCTGAAATCTAAACAAAAACGATGGCTAATCGGGAACAGAAATGAATGCCGGACCATGAGGTAATTGAGATTTTACAGATATTTAAACTTCCGCATGGAAGATATGGTCGTGGGTTGCTGATTTACAGAGAGACTGTCACCGTTTAGTTCAAACTGAGCTTAATCACTAACAAGTCCACAAATTAATATCAGAGAAGTACGTTATCGGAGAAAAACATTGGACATATTCATGCATCAAACTCAGCCACTGGACAGAGGGACCTTACACCACGAAGAGAAGGAGTTGAGCCTGGCTAAATGCGGTCACCTCTTCCTCGCGAATGTCTGGACAACCGCAAGTCTTGGCTTCAAGCCCACTTGTTCAAATGACTTCGAAGATCTCTTGTTCGTAGACGTTAGTGGGAGGAGACAATGTATATCAAGAGTTTTTGGCAATGGCGAAGAATTTAGGTCGGTTTTCAACGAGAAGAAGCTTCGGGACTTCTGTTTCTAGGTACTTTGATTTCTTCATATCAAGATCTGAGAATGAGGACTCAGAGAACCGAATGTTCCGTGAAGAGGATGAAGAGAGTGGACCCATATGCTCCTTGCTCTCCAGCCACGTGAAGAGAACGAATAAATGGAACATGTATGCTCCCTGTTTGCCAACGATGTGAAAAGGATACAAACGAGTGCAGAGCTGTGTGTTCCTTGCTCGCGTGCTGGAGTGAAAAGGATGGCGGAACCGCATCCTGTATACTCCTTGTTCGTCGGAGACTTGAAGAGAAAGAGTGGAGCAGGTAGCACCCTTGTTCATCAATGTGAATGAATAGAAAGAAGGAGTTGCGGAACTTGTTCTCCTTCTCTCGTCAGGTGAAGAAAACAGTGGAACATGAACTGTGTGCACCAGCTGGGTTGAGGAGAGTGAAGAGAGCAGCTCCTGTTCACTAAATGAGTAGACGTGTAACACCCCAACCGTTAATCTCATCATTACCTCTTAAACCTTCTCTAAGTACTCTTACTCACACAGCGGAACTCTAACTTACAACGAGGGGTGAAACAACGCCGTTAGCCACCCATGTGGCTAACCAGGCCTTCTTACATACCGTAACGGTCTGATGAACTGGAATAACCGAGTACTTCATACAAATACAATACTCAATCATATCTCTACTATACCGAGTCTACAATATACGGATGCCGATAACATACTCGGACTTACACCTCATACAAACGCATAAGTAATTACAATCTAACTACCCATGCTCACAGCCGTCCCCGTCCTACTCTCTCGAACGGTGGTCAGCTTCAAGTACCTGCACACTAAAAACGTTCCCCCTAGGGGGTCAGCTTACGCTGCGCATGAAATTCGCATATACCGCGTGCTAACCGCGGTACGCCGACTACTTTGGGTCGGATATACATGGAGTTCATTTTAATCAAACAACATGCATCATGGCAATACAATATATATGTATATCACACAAGGAATCTACATCCAATCACGGAACACGATTCCTAACTAACATAACAATGTTGTTAGTGGTAATTGGTTACTCTTAGGCATTGAGGGTTATTCCTCACCATGCCTTATTTACTTATTCAATACGTCACCCGCTCTCTCGGGTTACTTATTCGTATACACACCCATTCTCTTGGGCTACTCATTCTTATACTTACCCATTTCTCTCGGGTTACTCATACATATACTCACCCCTTTCTCTCGGGTTACTCATACATATACTCACCCCTCTCTCGGGTTACTCATATTCAAGCTCTTGTAGATTCTCGAGACACTACAGGTCTCCTACGTCACGCTTGTTACTCTTATTACATACTTAAGCCAAAACTCATGGCTCTCTAGCATAGTCTTACTTCCCCGGTTTCGACCCTACTCTGGGTCTAGCATGGTGGGAAGGTTCAACTAGCTCACGGAACTCTCTCTTAGTTCCTATCTCTTTTACTTAGGCCCGACTACTCTCGGACTACTCTCATTCCCATACACTCCTCTCTCGGAGTTATAGTAATATCATGTATATTAGTCTAGAAGCATCATTCTCGATGTTTCTAATGACTTTGGGAGCTTTACTTAAATTCGGGTAATCTTAGGTTTAAGTGTTACCCTCACAATCATATGCTTGTACATTCGGATATTTTCTTATACGGGTAAATCCTCATATAAGAGGTCGACCGTATCTCAAGGGAGTCACATAGTCCCTTAGGTCTCTTTACCTTTCTTATATGTTTACATTATTGGACTAACTTCAATCCTCTCGATGGAGGTCATTTATCTCTCCACTCATATTTATTTCGTGGATTGTTTCAATAAGGTTCTCTAACCGTTATCGGGTATATACTCAACCCGTACATCTCCTCGCATTTTAGGGAGTTCATATGTTTGTGTTATCGTTATACTTTAATCGATAGCTTGTGCGTGTTTGCATAATACCATTGGTTATGTGACTACCCGTTCAACGAGTTTCTAGTCAATCAGTACTCACTAAGAGTCGGTCTATGCACTAAGTTAGACCACACCGGCATACAAGTATGTTAGCTCATTCAACATACATCAAGGCATACATAATCAAACAAGGGATTATTTTCATGCTTTAATCTTGATTAAGCCGGCACACAAACACACAAATCAGAGTAACTCGGTTAGCATACGGGGCATGGAAAATCATACCTTTCACCGGGGTTTTTACTTTACCGTGTCATCTCACCAAGCTCGGGTCACGCATGGTTCTCTGATAATGTTTCAACATTATTATTAATACTAATATCATACGGAACATAATAAAATGTTACTCCCGTAGTTACCCCGTTATCCCGTTATCTTGGTTTCACTCTTGTTCATTTGAGTTCTCACTTCTCAAACACTTCTAACACTTTATCACACTTCCTAGGGCCTTTACATGTCACCAAACAAGGCCTTAACATCTTATAACATCATTAACATTCAAACCCCCATCATTTACAACCTTTAAAATACTCTCTGTAGGTTTCTGGGGGTGGTCCGGGACTTGGTCCTTACCCTAAGTCCCGGACCAATACTCGTCACTACTCTCGGTGGAATTTCAACACTGGTCCGGGACCTTGTCCTGGAGTATAGTCCCGACCAAACAAGCATTTGCACTCTCGGCCTAAATAAATGGGGTGGTCCGGGTCCTTGTCCATGGACTAGGTCCCGGACCCTGCTAAAACCTGCAACATACATCATTTTTCAACCCCAATTCAATCCTTAATCCACACCCAATCTTTGCCTAATCTTTCCACAAGATTCCTACATGATTAATCACCTTAAAACATGCTCTAAACCCCTTCAAATCATGGGTTAAACTCTTACTCAAATTCTTGCTCCAGTCACAATTTCTTTCATTCTCATTTTTCTACACTAATGCACACTTGTGCATTCTCAAACCTCTCTTGGCACTTGCATCTTGTTCTCTCTTATTTGACCAACCCAAACTTCCAAGATAATGCACACCTCATACCAAGTTCCAAGACTCACTCTTAAAACCTAAATCTTCTTGTTTTCTAAAAACTCCTAAGGCACTCACACCACCTCTTTTGCTACAGATTTTGCACATCTCACCACAACATCCTCTCATATACTTGGGTGATCATTTACCAATTCAAACTCCAACAACACCTAGCTAACCCTAGGTTATCCCCCACACAAAACATCACTTAAACCACTTAGGTTTCTACACAAATTTTGCCATAACTTGGCTATTTTTCTAACATTTCCAAAGTTCATATCATCACATTATTCAACCTAAAACTAACCAAACCCATCATGGGTTCTACCAGCACATACAAGTTCACCAATACTCATCAATTCTCCAAATACAATACAATGCATAATTCATGAAATGCATAACACTTAATCAAACACTAAATTCACAATGTTTTCTCACTTGCATTATTTTGTACAAGCACATTGCTACCTCAACTCAAGTGGGGTTCATTTATTCATTAACCCTTCCCAAACTCTAATACATGTAGAGTATACTTAAGGGTTGGTTTCTTACCTTGGATTCTCTCAAGTTTCCTTTTAAATACTCTTCTCTTCTTCTCTCTTTTCTTCACCCAAAATCGGTCAAGGCAAATCACTAGCCCAATTCTCTAGACCAATATACAATGGATATAAGGAGTACTCATTAGTTCTCCTAACTATGAAAATAACTCATGAATTCAAGAGGAGGGCTCAAGGCATTAAATTTGAACATTACCTTTGGAAACCCTAGAGTTGATTTGCCAAGAATCAAAGGAGGAGCTCCAACCCACCATTGGAGACTTGGAGAGTAGCTCAAAACAAAGAGAAGCAAGGCATTAACACATGCCAAAATCGGCCAACACAAGGAAGTGAAGAAAAATGTATTTTTCTTTGGATATTTTTACCTTGGGTGAAAGAGGAAGCTTCAAGCTTCAAGATTATGTGCTTTTCTCCTCAAATGGGCAACACCCACGAAAATGAAACTCATCATTTTCAAGTTTTGAAAAGAGAGAATGATAGAGGGTGAGGAGAGGATCACAAATATGTGGTTATTTTGAGTTTAGAGCTTAAACAAAGCTTGAGCAAGGAAGGAAGTGGGAAGAAGCCATGGATGAGGGGGGAAGAAATCGTCCCAGGCTGGAGGAAGGGGAGAACGTCTGGGAAAGGAGAAAGGAAAGAGGGAAAGAAAAGAAGAAAGTGAGGGAGGAGAGAGAAGAGCCTACCTTTTCTACTTTACTTTTCCTTCCCTTTTATTCTTTCTTTATTTACTAACTAGCTATTATTAGAGAGGGGATGCTATTTGGATAATAAAAACCGGCCCCACTTATACTTGTAGACTGGAGCGTTTTTCGGTTTCTGACAGAAAACGCTCGTTATTTTACCCGGTTTGGCACTATTCACTTACCGGGCCCGTTTTTCAGATTTTTCTCGTTTCTTATTTTAATGGTTATTAAGCTTCCATTAATACTTAATTATAGTTATATAATCAACTATAATTTTTACGGGTCCATTTGACCACTTAAAGTCACGTTTTCGGGTTTTCTCGAAAAACGTGCTTTAAACTCCGTTAGCGTTTTAATCCATTATTTGGATCCGTTTCTTCGGGAATCATTCCCGTATACTTATTAGGCCTAACTAAGCCTTAGGAATCCATCTCGGACCCTCTCGAGATCATATATCTCTTATACTCATTTAACGCGCATTTTAGCGTTTTTCGCTTTTCAAGCGTTTCTCTTTTCTTTTGGTTTTATTCTTTTTACCAATACTCTCTAGGCACCATTAGGCCTTTTATAATCATATTAGAGTAATTTAATCGCCATTCTTAGATCCGGGGTATTAAAATCTACCCCCTTAGGAACTTTGTCCTCAAAGTTGGTGAATCTAGATGGTTACTCTCATGGCGTACTATGCCAAGGTTATAATACATGTATAACCTACAGACTCCACAAGTCTGTCTCATTTCATACTACACATACCACACACATATCACAGCATGTATAGCAATCAAAATACTCTTTTTACTCTCTCCATGAATCGGTCCGAAGACAAGAAGGCACTACAGTCCTCGAATCCATGTTGAGTGATATACTACTGATCCCTCAGGTACCGGTCACGTTGAACACTTACTCTTTCTGGTTCACGGCCGTTTCATGACAAATGGGCACTTACTCTCTCTGGCCCACGGTCCCTTCGGTTCTGATCAAAACGTTACACATATACATATCTCAGGCACTCTGGTTGACTCACTCAACACAGGAACATCTCAGGGTACTCTCCCCGTCCCGCTGCCTTTGGAAAATCACACACTGACACCGCCCCAACCGGTCACTTAGGACCGCCGCACGTACGGTGCAATGGTTTCAAAACTAATACACGCCCACCGTTCTACCGGTCATCAAGACTTAAGGCTCAGCCATCGGCGGGTGATAGCGGTTTCAAAACCCATTTTCGTTTCCATCTTCATACTTGAAGAAATTCTTTTTCAAAATCTATTGAAAATTCTTTTTAAAACATCACACAACTCCCAATCAGATTTATGGTAGCTGTATCTTTCTTAGCGTGATTACTTGTGACCACTGTAAGGAGCTTCAGGAATCATCTAACCCTGATGTGATCAGCATCAGTGTTGAACTATCCTTCCACCCCAATTTGTGTTCGTTTTCCCTTGATCGCTAGCAGATCAAGTTCCACCTCCCACGTCAGTTTCAAACAATCAGATAGTCAAACATTTTTGTTTTCTATCTTTTTTATTTTCTAGTCATACTCACGAAACAATCTTTCGTTTCAATTAATCTCTAGTTCCTAGTACTTAGGTCATTTGTCATTCTCATTGCTTCACTACTTTACCTAGGTATTCCATACTTATGGCTTCATTTACTCAAATTGTTGCTCAATTTAAAAAACACATAACATACAACCAAAGGATGGAACTCACTCCATCTATCATTCTCAAATAAAATCACCTAGGGAACTCACTCCCTCTTAGGTTACACATCGGTTTCATGCCGATTCATACTCATCATAACTCATGTCTAATCTCACTAGACATATACTATAGGGATTCTCATTCCCCAGGAGTTTCTCTACTCCTCTTTCATATATATTACATACACATTACTTGCATCTCTCATGCACAATACTCATACTTACACGATGAATGGGTAGACATGTTTATGTAACATGAGTTCCAATCATCAAAACAATTTCTTTTTGTGCTATGCACATAGTAGTTTACGCACCAATACGTAAAACATACTCTAAGCGGTTTCTCGCCCTACCCCCCTTAAAAGGGTTACGCCCGCGTAACCAACCATATGTTATCACTGAACATTGGTTCATTAATTCGAGTATTATGAAGTGTTTTAACTTCAGTACGGTTAATTAACTCATAACGGGTTCGGTTCTAGCCTCTAAGGCTTCAAGGGGTTTATGACATAGGTATACTTAACCTGAATCACGGTCCACAAGCTTCTGCTGCGTGACCTGATAACTAGAGCTTAATTCGCTCTTTGGTATTCTCAATGTATTTCAATCGTCGCTTGGTATCTCTTACCGTATGCGAATTCGATGAATTTTATTTGTCTCTCCAGTTCTCTGGGAATCTACTTCGTATAACACTGTATACCTTTGTGATTATTCACTTATTTTTCCCGACTTGTTGTCGGTTGAGGTCAAGCTACTACTTAGCATGTAGTGCTTCCTCGTTTAATAGTGGCTCATGGATTATGTTTGTTTCTTGGTTCTGTACCAGAGTTCTTCATTCATACTACTCTGCTTTTTCCACATATCGATCCTGGGCCCTGTGGGTTACTGCCCACGTTCTTTGTGCATCTTTGGCCAATGGCCGCACGGTTATCTCTCTAGATTCTCACTCAACAGGCTTCGTTGACATTTCTCAATTCCTGGCTCTCCCACTTGATCATTACCGCACAAGTGCAATACCAAAACACTCAGTCATACAGAGTGCAGAAGCGTAAACCCTTGACAGTAAATCTCTCATGAGATAGGAATGATCATGTCTCCTTTACCACATTTCTTCATCAACTCTAACACTATCCGATATACTTTTACAATGGTCGCTATCTGCGCCACCTGGGCTTTCTCATTTCTATGCCATTTACACGATGGCTTGCCATTCACTTGGCTCAATGAAATACGTTACTCTTAAATCTCTCTGCGCGCTTGCGCACTGCTTACTCTGCAGTTCATACTGTACACATACAGTGTTCACTACTCATCCGATTACTCTATCGGTTTCCTTGTACTGCCATCAAGGTTCCTCTTTACACACTACTATAGTTCATATACTCTTGGCAATATACACATGCTCAAGTTTTACTACACCGCTCTAGCGGTTTCACATTACATACTTAGGTGGTAGCCTTTCTCTGGAGGATTCACGCAAATGCCGCTCCATAGGCCCCATAATAACAAGTGGTATCCCCACTCTAAGGTAGTGGTTCATTCTCCACTGTTCCTCTTATGCCTTATGCATATGTTTTACAACGTTTGGATCTACGTATTGTAGTTAGTTTACGGCTTATAAGCCACATTGCCTCGCCATGCTCCATGCGGGCTGTTTATACAGGTTTCGCTTCTCCGTATACCATTAAATGGTTTGGAGGTATTACTGGGTTTTTGATATGGTTGTCTCGTCACACTTCCAGACATGGAAGGCCCTTTTAAATAACTTGATATTGTTCATGCCCTCTGGCAATCTAGGGTATCCCGTGTTACGAGGGATCCCTTCGGGTTCTACCCGAGTGTTTGCTTAAACACTTGTGTTCTCAACACGATGTTTCGTTCAACTACTGTTGACTCCGGCACCCTTCTCGGATTGCTCCTGGGTGTTACTGAGTAATGCCATTACATCTGGCTTGTACTCATGGTTATGTTCAGTTGTGACTTCGCCTTGCGGCTATGTCCTTGACTATCCCGTTTAGGGTTGTAATGTCTCCCATTATTGGGTAGATCCTGGTACTTCTAATACCTCTAGGTTGGTCATTATTCTCTTCAGTGAGGTATAAAGTGGGAATTCTATCCCGTTTATCTAACATTGATATGTTCAATTAAGGCATTCATCTTATTGCTTACACTGGTATTATTCCAGTTATTAGGTATTTCCGGAGACATATCCAATGTCTGTGCTTATACTCTGTGCTTCTCGCACTTCTTAACGTTATTCTTAGCTCCATCATCCTACTGGATTCTTGACTCCTTTAGCTTAGTAAGCTTCTTTGTGTTCTTCGATCATTCGAGGTGTCCAACTGTCTCGGTTTGAATTGGCTCTTTCGTCCGTAGTATGGAGTGGGCTACTTCCCGTGTTCCGTACTCTTTGTATACATACATGGAGTATCTTATTGATACGTTACCACTTACCCAACTAACTCATAATTGGTCTGTCAGGCCCGCAAGCTCCTTTGGAGTGCGGTCGTTCCATGTCTCATTTGTGTACACTTGTAGTGTCGGTCACGCCTAAGTGAAGTATTCTGTTGCCAACTCCTCTTATATGGTCCTATAATGACTTACCGTGATTCTCTGGTTTGGTTTAAAAATTTGGGGGTTTTTGGAAAATTTCATGTTTGAAAGAAAATTCGAGTTTAAAAATAAAGCTCTTCATGGCATTTCAATGCCGGCTGATTCTTCCAGTCCAGCTTCTTGCTGGCCGGTATGTCTTTATACAGTGGTAGGCTGTTAGGCCTTTTCAAGGTTTCATTTCAGAATTCTTAGGTTCGAGTTGCTATATGGCTTCATTCGCCATTCTGGTACTTGCTAAGTACTGATAGCTTGTCAAAGCTCTTCTTATTGGTCCCGCTTTACTGCACTTGCCGTGGCAAGTGCGCGGTACTGGCGGTTTTTGGGTTAACTCATACCGGTCACGGTATTGTTCACATTGTATTTGGTAGCCTCGTTGGCTCTTCCTTGATCCTTTAGTTGGATAACTGCTCCTTGGAGCTGCTTCTCATTCATCTTGACATGACTGTCATTCATTTAGGTGCTCCTCCACTCTCGGAGTTCCTTAATTACTTTAATTCTAGGCTTTACCTCGTTGCTCGTCCCACGTCTTTACTGTGGTTACCGAGGTTTACTTATTAGGTACTACTTTGTAGTCCTATTCGGGTATATCCCGTAGTTATGCTCGTAGCTGTCTAAGCTGTGCCCGTTAGGTATTGCAACCTCTTCGGTGTGGCAGGGTGGGTGTATCTACTCTTGACTAGATTCTTAGTCGGTAATATACCGTTGGTGGTATTATTTAGTTATGGCGGTCCGTAGACATGTGTCTCGGTTTTTGGTTATTTCTCATGAGTCCGCCTTGTTGCACGGTTGGTGCTTCTTCTTCTTGCTGCTGCTCGGCCAGCTAGGTTCTCGCGACTGCTAAGCATGTCGCCCCAAGTTGCCACAGATTTCGGTCTCCTTGGATTAGGATTCTCGATCTTCCGCCATTAAGTGCGGTTATTGTCGTTTCAGCGGGATCCGTCTCCGGGATTTCCGGTTCTCGGGATTTACCGCATGACAGGTTCTGGTTCATATTGAAATATTAAATAACTGCCAGATTGGGTTTCCCCGTCTCTCTGGCGTTCTTTCCCAAGCTTTTAATGCGGGGGTTGTGGAGGGCGGGTCTGGTATTGTAGGTATCCAGATCATACTGGAAGTTCCTATCTAGCGCATCTCTCACGCTACCACTCAACCATAGCCCTAAGTCTCTATATCCTAACTCGGTATTTCCTAAGCTCGGTATTTCCAGTCATCAGAGCGATACTTCGCTCTGATACCATTTTTGTAACACCCCAACCGTTAATCTCATCATTACCTCTTAAACCTTCTTAATTATCTTACTCGCACAGCGGAACTCTAATTACAACGAGGGGTGAAACAACGCCGTTAGCCACCCATGTGGCTAACCAGGCCTTTCTTACATACCGTAACGGTCTGATGAACTGGAACAACCGAGTACTTCATACAAATACAATACTCATTCATATCTCTACTATACCGAGTCTACAATATACGGATGCCGATAACATACTCGGACTTACACCTCATTCAAACGCATAAGTAATTACAATCTAACTACCCATGCTCACAGCAGTCCCCGTCCTACTCTCTCGAACGGTGGTCAGCTTCAAGTACCTGCACACTAAAAACGTTCCCCCTAGGGGGTCAGCTTACGCTGCGCATGAAATTCGCATATACCGCGTGCTAACCGCGGTACGCCGACTACTTTGGGTCGGATATACATGGAGTTCATTTTAATCAAACAACATGCATCATGGCAATACAATATATATGTATATCACACAAGGAATCTACATCCAATCACGGAACACGATTCCTAACTAACATAACAATGTTGTTAGTGGTAACTGGTTACTCTTAGGCATTGAGGGTTATTCCTCACTATGCCTTGTTTACTTATTCAATACCTCACCCGCTCTCTCGGGTTACTTATTCGTATACACACCCATTCTCTTGGGCTACTCATCTTATACTTACCCATTCTCTCGGGTTACTCATACATATACTCACCCCTTTCTCTCGGGTTATTTATACATATCTCACCCACACTCTTGGGTTATTCATACTCAAGCTCTTGTAGATTCTCGAGACACTACAGGTCTCCTACGTCACGCTTGTACTCTTATTACATACTTAAGCCAAAACTCATGGCTCTCTAGCATAGTCTTACTTCCCCGGTTTCGACCCTACTCTGGGTCTAGCATGGTGGGAAGGTTCAACTAGCTCACGGAACTCTCTCTTAGTTCCTCTCTCTTTTACTTAGGCCGACTACTCTCGGACTACTCTCGTTCCCATACACTCCTCTCTCGGAGTTATAATAATATCATGTATATTAGTCTAGAAGCATCATTCTCGATGTTTCTAATGACTTTGGGAACTTTACTTAAATTCGGGTAATCTTAGGTTTAAGTGTTACCCTCACAATCATATGCTTGTACATTCGGATATTTTCTTATACCGGGTAAAATCCTCATATAAGAGGTCGACCGTATCTCAAGGGAGTCACATAGTCCCTTAGGTCTCTTTTACCTTTCTTATATGTTTACATTATTGGACTAACTTCAATCCTCTCGATGGAGGTCATTTATCTCTCCACTCATATTTATTTCGTGGATTGTTTCAATAAGGTTCTCTAACCGTTATCGGGTATATACTCAACCCGTACATCTCCTCGCATTTTAGGGAGTTCATATGTTTGTGTTATCGTTATACTTTAATCGATAGCTTGTGTGTGTTTGCATAATACCATGGTTATGTGACTACCCGTTCAACGGGTTTCTAGTCAATCAGTACTCACTAAGAGTCGGTCTATGCACTAAGTTAGACCACACCGGCATACAAGTATGTTAGCTCATTCAACATACAACAAGCATACATAATCAAACAAGGGATTATTTTCATGCTTTAATCTTGATTAAGCCGGCACACAAACACACAATCAGAGTAACTCGGTTAGCATACGGGGCATGAGAAAATCATACCTTTCACCGGGGTTTTTACTTTTACCGTGTCATCTCACCAAGCTCGGGTCACGCACGGTTCTCTGATAATGTTTCAACATTATTATTAATACTAATATCATACGGAACATAATAAAATGTTACTCCCGTAGTTACCCCGTTATCCCGTTATCTTGGTTTCACTCTTGTTCATTTGAGTTCTCACTTCTCAAACACTTCTAACACTTTCACACTTCCTAGGGCCTTTACATGTCACCAAACAAGGCCTTAACATCTTATAACATCATTAACATTCAAACCCCCTCATTTACAACCTTTTTAAAAATACTCTTGTAGTTTCTGGGGGTGGTCCGGGACTTGGTCCTTACCCTAAGTCCCGGACCAATACTCGTCACAACTCTCGGGTGGAATTTCAACAACTGGTCCGGGACCTTGTCCTGGAGTATAGTCCCGGACCAAACAAGCATTGCACTCTCGGCCTAAATAAATGGGGTGGTCCGGGTCCTTGTCCATGGACTAGGTCCCGGACCCTGCTAAAACCTGCTCCAAACATCATTTTTCAACCCCAATTCAATCCTTAATCCACACCCAATCTTTCCTAATCTTTCCACAAGATTCCTACATGATTAATCACCTTAAAACATGCTCTAAACCTCTTCAAATCATGGGTTAAACCCTTACTCAAATTCTTGCTCCAAGTCACAATTTCTTTCATTCTCATTTCTACACTAATGCACACTTGTGCATTTCAAACCTCTCTTGGCACTTGCATCTTGTTCTCTCTTAATTGACCAACCCAAACTTCCAAGATAATGCACACCTCATACCAAGTTCCAAGACTCACTCTTAAAACCTAATATCTCTCTGTTTTCTAAAAACTCCTAAGGCACTTACACACCTCTTTTGCTACAGAGATTTTGCACATCTCACCACAACATCCTCTCATATACTTGGGTGATCATTTACCCAATTCAAACTCCAACAACACCTAGCTAACCCTAGGTTATTCCCCACACAAAACATCACTTAAACCACTTAGGTTTCTACACAAATTTTGCCATAACTTGGCTATTTTCTAACATTTCCCAAAGTTCATATCATCACATTATTCAACCTAAAACTAACAAAACCATCATGGGTTCTACCAGCACATACAAGTTCACCATACTCATCAATTCTCCAAATACAATACAATGCATAATTCATGAAATGCATAACACTTAATCAAACACTAAATTCACAATGTTTTCTCACTTGCATTTTTTGTACAAGCACATTCTACCTAACTCAAGTGGGGTTCATTTATTCATTAACCCTTCCCAAACTCTAATACATGTAGAGTATACTTAAGGTTGGTTTTTTACCTTGGATTCTCTCAAGTTCCTTTTAAATACTCTTCTTCTTCTTCTCTTTTCTTCACCCAAAATCGGTCAAGGCAATCACTAGCCCAATTCTCTAGACCAATATACCAATGGATATAAGGAGTACTCATTAGTTCTCCTAACTATGAAAATAACTCATGAATCAAGAGGAGGGCTCAAGGCATTAAATTTGAACATTACCTTTGGAAACCCTAGAGTTGATTTGCCAAGAATCAAAGGAGGAGCTCCAACCCACCATTGGAGACTTGGAGAGTAGCTCAAAACAAAGAGAAGCAAGGCATTAACACATGCCAAAATCGGCCAACACAAGGAGGAAGTGAAGAAAAATGTATTTTTCTTTGGATATTTTTACCTTGGGTGAAAGAGGAAGCTTCAAGCTTCAAGATTATGTGCTTTTCTCCTCAAATGGGCAACACCCCACGAAAATGAAACTCATCATTTTCAAGTTTTGAAAAGAGAGAATGATAGAGGGTGAGGAGAGGATCACAAATATGTGGTTATTTTTGAGTTTAGAGCTTAAACAAAGCTTGAGCAAGGAAGGGAAGTGGGAAGAAGCCATGGATGAGGGGGGGGAAGAATCGTCCAGGCTGGAGGAGGGGGAGAACGTCTGGGAAAGGAGAAAGGAAAGAGGGAAAGAAAAGAAGAAAGTGAGGGAGGAGAGAGAGAAGAGCCTACCTTTTCTACTTTACTTTTCCTCCCTTATTTTCTTGCTTTATTTACTAACTAGCTATTATTAGAGAGGGGATGCTATTTGGATAATAAAAACCGGCCCCACTTATACTTGTAGACTGGAGCGTTTTTCGGTTTCTGACAGAAAACGCTCGTTATTTTACCCGGTTTGGCACTATTCACTTACCGGCCCGTTTTTCAGATTTTTCTCGTTTCTTTATTTTTAATGGTTATTAAGCTTCCATTAATACTTAATTATAGTTATATAATCAACTATAATTTTACGGGTCCATTTGACCACTTAAAGTCACGTTTCGGGTTTTCTCGAAAAACGTGCTTTAAACTCCGTTAGCGTTTTAATCCATTATTTGGATCCGTTTTCTTCGGGAATCATTCCCGTATACTTATTAGGCCTAACTAAGCCTTAGGAATCCATCTCGGACCCTCTCGAGATCATATATCTCTTATACTCATTTAACGCGCATTTTAGCGTTTTTCGCTTTTCAAGCGTTTTCTCTTTTCTTTTGGTTTTATTCTTTTTACCAATACTCTCTAGGCACCATTAGGCCTTTTATAATCATATTAGAGTAATTTAATCGCCATTCTTAGATCCGGGGTATTAAAAGACGAGATTGACGAGAGGAGCATGAAAGCTCCAGTTCACCAGCTATGTTATGCTCCAGTTCGCCAGCTATGTTGATGAGGATGAAGAGTGGTGAAGTGCAAGTGTCTTTCATTCGCCAGCCGTGAGAGATAGATGAAGATAGGACAGGGCATGTATATTTCTACGTTCGCCAGCTGGAGCAGCAAGATTACCGGTGATGAAGAGAAATGAACAGGGAAGCATATTGTTCCTTGTTCGCCAAGCAGGTTGCAAGTTGCCGTGAGGAAAATGATGAACAGGAGCCCGCCTACTCCTTGTTCACCGGTTTAAAAGAATGAGGAAGTCCAGAGCTCGTGTGCTTGTACTCCTCGTTGGTCAGTTTGGGTTGCAAAACACCGTGATTGAGGAGCAGGGTAGAAAAGCACCATGTTCGCCAGTGGTTGCAAAACTGTGAGGCGAGAGAGAAAAAGAATGTAGGGGCGCAGAACTTGGTGTTCCTTGTTCTTCCGGAAGAGAAAATGGATGCACAAAGCTACTATATCTCTTGTTCGACAGTTACTTGAGAGTGAAGGAGCAAAATTACCGTGAGAGTGAAGAATAAAAGAGAGGAAATATCATGTATGTTCCTTGTTCTCGGTCGAGAAAATGGATGAAGAGGTATATGTTTGTGAGGTTGCCGTTTTCCCAGTTTTTGTCGAGATTCAATGGAGCTCGAGGTCCAGATATTTTTTTGTTCCTGGGTTGAAGGAGATCGATGAAAACAGAGGAGAGTGAAAGAAATGACCTGGGGATTGGCGATGTCGGCTACTCTCTTCCTCCTCTCTAGGTTTTTTGGGATAATGTTGATTTATAACAGAGAGGTTAGAAATGGGTTAGGATTTTGGGAGAAAGGCCTGGGCCTTCTTTTGATAACGATGGGGTGGGGTTTTGATGTGGGCTTTTTGAAGCCATGGGCTGAAAATAGAGTGGGTTTAAGGAATTGGGTTAGGCCAGACTTCAACCAAGTGTGGATTGGGTTTGACGGATGAAAATGATTTTGTATAAATAGAAATGGAAATAAAAATACTAATGCTAATAGTAGAATAAAATAAAATATAAGAAAAAGTGGATAGATGAATAAAATAAAATAAAATAATAAATAGAATATAAACAAAACAAAATAAGATAGTAAAATAAGTGAATAAACAAAGGGGACGACCTTGAAACTGGACTGTCGATGGAAATTCATTTTTGAAGAATTGTGTGTTTTTTTCTAAAATATTTTGAAAAAGATTATAAAATGATGGTTTCATCTTAGCACGCACGCTAATATGTTTTGAAAAAAGAAAGGCGACGACCCCTCTTATTATTTCGGAATTCGCTTTATGGGGTGAGAATTTTTGGTGTCTACAGATGGCTCCCCTTGATTCAATTTTACAAGCCCTTGCAGAATTGGATCAAGGTTGACGGGGCGCCAAAAATTCTCACTACGGTTTATGATTTGTTCTTATGGGTGCGGGTGCACGAGGACTTATGACAGCCTCAACTAGACCTTTTGACGTCTAGCTATAGGACTTATGATGAGCCTATAATGTAAATTGAAAGTACGAGGACTTATGACGAGCCTCAACTAAACCTCTTGACGTATAGCTATAGGACTTATGACGAGCCTATAATACTAACAATTGATAGATTTAAGGTGCACGAGGGCTTAGGAGTGCCTCAACTGGACCTCTTGACATCCAGTCCTAGGGCTTATGACGGGCCTAGAATGCGATTGAGAGTACGAGGACTTACAAGTGCCTCAACTAGACCTCTTGATATCTAGCTATAGGACTTATGACGAGCCTATAATACTAATTGAAAGTACGAGGACTTATGACGAGCCTCAACTAAACCTCTTGACGTTTAGCTATAGGACTTATGATGAGCCTATAATACTAACAATTGATAGATTTAAGGTGCACGAGGGCTTAAGAGTGCCTCAACTGGACCTCTTGACATCCAGTCCTAGGGCTTATGACGGGCCTAGAATGCGATTGAGAGTACGAGGACTTAGAAGTGCCTCAACTAGACCTCTTGATATCTAGCTATAGGACTTATGACGAGCCTATAATACTAACAATCCGATTTGGTTTAAGGTGCACGAGGGCTTAGGAGTGCCTCAACTGGACCTCTTGATATCCAGTCCTAGGGCTTATGACGGGCCTAGAATGCGATTGAGAGTACGAGGACTTAGGAGTGCCTCAACTAGACCTCTTGATATCTAGCTATAGGACTTATGACGAGCCTATAATACTAACAACCCGATTTGATTTAAGGTGCACGAGGGCTTAGGAGTGCCTCAGCTGGACCTCTTGACATCCAGTCCTAGGGCTTATGACGGGCCTAAAATGCGATTGAGAGTACGAGGACTTAGGAGTGCCTCAACTAGACCTCTTGATATCTAGCTATAGGACTTATGACGAGCCTATAATACTAACAACCCAATTTGATTTAAGGTGCACGAGGGCTTAGGAGTGCCTCAACTGGACCTCTTGACATCCAGTCCTAGGGCTTATGACGGGCCTAGAATGCGATTGAAAGTACGAGGACATAGGAGTGCCTCAACTAGACCTCTTGATATCTAGCTATAGGACTTATGACGAGCCTATAATACTAACAACCCGATTTGATTTAAGGTGCACGAGGGCTTAGGAGTGCCTCAACTGGACCTCTTGACATTCAGTCCTAGGGCTTATGACGGGCCTAGAATGCGATTGAAAGTACGAGGACAAAGGAGTGCCTCAACTAGACCTCTTGACATCTAGCTATAGGACTTATGATGAGCCTATAATACTTTGATGGAGTTGTACGAAACTCTCTGTGGTGAAAGCTTGATCAGAAGTTGTTTGTGGTGGTAGATTGATTTGAGGATGGCTTTAATTGTGGATTGATCCGGGATTGGATGCTTTTTGGTTGTCTTTGTGAGGGATGTGATAGATGTTGCCCTTGGCTTTGCCAGTGTGGGAATTGTGTTTCGGTTTTGTTTTGACAGTCTCGCCCAATGTGCACTATAGTTTCGGGATTTGATAGGACTTTTGGCTCCAGAGTTTCGAGATGGCTCCGGTATGGCTCTTGAGTTTTTGTTTTGATTTTTGTGATTTTGTGATTGGTTTTTTGTATGGATGGTTTTTTGTGAATGAGTGACTTTGGGAACTCGATGGTTTTGATTTAATTGGATGGCTTCGATATGATTCGAGGGATCCAATATGATCGGATGGCTCCGGAGCGGTCGGGTGGCTCTAGTGTGGTCGGATGGCTTTGACATGATTCAAGACCCCATTGTGAGCAATGACTCTGGGATGGTTGGTGGGTTTCAATTTGGATTGAGATTTTCGAGATGGTCGGTGGGTTTCGATCTGGTTAAAGATTTTCTGGGTGGTTAGTGGGTTTTGCTTTGGTTTGGATTTTGAGTCGAATGGTGGGTCGATGTGATTGGTGGGTTTTGATGTGGTTGACAGTTTTTTGGTTGTGGATTAATGGCTTCGGTATGGTCAATTACGACTTCAGATTCCTCGAGATGGCCCCGGGATAGCTGGGGGTGGCCTCAGGGAGACTACGAGATGGCTCCGTTTGATGATAGTGGGGAACAAAGGGGAATTTTTCCTTTGAGGTGGTCGCACCCTGGGCGGGCTGCCTACGTACTCAATTTCGTATTGAGATCAGACCATACGTAGTTCGAAATTCTGTAGGCAAGACCTTGGTGACGAAATAGCTTTGACGTGGATTTGAGGTGGCTCTCGTATTGTTCTCGGACTGTTAGGATGCCCCCTATAGAGTTCCAAAGATGGTTTCAATGTCGGATGATGGCTCCCGCATGGCTCCAGTTTTGTTCTGGATATGGTGTTGATGAGGCTTGAGCATGACACTGGATGGCTCCATAATTGTCTTTATACGACCTCGGATGGCTTTAGTTTGGTTCGATGTAGCTCGAGGACAGCCCAGGGTGGCTCCGAGATGGTTCGAGGTAGCTTGATGATGGTCTGGGATGGCTCCAGTTGACATCTTTTGATCAAAAGTTACGTTTCAACAACTGCAACTGAAGTCGACTTTCAGCGAGACTAGGTAGAGTTCTTACTAGTCAGGTGTTGATGATGGAGTGCTTATGATGCATGTAGGTATTAAATGCTAGGTACGATGCAAAATACACATGCAATTTTTAGAGAAACGGTATGGCCTATCTCTATTAATACAAGGTTTACGAATATAAAACATCTTCGACTCGATCTTGAGTGATTGTTGAATTGGAATGTGTGAATCACTTTCCTCTCATGGAGGGATGCGGGTCAATCTCTCGTGATTATAGCTGTGTGTGCTAATGCTATGATGATACTCTCGATGGTCAGAGCAGTATTTTCCTTAGAATTCCTTTTGAGGTTCTGGACCTTCCGATCCTCACAAATTTCTCACCTGCAACGGGGTAGGTTGTTTATGTCTTGGTGTTTAGAATGAAGATTCACTCGCACTCATAAGACCTTGTGGTGTAGGTCACACTCATTTGCTTATGGTCCCTTTGGTATGAAGGGACATGTTGATAACAAGTACGAAACTCATGATTCATGTTTCAGATCCGATACTTTCAGTTAACGCTCATCGACTTATGAGTCAGAGGTCTTTATTGGGTTATAACGGGGCTGAGGGGTATGATGTATGTCACATGGGACTGGAGGATTTATTTGGGAATTATGGAGCTTTTGTGCAATAGAGGGCATGTTTCGCCTTTGCCATGGGTGGTATGATTAGACGGGTTTTGATAACCTTTATTGATTTCTACGGGACATCATTGGTCCTTTGGATTTGATTTCTCCTTCTTGCCTCTTCTGGCGCGCGGTTTGAACTTTCTTCTCATTTTGTTTTCTGAAATTGCATTTGGCTCATCAACTTTCTCAAACGTTTTCTGCTTTGAATTTTGGCTTTCGGCTTTGGAGTTGCATTGACTCGTCGATCTTCATGAACATTTTCGGTGTTCTTTTTTGGTGTTTGACTTTGGAGTTGCATTGACTCACCATTCCTTTGAACATTTCATTTGTTGTTTTTGTGAAAGATGGTGGGGAGAGGCCATGGCTCCGGCTCCTTCGAGATCCTCAGGGGAAAGTAAGTGTATGTGTGAGTTGGCATGTGGAGTTTTCTTTTTTTTTTTGCAGAAAGAGTTTTTCATGAAAGGCTCAGCGGGGCTCACTAAGGGATTATGTACAGGGCAGTCAAAGCTTTTTTGGTTTTGTGGAGGTTTTTATTCCTAAGTGCCTCGTCATTCTCATTAGTCAATGATTGTTTTCTTACTACTTCTCGAATCTTTGCATGAATCACAGTTCGTGTCTTGTTATCAACATTGATCTCGCTATGAATTGTGCCTCTCCATGTGCTGAAGGAATGCACAAGTCGCTCATGGTTTTACCTCTATGGACTCGCTCTATCTTCCCTCGTCGCTCGGTGGATGGTCCAATACCCTCTTTTGGAATTCAAGAGAAAATACCGCTCTTCGCACACTACTCACTTGGTTTGTGGTGCTGATTTTGATGAGACCCTTGTGTTCGTGACGGGTCGAGAGTTTAGCGGTTCACGCGCTCTATTCAAACAATCAATCAAGGTTTTCACCAAAGACGTCGTTTCGATACGGGAGTATGCAAGTGCAACGATCTACCATGCAATGTGTTGTGATAATATGGAATTACTATGTATATGATGCATGAAATGCTGAAAATGATGAATTGAGATGGTTGATTTCAAGTTTTGACTGAATGTTTGTTTTTTTTATGTTTTTTTCTTTTTGGATGCAACATGCGTGGTAAGGCTACACTAGTCTCGCTTGAGTCGGTTCTAGTTGATGGTCCATGAAGCTCATCCTTTCAATGTCGGCCTTGAAGAAGGTGTAGCTGTCGGGGTGCTGTCGGGTTGGTGACTAGCTCCTGGATTTTAGGACTTTTTAGGGAGTGACAACTCCCGCATGGTGGCCCCATGATATGACATACTCTTTCCTTTTTCGTCACCGGCGTGCATGTTGATTCTGATTGGGAGAGGTTTGAACTTCCGGTTTTCTTTCCTATCCCTCTGAGATTGGGCTTTGGCGGTCTGGGTATTTGGGATGAAAGCTGGTGTATAGCGTGGTGACAATGAAACACATGATTGTGCAGACTTTGAGGTGGACAAGACTCGTGAATGATTGATGGACTTGAAATACTGGAAGTGCAAGTGACTTTTGTGTCATGAATGCAATGCATGTGTTTTGTTTTTTGCTCGGTTGCATTTGTTGGCGTTGTTTACTTAGGGGATGCCTCCTGTAGATAGCGTGAATTTTCACCCCATAAAGCAAAGTTGACGAAAGATATATAGATGTGAGGGGTCGTCCCTTATTCGTTCTTTTTACTATATGTGCATGCCAAGAGAAACCAAGTTTTAGAAAACAACTTTGAAAACGTGTTTTCAAAGTGGTGGATTTTCTCAATATAAACTTTGACGCTCGGTCGTTCACAAATGAAACAGGGAGTGGGGAACCCTATACACATCGATCTAAAAAAATTCAAAGGGATGTATAAACCTATACATGTAATCTATTCAGAAATGGACGAGAGAGAAAAGAATCATAGGGGAAGAAGACCTATACATCATCAATCCTAAAAAAGTCATTAAAATGGGGAAGTGTTGAGCTGGGCTTCTACTGAACTCTTCTAGTCCGTCTTTGGGATTCTGGAAGACTGCTCACGCTCGGGCTCCTAGTTGGCTGCTCGCTCGTCTTCGGGTTCTTGACCGGCTGCTCGCTCATCTTCGGCTCTTGACCGGCTGCTTGTTCATTTTAAGGCTCTTGTAGCGGAGCGGTACTGTGATCAAGCAAAACGGGTTGGTGTTCTTCTGATTTTCAACAGTTTGAACTCGAATCAATGTTGCTGACCTTCATGTCGCTTGACTCGGGTTGGTACACCTCTGATTTTGTATTTAAATGGTTGGTGTTAGTCTTCATGTCGATCGGCAAGCTCCACGGGTTGGTACGCCTCTGGCCTTCAGCTCGATCCGCGTAGTCGATCTTCATGCTGCTTCACTTGCTCCGACTAGAGGAATGGGGGATGTTTTTGAGAAAGGAAAGATGAATGATCGAACACAAAATTTTATGTGAAAATCCACCACTTTTGTGAAAACACGAAATGACTAGTACGCTCCACGGTAATGACCGCTGCTCTTGAAGGTAGGCAGAACTTCAAAAATAGCGGGTCACGACATGGGGACTAAATCATTTATTTTGAAATACATTTGTGAAAATCCACTTTGAAAACTATTTTCAAAAACCATTAAGAAATAATGTTGGTGAAGAATGTTGTTTGAAATTCGTTTGTAGAAAGTAGGTTTTTCGAAATCTATTTCTGAAAATCGTTTTGGAAATAACAAGGTTTTAACGGATGAAGTGACGGGTTTTAAAACCCCAAATGTTTGGGAGCAAAACTAAGGTGAGACTCTAAATTGAACGAGCTAGTAAAACCTCTTTAAAAGATATGTGAAAGAGAATTCCGAACGTTTTAAAACAGACTGGTTTGAAAAAGTGGTTTGCACACATGTATAGCATAAAGTAAATCGTGGCTATATTTGATGTGGAGCTGTAAGTGTTAATGTTGGGATAATCACTTTCCAGGTCAATTATGATTCCGTTTCACCGGGGGAACCATCGTCCCTTCACTGTTCATCTCTCGGATTTTTTCTCTGTTATGCCTTTGCGGGGCACGTTATCAAGAAAGTCCGGAGTGCTTAAGTTCGAAAGGTCAGGACACCCGAGATGATAAGGAAACATACGCCACGGCCAGTGATGATCCGACAACACCCCACTTTTCGGGAAACTCGGAGAAGTACTGCATGGGAACGGGTCTCTCGTCACCTGCACAGTCAGGTGTGTCTAAAGTCCAAATTATTCACTAACTACGTTGTGCCATGTATGGGTATCCGGTAAATACGGGATCCTCTATGGACGTATAGCGTGACATTGGGCTTTAGAGACACCCGTGGTGCAAAGGAACAATGGAGAACTGAGCCCATGCAATCTTCAGGGTAAGGTAGAAGGGTGGTCAGACAGGCGGCATACAAGGGGGTGACTTCCATAAACCCGTCTTAGACCCTGGACCAGGTAGCTGGACACTGAAGGCTCAGAGTTCACTACATGCTGGCTTCGACTCGGATAATGGAGGATATTTTTGGATCATGAGCTCAAAGCGTTGGTCAGAAACCTTACCGCCCCGTGGGTTTGTTCACTCATAAAGTGACCCTAGCTCATGGGTAATCAACCGTGGACCGGTTGAGCATCCCGTGACATCGTGGGTAAATCGGGTGACACAGAGGAATGCATGTCCTAAGCTACCCACCCCATGCACCCCACAATTGTAACATAAATAAAAGTAAATGAAACAAATGAAGTTAGCACCGACCTATTTGCTAAGGGTTTTATCTTGAGATTAGTGATTCCAAATTGGTTGTTTATTAACCTAAAGGGAAGTTAGCTTCATTCAATCCTAAGTGTCTCTTTCTAATCGTGAGCTAATTATTAACCCAATTGTTGCAAAGCTTGTTGAGGATCTAATATGTCCTAGCTGTCCTCATCAAATGCACACTCTAAGTATGGAATAGAATAATCCTAAAGGCTTTGAAATGAATCTTTTGAAGGTTTTGAAAGAAATGGGGAAGTCTCGACAATTTTGAATGGAGTTCAGTCTTCCTTGAGTTAGAGAAAAACTTACTCAAGTTTTCCCCAGCAGAGTCGCCATTCTGTGGAGGGTGATTTTTCGGTATAAGGGGGGGGTCTATCTAAATATGGTTCTTGACTGAAAAGTCTAGATCCTAAAATTCCATTCTGTGGAGGGTAAAAACCCGTTATTCTGGCATCCCTCAAATACCTAATAAATCGTCCGTCTTTCCCAGAAAGCATGAAGGGGAGTGCAAGTGTGCACTACACCCGCTCTCGATGGGCTCCACGCGGACTTATGCCCTAAGGGCGGAAATGATTAGAGTCGCCACCTAGTTTGCCCAACGATACTAGGAAGGAAGGGAAGGAGGGTTCTAAGAACCGTTGATTGACTCTGATTGTTGCCTATGGATAGGGCTTATCTGGTCATTACAGAGATTCTATTGTGGGTTCGCACTGGGTTACACCCCTTGGAAGTGGCAACAACCACGACTTCGGATTGGTGCCCGAGGAAACCTCGGTCTCCAATTGTCGGGATTATCTTCTTTCAAAACCTTATTATAGAGATTCATTTAAGAGCCAAGGATAGGATTAGGACGGGAAGAGAGAGAGTGGATGAGGCGAGCTTTCCTGCCAAGCTAGCGCCAAGAAGTATAATTGATGAATTCGAAATAGTATGGAATGAAAGATTGAGGAAAAGTTTGAGGTTGAGTGGATAGTCAAAACTTGGAGTCTGATGGTTTGAAGTTTGTGGGAACTGAAGAAGACTAGAGTGTTTGAGAGATATGAGAGCCACCTTAGAGGGGAAAAGGAGTTTTTTTGTTTGGAACGGGGTCGCACCCTAGATGGGCTGCCTACGTACTCAACTCCCTGTTGAGATCAAACCTTACGTAGTTCAGGTTTTTTGGGTTTCAAAAGCTGAGGGTTTTTGAGATGTTTGATGTGTGGGATGTTGTAGTCTATGAGACACTCGGGTCTATGAGACGTTTGAAACCTTGAGATGTCGAAGTCTGTGAGACGCTTGGATCTGTGAGACGCTCGGGTCTGTGAGACGCTCTGGTCTGTGAGACATTCGAATCATTGTGATGACAAAGTCTGTGAGACACTCGGGTCTGTGAGACAATCGAGTGTAGGGAAATTAGAATTTTGGAGACGACTTAAGTCCATGAGATAAATGGAGTTTGGGGCATTTGAGGAGTTTTGAAACTTTCAGAGAGCTTGAATTTGGAATATGAGGTTTATGACATTCAGAATTATTTGGGATTGAAATGAATTTTTGAATTGAATCAGAATTTGAAATGAGTTTTCGAAGTGAAAGCATTTTTGAATTGAATTAGAATTGAATTGGAATTGGAATTTAGAGTTGAACCTGAAATTGAATTGGAATTGATTGGTTTTTTTTAAGTTTTGAATCTTAATTAAGGGGTTGTTTGGAAAATTTTGATGGAAAGGGAACCCACTTAACAAATTAGAGATATGCGCCATGGAGAAACACCTTCTAAAGTTTTTCTACACTGAGCTCACGGGCTCATAAATAATTGGGTAACCTAGAGGCTGTCTAAGGTCACCTGTTCTAGCCCGGTTTGGATAACAATGAGTTGGACCCATGATGGAAGTGAAATTTGGGCTGAGGGTTTGCAACAACCCAAATGGGCCCTCCTCATTAGTCATTAAAGCAAAGCAAAGCAATGGTCAAACATAGAAGTTGGTGATATATTACAGTGATGGCAAAATAAACATGGATATTGAAAATGAACAAGGCAAATCAACAAAGATTGTAGCAGAAAGAAACAAGTAGCAGATTCAATTGTTGTTCAGAGTTGTTGATTACAAAGAATTAAAATCAAACATTGATTATTAAGGCTAAACAAGTTGACATCAAATGAAAGAATCAAAACTGTACAAAATTTAATTTCCCAAACTGAATTATGTGCAAGGGGCAAATAGCAGTGCTAAAAAAAACGAAAACATTGTTGATCATGACCAATAAGAGATTTAGGTGATAGGAAACCAACCTACGGGGTGGCCTGCCCCCGGTTTACCGTCCGTCAAATATGGGAAAAATCCAGTCGAATAGTATGATCAAGTGCCCATAGTCCCGTTTTAGCCATGTGTAAACAGCAGGGTCTTCAAACCCACAACACAAATTTGTTGAGCTCGAGATTCCATGAGTCCGAATAACAGGCAAAGTCCAGTCCAAGTCTCGAGTGAAATGTACCTCGGTTAGATGACAGGAAAAGGATAGTGAACAACCAGAGTCTAATAAACAAGTTGAATATATAACTTCCTAGTGCAACGTAATAGCAAGATAGGATGAAGTTAAAACTTGACAAAGATAACCGATTATCAGCAAACAGTCCACAAGAATGCTTGGTTAATGTCCGAAACTGTCAGCCAATGGCCTTCTTTAAATTAGATTCAAATCCCAAGTAATAAGTCAACTTCGTCAAACCCATAGTTGGAACGTTGTAGGCTAAATCCGCTGCTACCAAATAGATTTTATTCTTTCATTTAATTACGAGCCAACAACATGTGCAATGGCTAAACTGCATATACAAGTATACAACAGACCTATTAACCCAAAACTTCCCTTCAGGAAAACATTAAACCAATCTAATTGCCGAAGGTAAACAAATAAACTGAATGCTACAGATTAAGCCAAAAATTTTGTTTGCCACTCAACTTAGATGCATACGACAGAGAATACACTAATTCCTGCTGGTTTGAACAAGATATTCAATACAGAAATCTAAAAGAACAAATACCAGAGAATCATCAAACCATACAACAGAGAAGTAATAACATGTTCGCTGAAATCTAAACAAAAACGATGGCTAATCTGGAACAGAAATGAATGCCGGACCATGAGGTAATTGAGATTTTACAGAGATTTAAACTTCCGCATGGAAGATATGGTCGTGGGTTGCTGATTTTACAGAGACTGTCACCGTTTAGTTCAAACTGAGCTTAATCACTAACAAGTCCACAGATTAATATCAGAGAAGTACGTTATCGGAGAAAAACATTGGACAGATTCATGCATCAAACTCACCACTGGACAGAGGGACCTTACACCACGAAGAGAAGGAGTAGAGCCTGGCTAAATGCGGTCACCTCTTCCTCGCGAATGACTGGACAACCGCAAGTCTTGGCTTCAAGCCCACTTGTTCAAATGACTTCGAAGATCTCTTGTTCGTAGACGTTAGTGGGAGGAGACAATGTATATCAAGAGTTTTTGGCAATGGCGAAGAATTTAGGTCGGTTTTCAACGAGAAGAAGCTTCGGGACTTCTGTTTCTGGGTACTTTGATTTCTTCATATCAAGATCGGAGAATGAGTACTCAGAGAACCGAATGTTCCGTGGTGAAGAGGATGAAGAGAGTTGGACCCATATGCTCCTTGCTCTCCAGCCACGTGAAGAGAACGAATAAATGGAACATGTATGCTCCCTGTTTGCCAACGATGTGAAAAGGATACAAACGAGTGCAGAGCTGTGTGTTCCTTGCTCGCGTGCTGGAGTGAAAAGGATGGCGGAACCGCATCCTGTATACTCCTTGTTCGTCGGAGACTTGAAGAGAAAGAGTGGAGCAGGTAGCACCCTTGTTCATCAACGTGAATGAATAGAAAGAAGGAGTTGCGGAACTTGTTCTCCTTGTCTTGTTAGGTGAAGAAAACAGTGGAACATGAACCGTGTGCACCAGCTGGGTTGAGGAGAGTGAAGAGAGCAGCTCCTGTTCGCTAAATGAGTTGACGAGATTGACGAGAGGAGCATGAAAGCTCCAGTTCACCAGCTATGTTATGCTCCAGTTCGCCAGCTAAGTTGATGAGGATGAAGAGTGGTGAAGTGCAGGTGTCTTTCATTCGCCAGCCGTGAGAGATAGATGAAGATAGGACAGGGCAGTATATTTCTACGTTCGCCAGCTGGAGCAGCAAGATTACCGGTGATGAAGAGAAATGAACAGGGAAGCATATTGTTCCTTGTTCGCCAAGCAGGTTGCAAGTTGCCGTGAGGAAAACGATGAACAGGAGCCCGCCTACTCCTTGTTCACCGGTTTAAAAGAATGAGGAAGTCCAGAGCTCGTGTGCTTGTACTCCTCGTTGGTCAGTTTGGGTTGCAAAACACCGTGAGTGAGGAGAGGGTAGAAAAGCACCATGTTCGCCAGTGGTTGCAAAACTGTGAGGCGAGAGAGAAAAAGAGAATGTAGGGGTAGAACTTGGTGTTCCTTGTTCTTCCGGAAGAGAAAATGGAGGCACAAAGCTACTATATCTCTTGTTCGACAGTTACTTGAGAGTGAAGGAGCAAAATTACCGTGAGAGTGAAGAATAAAAGAGAGGAAATATCATGTATGTTCCTTGTTCTCGGTCGAGAAAATGGATGAGGAGGTATATGTTTGTGAGGTTGCCGTTTTCCCAGTTTTTCGAGATTCAATGGAGCTCGAGGTCCAGATTTTTTTGTTCCTGGGTTGAAGGAGATCGATGAAAACAGAGGAGAGTGAAAGAAATGACCTGGGGATTGGCGATGTCGGCTACTCTCTTCCTCCTCTCTAGGTTTTTTGGGATAATGTTGATTTATAACAGAGAGGTTAGAAATGAGTTAGGATTTTGGGAGAAAGGCCTGGGCCTTCTTTTGATAACGATGGGGTGGGGTTTTGATGTGGGCTTTTTGAAGCCATGGGCTGAAAATAGAGTGGGTTTAAGGAATTGGGTTAGGCCAGACTTCAACCAAGTGTGGATTGGGTTTGACGGATGAAAATGATTTTGTATAAATAGAAATGGAAATAAAAATACTAATGCTAATAGTACAATAAAATAAAATATAAGAAAAAGTGGATAGATGAATAAAAATAAAATAAAATAAAATAAAATAATAAATAGAATATAAACAAAACAAAATAAGATAGTAAAATAAGTGAATAAACAAAGGGGACGACCTTGAAACTGGACTGTCGATGGAAATTCATTTTTGAAGAATTGTGTGTTTTTTTTCTGAAATATTTTGAAAAAGATTATAAAATGATGGTTTCGTCTTAGCATGCACGCTAATATGTTTTGAAAAAAGAAAGGTGACGACCCCTCTTATTATTTCGGAATTTCCTTTATGGGGTGAGAATTTTTGGTGTCTACACCTGGAACTCTGGTGTCTGACGTGACTCAACAAATTGTACCCATTGCTCTTTGGTGATCCCCTCGTAAACCTCCCATGGTGGTCTCTCACCGCCGAAACCATGATCTGGATCATCTGGATCTTCTGGATCAGGCATCTTGTAGATGAACTTGTCAGCCAACTTATTCTTGTGGTCCCGGAACTGTTTCGACATCGATGATAGCACATCCTTTTTAAGTGCGGGATCCACGGAGAAACGAGACTACATACATGATCATTCAGTTAGTAAAATAAACATAAATATTCTATTATTTCACAATAGATCATAGTAATAATGTAGAGATTTACCTGGAGACGCACAAACATAGTATCCTTTAATTATTGAGGCACTTGCTTCCAGTTGTGGTTTATGTTACAAAATGTCTTCACCAAATGGCTATCGTAAGCGGTGAAGTCATTCTTCCAATTTCCATGAGGTTGGTTGAACTGATTGAATTGCACCGGTTTTATAGGAGGGCCCTTTATAGCCTTCAGCCCACATGTGGCACCTCTCTTCTTTTGCTTCTGGGCCTCTGGTGGGACAACTGACGGCTCTTCGGTCTGCTGTGAAGGGCCAGCCTTAGTCTCATCGTGTACAGCTACCTGGTCTTTCTTTTTCTTTCCTCCTCTTGTGACCCGCTTACTTGGTCTACTCTGCTGTGGCTCAGGTTCTCCAGTCAAGAGAAACTGTCCAACGGGATCATCCATAGGGTGATCATCCACTGCAAAAAAAAATAAAGCATTTTCATCAAATAAAGTCATTATATAAATTAACATAAATACTATGAAGCATAACAATAACAGTTAAGATGACATTACAGTCTACATTCTTCTAACAATATTACCTGACACGAAAACATAAATCATTTCATATTTTCTACCCAAACACCCTCATCATGGTCTGATCGTGCGTAGAGCAAATCGTTTTCGGTAACATCAATCGAATCCGGTAATCCAGTAGGAAACAAGGATGTTTCCTCTACCGTTTCATTATCATCGTTATCCTCATTCTCATTTTCGATTACAACCGGTCTTCTTCCTGGAAGAACAACAGACCATCTGCAGACTTTTGGATCCTCAACATACCACACTTGTTCACAATCCTTTCCCAGAACAAATTGATCATCCGAATAACCGGCACGTGAAAGATCAACCAAGGTAAGCCCTCCATCATTTTGGTACCCGCGTCGGTTGTCCACCCACTTGCACCGGAACAACAGAAAGGAATCAATGTCGTAGTCTAGTTCCCAGATGTCCTCGATGACACCATAATACCAACTAGAGTTACTAACTGGTTGAGATCGGTTACCGCTGTGGTACTCAGTGGCAGCAGCTTCAATTTTTACCCCACTATTCTGGTTTATCGATTTGGCATCTTGGTGTGCAGTGTAGTATGTATACCCATTAATATCATACCCCTCAAATGATGTATTAGTTTCAGGTCCGATTTCCAAACATCTAATCTTTTCACTTACAGCTTCTGGATCTGATGATGCTAATGTCAACACATGATCTTTGAACCATTGGATAAAAACTCGGTTTTGTTCCTTTGTCAGCCAAATGTGGTCTTTCAAAGGATTTTGATGCCTTAACTCAACCATATGGGTTTCGAAATAACGTTCAACAACCTCAAGATGTTGTAAGACAAAAAAATGTGCTTGATGAATAAGTTGACGTGAAACTTGCACGATCTTTCTACCAATGACACCTTTACCCTTAAACCTGCCATAGTGTCGTGGTTTTGGGATACCAATAGACTTTGCCTCACTCAAATAATCTGTCACAAATTCTGTGACTTCCTCAGTCACTGTTGCTTAACAATGCTCCCCTCTGGTCGATACCTATTCTTCATTCTACTTTTCAGAATACCCATGTACCGTTCAAAAGGGTACATGTACCGTAAGTATACCGGACCACAGAACAGTATCTCTCGAACAATGTGCACAATTAGATGCACCATTATGTCAAAGACAGATGGTGGTAAATACATCTCAAGTTGACATATTGTGACAACAATTGCACGTTGTAGATCATCTAGAGAGGTTACGTCAATTGCCTTGGAGCAAACAGTGTTGAAAAAGAAACATAACCGAGTTAAAGCATTTCTGACATCAGATGGCAATATCCCTCGAATTGCCACTGGAAGAAGATGTAACATCAGTACATGATAATTGTGAGATTTCATGCTAAAAGTTTTAAATCCTTCATCGATACAATGTTCTTCCAGTTTGAAGAGTACCCAGACGGTACTTTTACCGAGTGCAGACATTTGCAAAAACTAATCTTTTCAGCCTTTGAGAGCGTGTAGCATGCAGGAGGTAGGTAGATTCGTTTCCTATTCTCTTGTGGGTGTAACTCCTTTCGTATACCCATGGTTTGCATGTCCTTTCTGACTTCCAATCCGTCTTTTGTTTTGCCTGGTATATTGAGTAAAGTCCCACTCACTGCCTCACCAACATTCTTCACAATGTGCATGATGTCTAAGCAGTGTCTCACAGGAAGATGACGCCAATAAGGTAGATCCCAAAAGATAGAACACTTTTTCCAAATTTTTTCGCCGGTTTTGATGTGTTTCCAAATACATTTGTAATGTCCTTAACCTTTTCGTACACTTCCTCAGAGCTCAGATGAAATACCCCAAACTTAGATATGGTGTTTAAATGATAAAACTAAGATATAAGGAGGCTAAATAATGCCTTATAAACAGAAGAAACATTCCTAATCAAAGAAAATATAAGGAAACACCAAAAGAGCAGTTTAAGCAAAAAACGTGCTCTAAGCTTGGAGAGACTTGGGTGAGTACCCAAATATTGTTCTAAGACCTTAGTAATATCCTAATGGTCATTTAAATCAATTACCAAAGAAAACCAAGCTTGAAAACAAGTTAAAACACAAAATATGCTTTAAGGAGTCTTAAAGCACATTTTTGAAAAATTGTCTTAAATGAGTTTTGAATGGCTAAATGTCCATCATTACTCTTTAATTACATGTGTACTATATAGTATCACATTTGGAAGTCTAAATCAATGGGAAATCAAAAATTTCACAACAATGTGCCTTGTTTTGTGAATAGTAAATTAATTAAGCTAGTTTATAACATAGTCAATATAAGTGAGATATTTGGTCAACAAAGACTTAAGTGCCCTTGTTACTTAATGGGGGCCGGTTTTTTATAAGGTGAGTCACCACCTTTATTAGTCATTAAGAAAATAAATAACTATAAAGCAAAAGTACTATTTACTTTACAACATAATATCTCATTTTAACTCACCTCTCTCCTCACCTCTTCATTCTCTCTTGTTCCCACGATTTTCTCAAGCTCTCTCCCTTCTCCATTAATGTGAAGAGCAACCCCATGCTAGCTCCACCTTCTCTTGCACACTACTTACTCATCTTAGCTCCAAAACCAAAACAAATTACATATTCCTCTTAGTTAGCTCAAGCTCTCTCTTTCTATCTTTTCAAAACTTCAAGAGCTTTGATTTGGTGCCAGCCAAACCACCATTAGAGGAGGAAATTCAAGTTTGGAGACTCCATTGGCTTCTCCATTCTCTTAAGGTAAAGAAAGTGTAAGAAAATCTAGGTTTCCATCACTTTTCTTCTTGACCGAAAATACATGCTCATGAGGCTTCATTTTAATGCCTTGTTCTAGCTTATTTTCTACTCTTCAAAGGATAGAGGAGGTCCTTCTTGCTTCATATCCAAGCTTCTCTTGAGAAACCAAGGTAAAACAATCACCTTAATACCTTAAAAGCACATTTTTAACCTAGGGTTTGTTCCTTAGGGTTAATGTATTGTCTAGTACTCATTGGAGTCATTGGATATTGATTAGAACATTGGCAAGGAGATATATATTGGTGACCGAGATTGAGAAAGGAAAACCTAAGGAAGAAAGTTTTTAAAGCTTGTAAAAGAACAAGGTAAATTACTTACCTTGGGGTGGAAGGATAGTTCTACACTGATGCTGATCACATCAGGGTGGGATGATTCCTGAAACTCCCTACCAGTGGTCACAATTAAATCACACTATGGATAGAGGCCTTAGGATAAAAATGAAATTGGAGTTGATTGTATTTTAATTAGAGGAATTATTCCTCACATGACCTCGTAAAAAGGATTACCTTTTTACTGAGTCTCGCCCATGAAGTCGAGGACGCACGAGCCTTTGTCTTCGGACCGGTGACATGGGAGAGCAAAGTGTTTTGTATTTTGGCCCATGGTGATGAGGACGAATGAGCCATTGCCTACGGACCGGTGACATGGGAGAATACGTTGGAAATTATGTGAATGTTTTAATCATCAAAAAACAAAAAGAATTTTGAGTGCTATACATGCTTAAGCATGTTGTGTGATATTTAAGTATAAGAATATGCGGATCTAATGATCCAATGAGATTAAGTATACATAAGTATGATCTATATGATCTAAGCAACGAGGTAAGACATGTATTCTAATAAGATAAGATGCATGGGAACTTTGGGGACAAAGTTCTTTTAAGGGGGGTAGATTGAAATACCCCAAACCTAAGTATGCTAAGTAAACATCAAATTATGATGTAGTAAGGCTAGAATATGCTTTAAAAAGATTGGTAGACAATTTAAACCAAGGAAAACACAAGAAAGTGCCTTAAGGGCAATTTGGGCAAAAACGTGCTCTAAGCATGGAGTGACTTTGATTAGCACCCAAATACCATTATAAGACCTTATTAATATGCTAATATACATTTTAAATCAATTAGCAAAGAAAACCAAGCTCAAAAACAAGCTTAAACACAAAATGTGCTTTAAGACTTCTTAAAGCACCTTTTTGAGAAATTGTCTTAGAATTGAGTTTTGAGTGGCTAAATGCCCATGATTACATCTTAATCAACATGTGTACTAATTAGTATCACATTAGGAAGTCTAAATCAATGGGAAACCAAAAATTTCACAAATATGTGCACTAGTTTGTGAATAGTGCCAAATAGTGCCAAATTAAGCTTAAGTCAACATAAGTCAATTGGTTGGTCAACAAAGACCATGTTAGCCTTATCTAATGATGGGGCCAGTTTCTAAGGGATGAGTCATTAAAGACTTCATCAAATTAAGAAGGAAAAAGAGAAGGAAAGTAAAAGCAAAGACTATTCATCTTTTATAACAAATATCTTTACTTAAGTCACCTTTCTTCTTCTCTCTCTTCATTTCTCCTTCCTTCCATGATTTCTTCTTCTCTTCTCTTGTTCCAAAACCGAGAGAGCTCCATCCATGGGTGCTCCACCTTCAATTGCTCACCAAGTGTTCATCCTTGCTCCAAATCAAAAACCAAGTATAGATTTCTCTTAGTTAGGCCAAGACCTACCTTTCTATCTTTTCAAATCCTTCAAAGCTCCATTTTGGTGCCAAGAGGAAACTCCATTGATGGAGGAAAATCAAGTTTGAAGAGCCCATTTGGTTCTCCATTCATTCAAGGTAAGGAAAATGTAAGAAAAACCATGTTTCCACCACTCCTTCTACATGGCTGAAAATTTACTACTCATGGGGCTTTCTTTTATGCCTTGTTCTAGCTTGTTTTATTCACCAAGGACTAGTGGAGGTCCTCTTTCATTCAATGCCCAAGTCTACTTTGAGACTTCAAAGGTAATCATCCACTTTTAAACCTTAGAACACATTTTTAACCTAGGGTTTTCTCCTTGAGGTTAGTGTATTGTTTGGTACTCATGTGAGTCATTGAATATTGATTAGAACATTGGCAAGGGAAATTTAAGTGGTGGCCGATATTCATGCAAGAAGAAGGTCTAAGGAGGAAGATAAAATAAGCTTGAGAAAACAAGGTAAATTACTTACCTAATGGTGGTTTAAGTTTTAAGGAATGAGTTTTAGATGATACCAATGTAGCCTAGGGCTTACATTAGGTAATGGGTTGTATAACCTAGGAAAAAGAGTTTAAATAAGCTTGTGAACTTGTGACTAAGGAGCCAATGAGAATGAGTCAGTAATATAAGTTTAAGATGAGTTTTAAGAGCATCATAACTACTATGAGATTGATGGGTGTATTTGCAGGTTGAAAGCTTTTATATGTGGGAAATTTAGTGTTTAAGTTTAAGTCATTTAAGGGCCTAAGAGCCATGCCATTTAAGAGCCTTAGTGCTATGCAATTTAAGATTATTGCAATATATTGAGTTGTTGTGAATGAGTTGGTTTGGGTGATGAGGCATGATGGGAAAGAACTTGATGTGGGTGAGATGGTTGAATGAGGAAAATAATGTGTTTGGGCATGATAAGATACTAGAGGAGCTATGGCGAAATTTGAGTAGAAAATAAGTGTATAGGTGATGGTGGTGAATTAATATGACCTAGGATTTACTAGGAGTCATTATGAGGAATTTGAGTGGAAATGAGTTAACTAAGGAGTTCTTAAGGTTTAGAATGACCTAGAGATGTCTAGGAGGAATTAGAGGATTGGTGAGTGTATTAAACACACCAAAATCATGGTATGAGGAATGTAAGACTTGTGCAAGAATCTCGAGGAAATGATGTATGATGCTTTGAGATGATTTAGGTATGAACTAAGAGTAGGACAATGAGAGTTCGGGAAGTTTGTGTAAGAGGTGGTGATGTAGTGGTGGACTAGTAAGGTTTAGTTTAAATGGTGATGTGTGGACTTGGTGATGAAAGTGAAAGTTGTAGGAGAATGTTGTAAGTCGTCAAGGAAAATGACTAGAAACGTATAAGAGGGTATGACCATGAGAATGGTGAGTAAGTTGCATAAAAGAAGTGGAAATGTCTAAGGAGGGTGTTGCATGGTCAAGGTAAATGAAGAACAATGTCAAGGTGTTAAGGTAGTGGGAAAGAATGTATAAGTAAGCTCAAGAGTTTAGGAGTGATGAGTAACAAATGAAAAGAAGAGAAATTGTGCATGGACATGCAAGATGACCTTGGAAGGTTTAACAAGCAAGATGGAGTGCAATGATGTTAAGGAGGAGTTATATGGGTTGAAAAGAAACACTTTGGATAGTTGAAGTTTTAGACAAAATGTACATGTTGGAAAGAAAAGGAATTAACTAACAAGTGTTAGGAGTTTTTGCAAGAATTTAGTAAATGTTTAAGAAGATCTTTGGAGGTTATTTTAATGAGTTTGGAGGATGATTAAAGGTGGGTTTAAGGGTCTAAATGATGTTAGAACACATTAGAAGGCTTTAGGAGAAGTTTGGTGAAGATTTAATAATTTTTGGACATGTTCTGGTGGCGTCCGACCCAGGGGTCCGACCCAAGTTTGGGTTGGACGGCCTCTGTTAAACGCCAGGGAAAGGTTCTGGAATGGTCCGACCCAGAGGACTTGGGTCGGCCATGGGTCGGAAGGGTGAGTTTTAGAGGGCGGTTAAGTTTCTGGAATGGTCCGACCCAGTTGGTTGGGTCGGACATGGGTCGGACAGGAGAGTTTTAAATGACGGAAGATTTCTGTAATGGTCCGACCCAGTTGGTTGGGTCGGACGTGGGTCGGACAAGTGGAATTTCTCAAACCCGAGAGTCTCTGGAATGGTCCGACCCAGTTGGTGGGTCGGACGGTGGGTCGGACGACCCTTAAGACTTAAAAAAAAAAAAACCCTAAGAGAGTTTAGGGGTATTGGGTACCCCATTAAGGAGGCAATGGTTACTAGGGTATAAAGACCTAAGGGATTAAGTTAAGTGTAAGCTTAAAAGTTTAAGGTTAAGTTTGTAAGATTAAGTAGTAAGACTTAAGAGGTGTTAGGTGGGGATCATTAAGTAAGTTAAGTAAGTTGAATTAAGTTAAGTGATTAACAACCTAAAACTGAATGGATGTTTTAGGACTTGGGAATTTGGACTTCTGAAATACCCCTAACATTTAAATAATTAAATATAAGTAAATAAATATTATTTGAGAAATTATAAGTATTATTTAGGGAATTATTAAACCCTGAAAAAAATATAAACACTTAAGCGTTAAGACGCACCAAACTCCTTAAGGTCATAAACGAGCGTTAAAAGCCCGACCTTAAGTTAAACAAGATATAAGCTATGGACATTACATGAATTTAACCAAAGATCATTTTATGATCTTTAAGATACAAGTTCTCAGTTAGAACTGAGTAAAAATACAAAGTTCTCGGAAGTTCCCGATGTGGGCCCCATAAGGGCCGGGAATGCTTAGGAGGAGTGCCAAGGTGGCACGAACCCCTATAAAAATTATCCCGAGAGTTCCTAAAATCATTATTAATTATTATAAAGAGGATTCCCAAGCTATTTCTTCAAAAACAAACAAAGAGCTCGGGGGGAATTTCTTAACGCTCCTTTTACCTCGGGAGTGCCCCTTTAGCCCGAAAATTGAGTTACAAGTTTATATAACCCCATGTAACTTAATGTAACACCTTAATATATTATTATTGACTAAACAATGACAATAAACACTTGCAACTCATAGCGACTAATTAATTCCTGGAAAAATTCTTAAAGCACAAAAACGCACCTTCGGGTGTCATGAAAATGCGTTTTACGCAAATACCTTGAAGTTTTTGAGAAGCCACGAGTTGATAAACTTAAAAGTGGATAAATTGACCATCTAAATCAATGGATGGCAGTACTAAATTCATAGTACAAATGGGGGCGAATTTTGAGTCAAAAAGGTACCTAAAATCAGCATTTTTACCTTAAAACTTTCACCTTTTACCATAGTATAAATGTACCAATTAAATGCTGGAACCTATTACACATATTAGTATGATCTTAGTACAATATAGTGTACAAAAATCAAATCAAAAATAAGTCCCAATTAGTCACCAAGGAGGGCGTTATTTTGGGTGATATTTAGCTAGTTTTAACAAAAAAATTGTCTTATGATAAGATGACTCACCCCTATCTATACAATATGTTACTATATTAATATTGCAGTCAATTTAAGCCTTCATCCACGTGTGACCTGCAAAGAATACTAGAAGAATTAGTCTAAAAAAAGCAATGAATTTAATACACTAAAAGTAATGCTAGACTACAATTATGTAAAGTTGCAAGAAACAAACAAAAACACCCATGTTACTACCTTATGTGCTGTCGATTTTTAAGAAGAAAAGCAAGTCCCATTTGCTGTCTACTAGCTGCCAATTTGGACTAAGACAAAAGGGAAGTTTGATTGCTTATCTAGTCAATAAACAAAACTACCTATTAAGCTAGCTTTTCCTATGTCTAATATTGACAAATCAAATGTTCTATACAGCACCAATACGTTTGGAAACAAGGAGGAAGGCAATTGATTTTCCTTATTTAAATCAAACTAGAATATGTACCTAGCTAGCATGTGCTTATGTTCAATAAACAAAGAAATTAATGGCCTATCTATACAGCACATTAACGTATGATATAAGAAGAAACAAGGGATAAATCAACTTGTAAAAAATTCAAGGAGACATACACCTACCATGTCTTGTCTTCTAGTTTCAATTGTCAATAAAAGCTCCATTAATTTCCTTCCAATCAACCGTATGCCAAGTCTGAATGGAGAGACTTTTGTAGCTAAATTATGAAATCAAATAATCAAAACAAATCATTGAATAATGACAATAATTTCCAAATTGATTCCTTCCTTCCCTACCTTATTCATACGTGAGTTTAGGCTTCATTCCTTTCTTGCCTTCACTTCAACCGATTTTGGTAAGCTCTCTCAGCTCTCTTTCTTCTTCTTCCTAGCTTCAAGCTCCAACAATGGAGGTTTAAGTTCTAACTCCATCTTATGTCAAAATTCCTAGCTAATTCTACAAAACAAGAATCAAGTAGTAGATCTGTTCAAGAGGTCTGACTTCGGGAGCAATTCTGTAATTTTCAGTAAGTTATCTCGAAATCTTCCCAACATCAAACTTGTTCCTCTTCGAATTAGCTTTCCATACATATAAAGATCATTAATTTTCATGGTGTATTCCGTTCTGAGTGAACAAAAGAAGGCGAAGTGGTTCACAGCAGAAAATCTGTTCAATAGGTCTCATCTCGGGAGTTATTCTGACTTTTCCGTAAGTTTTCTCAAAATCTTCTCAACACCAAAGTTGTTCCTCTTTGAATTAGCTTTCCAGACATATAAGGATCATTAATTTCGGTGGTCATTTCAGTTCTGGGTGACAAAAGCCGCAGAGAGTGCGCAATCTGGAAATTTCGGTAAGATATGGTGATCCCTATCTTCCACCATTTGGTGTCTATAATTAGTGCCGAATTGTAGAGTTTCTAAACCTATGTTCTCTTCATTATTTCATGAAGGAAACTTGGATTTTCAATCATCACAAGGTGTATCAAAAATACCTTGATAAATTCCTAAGGTAAACTCTTGTAAAAACTACTCCAAAGCTTAATTATAATTTTGTTAGAAGTCTAACAAATAGATCTCCTAAATATGCATAAGGAGGACGAAAATTATTCATCAAGATAGCATTTGGAGAGCTTGGAATTCAAGGAGAAAATCAAGTGCAAGAATTGTCTTGATTTAAGGAGTAAGTATATAATTAAGGTTATTAAGTTCAAACTTGATTTTAAGCTTCAAACCTTGGTATAAAAATTATGTATGACCTTTAAATAATTAAGGCAGAAAATATAAGGATTATAATGTCAAGGAAAATAATTTATAACATATAAGGTAAGGTTATTACCTTAAGGTATAAAATTGTGTCACAAAAATTAAATATGGTACACATATATAAACCGAATTGTCTAGGTATTAAATGTTCTATTTTGAGAGATAATCATTCTAAGTCATTAGCATAATTTTTAGAAGTATTATATTGCTCATATACATTTATATATATTTATTATAAAGTTTAAATCAAGTTTTGGAAACTATATGGTGAAATAAATCAAGGCCAAGAATAAAAGGTATTATTTAGTGATTTTCGAAATATATAAGTATGTTAGCTTATATTATAAATTTTGGGAGTATTAAAAATAGCTACAAGTATTTAAATGACTAGTTAAATAAGTTATGTGGCTAATATGTAAATTTTGAAAAGTTTGGAGTACAAATAATAAAAACCGAGAACTTAAGGAGTTGTGTGGTATATTTATATTATAATATAAGGTTGGAATTAATATTATGAATTTTGGTGAATTTAAAAAGTGTTTAAGTGTTTAAATAGCAATTTATAAAGTTTTGGAACTAATTTGTAATTATTGAGAAGTTTGGGAGTGAAACCGAATTACATATGATTTATGGGCATATTAAAGTATTAATTATGAAATTAAGTCTTGGTCAAAGTGTTGACCAAAAACTTTGGGATAAAATGATTTATGACATAAAATATTAATTTTATAAAATTTTGGGGTTAAAAGTATGAATATAGAAACTATATGATTAAACCGAAGAGCTTATGTGCTTAATTGGTAATTATAAAAATGGGTGGTATTAATTTGTAATTACCGAAATAATAAGAGTATTTGGTGATTTGTTTAAGTAAGGTGGTTAATTAATATTTACAAAGGTTAATATGGTTAATTAGTGGATTATAAAAGTTATAAGGTTATTTAGCAATTTATAGAAGTTAATATTATTGCTTTACAATTTCCGAAATTGATATGGGAATTTAGTAAATTAAAAAATATATGGTTATTTGGTAGTTGTAAAAGTTAATGGGGTCAAATATGATTACCGGAAATTTATATGTGGTTGTTTAGTAATTTATTAAGTTGTTGGGTATAATATATAAATACCGAAACATTAAGATTGGTTTTGTAATTTAATAAGGAAAGGAGGTAAACTAAGTAATATAATGTATTATGGTATATTAAGGAATATAATATAAAGTTTATAAAATAATTTTGGTTATAATAAAAATGACCAAGGGATATAATATAAATGATAGGTGGAAATAATTATAAGTATATAATTAATGAGGTAAAGATATACCATATAAATGATAATTCATTATCACGTGTGAGTTTCACATAAAATAATGAACTGGTTGATTATCTAGAACCACTGTTAAAATAACAGGGGAAAATAAATAACATACAGAGTTATTATACGACGAGAATAAACTATACAGAGACAATACTGTAATATTTAATGGATAGTCGTATTAATATTACCCGTTATTGTATGTATAAATAACAGCGTACGGGAAAGGTTACTAGAGCGTGAAATGTCAAGCTAGCTGTTGTCACGGTGAACGGTATGTTAATTGTGTGGTCTGAATGTCCTAAGGATTATCCTAAGGTCCAGACATTTTGTGTGATTAAATGTTTAAGAAGGATATCTATGATTTTATGTGAATGATATTGTATGTGGGATTGCTCAATCTGTTGCTTTGTATTTTATACGCAAATGCCTTGTGACTAAAGTTTATACATCTAAACTGGAAAAAAAAAGACTAACTGACCTTTAGGTATTATTGAACCTAACAAGGGTCAAATGTGATAGTCTTATTTCAAGTATTGGTTATTATGTCACTGACAAAAGGTGAAATACCCCGAACTTAAATATAGGGATTAAGATTAACCTAATACGTAATTAAAGGCTAATAATGCCTAAGTAATATTGGTAAGGAAAAATAAATCCAAAAGAAATAAGGAAACACTTTAAAAGTGAAAAACGCTAAATAAGCGTTAAATAACCATAGGAGGTATGAGACCTCGGTTAGCGTGTTCTAAGGATTCTAAAGGCTTAATTAAGTCTAAATAAATACTAGGGAACAAATCCCGAAGAAAACGGATCCTTAAAATGGATTAAAATCACTAACGAACCTTAAAGCGCGTTTTTCGAGGTAACCGGGAAAACGTGTCTTTAAGCGGGTCAAATAGACTCGTAACAATTTTGGTCAACTAAAATATCAGTAATAAATATTAGTGAAGCTTTAGGACCAATAAAATCAAGAAAACGAGAAATTAGTAAAAACTGTCAAAAACGGGAAGTTGTGGGGTAGAAGTATAAATAACCAAGAGTTATGTGTCCACTTTCAAAATAAAAAGTAAAATTTGTGTGTGTGTGGGGTGTAGCCGATGGGCTTTATTTCTCCCCCCCCCCCCCCTCTCTCACACTCTCTCACACACTCACTCACACTCTCTTATTTACAAACAAACAAAAATAATAAACTACCCCACTCACACATATTCTCTCTCCTATTCCCATTCTCTCTTTTCCCTCACGTGGAGCAGCCCTCTCACCCTCTCTTTTCTTCCTTTCTTCAACCTCATGCGATTCCATGGAGGAATGAGAACAAAACACAAAAACTAGCACTTCTCTCCTCTTGTTACCTTAGCAAGCCTCTTCCAAAAATTATAAAAACACCACCATTGGAATCCCCTCATCGAAGGCTACATTCCTATCTTTTCAAAACTTGAAAACAAGCACTTTCGTTTTTATGGGTATACCCCATTGGGAGCTTCAACACCACCATTAGAAGGCCCTTGCTCTCCTTGTTCTTCAAAGGTAAAAATCCCTTCAAAAACTCCATCTTTTTCTAGCCTAAATGGCAAAATGAAAATGTGAACTAAGCCTTGTTTGCTCCTTTTATGCCCAGCCGGTTTTGGCATCTTTGAAAGGGTGGAAAGATTATTCTTGAGCTACTTCAAGTGTTTATAAACCCTTGCAAGGTAATGAAACTCCTAAACCCTAGAATGTACACTAAAAGCTTAAATAAGATTTAGTGTGGGTTTTAGTATTGAAACATATGTATAATGTTGGTAGTGTTAGAGGGATTGAAGTTTACAAAACCGGTGAGAAAGGGGAAGGAAAGAGGAAGGAGAAAGAAAGGAGAAACTTGTGGAGTAACAAGGTAAATATGCTTGTCTTTGTATATCTTGGTAAATGAGTATGTAACAGATTTTTAGAAGTAAAAACATGTATTGTAAAGTTGTAATGCGTTAGTAGTATAAGGTGTAAGAGAGTATAAGCATTGGGAAGCCTTAAAAAGACATTTTAAAACTGTCAAAACAGATTGGGAATTGAGTGTTTAAGTGCAGGAATTTTTAAGTGATTGTTTAGTGTTGGTATAATGTATGGGAGCTTGTATATTGATGTCTATTGCAACAGGTGGAATAAGTATAGAAATGTGAAATTATAATGTGTGGTGAGAGTGTAAGATTATAGGGGAGGTTATGGCAAAATTTACCTAGGAATGGAACACTTAGTGTGTTAGAAACCAGGTGACCAATGTGTGCATGTGTAGCAGATTTTGATTAAGGAAAATAGAGGGTAAGTGGAGAGAGATAGGTAATGTATTCTAAATGCATTCGGAATGTTAGAAATGTCGATCGAAGAGGGAGATACGGAAGAGGATTGTAAATGACAAATCTGTAGCAAAGAGTATTTAAGTGCATAGTGGGAACTAGGAGAAATGAGTGTACAAGATTGGTGAAATGAGGAGTTGGATTTGGGAATAGATGTGTAACTACTTGGAAATGTAGTTAGAATGCTAGGAATGACGTTGGTTGAGAAAATATTGGATGGGAGAGTTGAATTGTAAAATCTGTAGCATTGGTGTGAAGAAACTAGTATAAGTGTGGAAATGAAATGAGGAAAAATGTGTAAGTGAATGTAAGGTTGAGTAGTAAGTTGGTGGATGAACTAAGGTGTATTAGGAGGTGTAATTAATGTTATAACATGTGGGAATAAGTGTAGGAACAATGGGGAAGTAGTGGGTAAAAGAGAGGACTGAAAACAGAAATTAAAATGCGAATACTGGGCCGGACCGAACTTGCGACCGGACTTGCAAGTTCGGTCGAGCCCAGAATTACAAAGACGGGTGAGCTACTGGAATCGACCGGACTTGCGACCGGACTTGCAAGTTCGGTCGTACCAGAAATTTTCCCCGTCTGTAACCTACTGGAATCGACCGGACTTGCGACCGGACATGCAAGTTCGGTCGGCCAGAAAAATTCCCATCGTGTAAGCTACTGGAATCGACCGGACTTGCGACCGGACATGCAAGTTCGGTCGGTCCAGAAAAATTTCCCGAGGATAGCTACTGGAATCGACCGAACTTGCGACCGGACTTGCAAGTTCGGTCGGGCCAGAAAATTTCGGTACTGGTAGCTACTGGAATGGACCGGACTTGCAAGGTCGGTCGCAAGTCCGGTCCTGACAAAAAAAAAAAAATTTAAATAATGATGATATATAATAAATATATGTATGTATATATGCATATGTATGTATATCCACATATACATGTACATGTAAGAAAGTAAACCTAAGTTAAGTAAGAAAGTAAAACTTAAGGTAAAAGAAAAGTAAATAAGTAAAGTGTAAGTATAAGAAGTGTGAGGACATAGTAAGTACGAATTAAGTGAAAATAGTTAGATTAATCATTTGAATGTATGTATACCATAGGATTTGAATTGTGAATACCGGAGGAACGTTGGGATACAAGTACAACGGTGAAAGGTATGATTTCTTCATGCCCTGTATCCTAATCTGGTTACCCCGATTTGTGTGCTTATTTGATCACCTAATAAGATAAATGCATGAATCGGACTATATTGCACCTACTTGTGCTTGTTTACATTGTTCTTGATATTTGTCTTGAACAATCGTTTGTATAATTCATGAAACATATGAATGATGATGAAGTGTATCATACTTGTAGTGTACTTGTATATTGTAATGTATTTGTATGTAAGTGTATATGGGTATTGTATTATTGTGGCTTGGATGTTGACTTGTACTAATTCCTAACTATCTAACTCCTAACTTAAGTGAGTAAATTGGAATGAGTACAAGTCCGATATAGCTTCGGCCACGCGTGAGGATGCGGAGTCACAAGAGGTTGGCTGCAATTCCTGACTCTTAAACTGGTCCGCGGCCCAAATCCCTTAAATGGGTAGCATCCGGATTAGTGAGTCAAGTAAATCCCGGAGGTGGGACGGTGTAGTCCCCAGGGCCGGAGGTCCCGACGACTTAACTTGAGTAAGAGTAAGAGTAAGTAAGTATGGATCCGTAAGTAAGTATGAGTATGAGTATGTAAGCGTATGTATGAAGTAACGAGTAAAAGAGTAATCTCCACCCGATTAACCCGGGTGGACCAATGAAGCTAACAAGTATTGTATATTGTGTATATAATGCGTATGTGTATTCGGAAGAAGGTAAGTATGTATTTGGATGATTGTATTGTATTCCTTGAATGCAATGAAATGTATGTGTGTATGCCTTGTGAAAGCAATGTAGTATTGAGTATGAAAGCATGTATGCATGTTGTGTGAATAAATGAACCGCATGTATTCGACCAAGTGGTCGGCGTACCCTCACTAGTACGCGGGGTATGCGGTTATCATGCTCGGCGAAAGCTGACCCCTTCGGGGGACATTTTTTAGTGTGCAGGTACCCGAAGCGAATGTGGTCAAGGCACGAGACCGGCGACTACGTTGGATAGTAGTAGTAGAATGTAGAGGTATATCAACTAGCACACCCCTTGTAGTTAGAAAGTAATGTAGTAGTGAGGAATGGGTAGACATAGACTCATAATGAGTACCTATGAACTTGGAGGAAACATTGTATTTGTGTTGAGAACCTAGTAAACTCGGTTATGTATATTGCATGGTATGGTATTGTAAAGGAGTAACGTGTTGAACGGAATAGTAGTATTGAACTGGAGAATGGAGTATGTATTGTAGATGTGTAATACTCGGGATTCCGGTCCATCAGACCGATGCTGTATGTAGAAGTAGTAGCCTTGTTAGTCACGTGGGTGACTAACGGCGTTGTATCACCCATTGTATGTAAGTAAATATCCGCTGCGTGTATCTGATATGTAAGGAGATTGACGACGGTAAGCACTGTATTAATGGTAGGGGTGTTACAAAAAGTGGTATCAGAGCGAAGTGTCGCTCTGATGACTAGAAATACCGAGTTTAGGAATACCGAGTTAGGAATTAGAAGCTTAGGGCTAAGGGCTGAGTGTTAGCATTAGAGATGTGCTAGATAGGAACTACCGGTGAATACCGGCTACCTACAATGCCAGTCCCGCCCGTCGCAAACCCCCAACATATAACTTGGGTAAGGACGCCAGAGAGAAGGAAAGTCCTCTCATACTCGGGGAAACCCGATCTGGCAGTTGTGAAGCAATTACACAGTAACAAGAACCGACATATGGTAGATCCCAAGAACTGGAAGATCCGGAAATGGAACCCGGTTGAACAACAATACCCGCACTTAATGGCGGTAGAATGAGAACTCTAACCATAAGGAGACTACAACATGCAAACATGGGGCGACATGCTTAGCAGTCGCAGAACCTAGCTAAACAATCAGCAGCAGGAAAAGGAGCGCTAAACGTACAACCGAATGGAAAAGGAGCAGTATGGGACCCGAGACAAAGTTTGCGGGACAACAGTAATAGCCAAGCAGCACCACCAACGGCATGCTAGCTGGCTAAGAACATAGTCAGAAGTGGTTAACTCCAAAGCTACAACGCCATTAAGGTTGCAACACCTGACCGATATAGCTCAGACAACTACAAGAACAACCATGAGATATAATCCGGTAGGACTACAAGAGTAGTGCCTAAACAAGGAAGGCTCAGCAACCACCACAAATGTGTGGGAACGAGCCACAAGGAGCGACACCAAACCAAATAGAACGGGAACCTCCAAGAAGTGGAGGAGTACCCAGATCTACGACAACCATGTCTAGACAATCAAGAAGCTACCTAAAGGAGCGAGTATATCAGTTTAGATCAATAAGATCGAGGGAAGCGCCAACAAGACAACAAACACAAACGGAAACCCTACCAAGGTTGGTATAAGATTACCCAAAAACCACCAGTACCACGCACTTGCCACGGCAAGTGCAGTAAAGACGGAAATATGTAAAGGAACACTAATACGTCACGAGTACATAGTAATGTACGGTGACTGTAACGAAACAATCGCAGGATCACACATCCTAACAACCAGACGTATGGAACCTTGGAAAGGCCTAACGGCCCGACCACTGTATTTAGAACATACCAGTCAGCGAGAGGCTAGACTTGGTCAAGACCTCAAACATGGCTATGCCATGAGAGATTTCTTTTAACACGAACCATTGTTTTTAAAACCCAAAATTTTCCTTTCAAAACCAACAAAAAACCCCAACAGATTATGGTGAGTATCATAGAATGATACAAGAGGAGTTGCAACAGAATACTTCACCTAGGCGTGTGACGAACACTACGAGTGTACCCGTTACGGGATGTGGGACAACCGCACTCCGAAGGAGCTTGCGGGCCGACATATAGTTGGGTAAGTGGTAACGTATCAACATGGTACCCCACGTATGTACGTAGTGTACGACACGGGAAGTAGTCACTCCGTTCTACGGACCAGAGTGAGTTCAAACCAGAACAACTGGACACCTCAGACGATTCAGCATAAAGGAACTCAGAGAATCCATCTGAAGATGAGGAGTAAGAACTAGGAAGTGCAAAGAGCACAGACTAAAAGTACAGACATTGGACATGTCTCGAGGACTCAAACAAATACCTGACAGCTGGATGGAATGCCCAGCCTAAACACATGAAGGCGAATGCCTAATGTGAACCTAACAATGCTCAACAAACGGGACAGAATTCCCAAGAGCAACCCCAAGATTACCACAAGTATACTCCATCATTGAAGGGGATATCAAACCTAGTCCTAAGCACTAGGAGCAAGTGTAAACAGTCTACCCAAGAACGGGAGACGTTACAACCCAAAAAGGGACAACTCAAACACAACACCACAAGAAGACACAGTGGACAACATGTCATCAACATTAGCCGGATGTAACGGCATGCTTCAACAACACTCAGGAGCAATCCTTGAAGAGTGTCTGTGTTACAACAGTCGAACAACAGCGACATGATAAAAGCACGAGAGTTAAAATGAACACTCGGTTAGAACACCGAAGGGATTTCACTTAACAGGAAATGCCCTAAGATATTGAGGGACACCTATTAACATTAGATTACCTAAAGGGTCTCCTACGAGCGGAAGCGTGATGCCACGACTTACCATGGAGCCCAATAATATCTCCAACCTATGACGGTATACATGGAGTGGAAACACGAATAAGCAGCTTGCAAAGAGCATAGCTTGCAGCAATATGGCTCTAAAGTCATAAACCTAATGCGCTTTGTAACCTTAAACGGTTGTGAAACCTACACCATTACTAACAAGTGCAAGAGGGATTGCCTCATACGACAAGAAATCAACAACTGGACCATAAATCCAACCCAACATCCTGAGTGGCTTGTAGTAATGGCCACCTCAGTGTCACTGTCACTGGAGCACCAGTCTAGCATACAGTTGACGGAGTTTAATACCCCTCATGCCTGCTGTAGCAATTGTACACAGAGGCATAAGAATCATGATAATGCCAACATTGGCCTAGTCCACACTTGGACACTACGAGAAACCCAAGGGAAGGTACCCCTCGTTAACCAAAGACCACTAATGCGGTGATGATGTGAAACCTTAGAAAAGACTTCCATCTACTATAACAATAAAACCAAGCAATAGATATTGCCAAAGAGTGAAGGAATAAGGAAATGAGATTTCCAAACCATTACGACTTAAAGGAGTAAGCATACTCCATGTGCATCCATATATAATGGACCATTGTGTAAACATCAACATGGCAAACCTTGTCATTAAACCTATGAGTGGAGACAAACCCCTCAACAAGAACCTTCACTTGTCAGTGATAGAATACCCTCCAGTTGGAGAACGGGACCAGAAAACCCTTGAAGTTTCATGGGATGTCCTGGTAGTATACAAACAAGCAAAACTACACAGCCAGAGCCCATCATTAGTGCCCAGCACTGGAAAGACAGTAATTGTCAAAACAATCAATGTGAATACACATTGAGAACCATGAATGACCAACACTCAAGAGAGCTAGTAACCCGATAAATTACTTCATCCATTGTCAACCAAGACACTTGGTAAATTGTATCACAAATGATGATAGGATGTGAGGTAAGCTAACCTACACATGAAACCTAATTGGGAACAGAACATCTCCACAATGGGAAGATGATAACGTACAGTATTCTACGACAACCGTCATACACACGAACACTAGGAACCTCCTAGTGTACACACCATAAGGAAATGGTGCCAATGACAATGGCAATGAGTAAAGAGAAACTATCACAGTAACAGAAACAGTAAAGACAATGTTGTACAGTGAGTAAGAACACGGTGCGCAACAAGCGACCGCTATGAGGGAGTAGCTAAGCAATAACACAGAGTATAAGTATGAGATGACACACAGAAATATTCTTTCCTATCACATAAGTGACTTACTGTCAAGCGTTTACGCCTCTGCACTCTGTAGGACTGAGTGTTTTGGTATTGCGTTTAGGCAGCTAATGATCTAATGGGATGGCTAGGGATATGGAGAATGTAAACCGTAGTAACCTTTCTTTTCACCAACAAACATGGCACTAGCCAGTTCAGCAAACTTAGCAACAAACCGTGCGGCCTAAGGCCAAAGAAGCACGAAGAGTGTACAATACACTAACAATCACAAAGTGTGAATTCCAATGGAATGAGGAGCGAAAAGAGACTTAAGGAAGTCACTAGGACCGACGCATAGAAATGCAAGGTCATACAAACAAAGAACACTTGTACTGAACCAGGGAAACTGGTAGAATTCAGAAGCCAGTGACACCAGAGGAAGCACTACAACTAAGTAGTGACTTAACCTCGCCCGACAATAAGTCGGAGGAGCTTAACGAATAATCGTAGAAGCACGAATAGCATGTGCAGAAGATTACCAGAGAGCCGGTTATAAACCTTAAACTCATTGAGTTCAAACACGGTAAAAGAATACCGCATTTGTTATAAACCTTATGCCATAATAGACGGATAAAAGGTGATGCATAGTACATTAAGGATAGCACGAAGGGTAAATAACCCGAGTTATCAGGTCGCACAGCAGAAGCTGGTGGGCCCCAGCTAGTAAGTATAGCAAAATGGCTATTAATGCCTTGAAGCCTAATAGGCTAGAACCGAATTAATGATGAGTTAAATAAACTCATATAGAAATCCTTGGTGCAAAGACTAAACCATTGGTATGGTTAAGACCCTTTGACCAGAGTATATTGTATAATGTACCGTAGTGAAGCTAAACGCTTCAGATTGCCCAAATTGATTAAACCAATGTGTAATAATAATAAACATGGTAGATTACGTGGGCGTAATCCCTTTTAAGGGGGGTAGAGCGAAAACCGCTTAATGTAAGTTTTTATGAATAAAACACTTAAACCGTAATGTGCATAGCACAAATGTGAATCAAATTGATGATTGGTACTATGTTAACAAACATAAGTACTCATTCATATTGTAATTATGGTAGCTAGACATTAAACATGCAAATACCATAGGAGGAATGTACCTATCTTGTAAACACCAGTGTAAGAGTATTAGTAAAAGAAAAGTAATGAGTAGTGGACGGAGCTCCACAAGTATTGTAACCCTTGAAGAAGCAGTACGAAATGAATGAGGATAGTAGATGAATGAAGTTTATGAGTAGTGGAATCGTAAGTAAATTATTTGAAACAATTGAAGACAACTAAATCTTAGAAATGAAGTATTCCTTAGTTAGAATGTAGGATATGATGGTGAGTAATGGATGAAAGCAGTGAAGGCTGAGGAAGTGAGCACTTAGGTATTGAACCACGGAGTAAAGCATTTGGGAAGTAGAGTGAGGATGATTGATGGATTGATTCCATCCTTTGGAGATGTATGAATTTGTAATCACGACTAGGAGAGTAAAAAGATAGAAAATGAAAACAACCAAATTATTTGCTTGTTTGAAATTGATGTGGGAAGTCGAACTTGATCCTGATCAGATCAAGGGAAACCGAACACAAATTGGGGTGGAAAGATAGTTCAACACTGATGCTGATCACATCAGGGTCGAACGATTCTTGAAGCTCCCCTCAAGTGGTCACAAGAATCACACCTAGGATAGAAGTAATGAATACAAATTGGAATTTGGAGTTGTATGCTTTAGAAAGATTTCCAATTAGTAGTTGTAAAAGATATTTCTTAGCCTGGAGAGTAAGTAATTGTTGGAAGTTATACCGGAGAAGATAGTAAGGTAGTATGTTGTATTATTCCAAGGGCAGCGGGACATAGAGGAGTCCCGTGTCTAGATGACCAGAGTGCCTGCGGGATTGTATGTGTATTGCATTGCTTTGGGGGATAGCTTTGCACTGTATGTACGTATAAATGTGGTAATGAGGAACCGGATGGTAAGTAGTAATATGGATTGGAATAGGTATTGTACATTGGTATGGTATGGGAAGGAGAAACCTGGAGTAACGAGTCTGGAATTGTAAGGAGGAGGAATGTATGGCTTTGGTATTAGGCAAGTATAAATGAGTAAGTACAGTAATCCCATAACCTCGAACAACTTTGAGGACAAAGTTCTTAAGGGGGGTAGATTGAAATACCCCGAACTTAAATATAGGGATTAAGATTAACCTAATACGTAATTAAAGGCTAATAATGCCTAAGTAATATTGGTAAGGAAAAATAAATCCAAAAGAAATAAGGAAACACTTTAAAAGTGAAAAACGCTAAATAAGCGTTAAATAACCATAGGAGGTATGAGACCTCGGTTAGCGTGTTCTAAGGATTCTAAAGGCTTAATTAAGTCTAAATAAATACTAGGGAACAAATCCCGAAGAAAACGGATCCTTAAAATGGATTAAAATCACTAACGAACCTTAAAGCGCGTTTTTCGAGGTAACCGGGAAAACGTGTCTTTAAGCGGGTCAAATAGACTCGTAACAATTTTGGTCAACTAAAATATCAGTAATAAATATTAGTGAAGCTTTAGGACCAATAAAATCAAGAAAACGAGAAATTAGTAAAAACTGTCAAAAACGGGAAGTTGTGGGGTAGAAGTATAAATAACCAAGAGTTATGTGTCCACTTTCAAAATAAAAAGTAAAATTTGTGTGTGTGTGTGGGGTGTAGCCGATGGGCTTTATTTCTCCCCCCTCTCTCACACTCTCTCACACACTCACACTCTCTTATTTACAAACAAACAAAAATAATAAACTACCCCACTCACACATATTCTCTCTCCTATTCCCATTCTCTCTTTTCCCTCACGTGGAGCAGCCCCTCTCACCCTCTCTTTTCTTCCTTTCTTCAACCTCATGCGATTCCATGGAGGAATGAGAACAAAACACAAAAACTAGCACTTCTCTCCTCTTGTTACCTTAGCAAGCCTCTTCCAAAAATTATAAAAACACCACCATTGGAATCCCCTCATCAAAGGCTACATTCCTATCTTTTCAAAACTTGAAAACAAGCACTTTCGTTTTTATGGGTATACCCCATTGGGAGCTTCAACACCACCATTAGAAGGCCCTTGCTCTCCTTGTTCTTCTAAGGTAAAAATCTCTTCAAAAACTCCATCTTTTTCTAGCCTAAATGGCAAAACGAAAATGTGAACTAAGCCTTGCTTGCTCCTTTTATGCCCAGCCGGTTTTGGCATCTTTGAAAGGGTGGAAAGATTATTCTTGAGCTACTTCAAGTGTTTTATAAACCCTTGCAAGGTAATGAAACTCCTAAACCCTAGAATGTACACTAAAAGCTTAAATAAGATTTAGTGTGGGTTTTAGTATTGAAACATATGTATAAATGTTGGTAGTGTTAGAGGGATTGAAGTTTACAAAACCGGTGAGAAAGGGGAAGGAAAGAGGAAGGAGAAAGAAAGGAGAAGCTTGTGGAGTAACAAGGTAAATATGTCTTTGTATATCTTGGTAAATGAGTATGTAACAGATTTTTAGAAGTAAAAACATGTATTGTAAAGTTGTAATGCGTTAGTAGTATAATGTGTAAGAGAGTATAAGCATTGGGAAGCCTTAAAAAGACATTTTAAAACTGTCAAAACAGATTGGGAATTGAGTGTTTAAGTGCAGGAATTTTTAAGTGATTGTTTAGTGTTGGTATAATGTATGGGAGCTTGTATATTGATGTCTATTGCAACAGGTGGAATAAGTATAGAAATGTGAAATTATAATGTGTGGTGAGAGTGTAAAATTATAGGGGAGGTTATGGCAAAATTTACCTAGGAATGGAACACTTAGTGTGTTAGAAACTAGGTGACCAATGTGTGCATGTGTAGCAGATTTTGATTAAGGAAAATAGAGGGTAAGTGGAGAGAGATAGGTAATGTATTCTAAATGCATTAGGAATGTTAGAAATGTCGATCGAAGAGGGAGATACGGAAGAGGATTGTAAATGACAAAATCTGTAGCAAGAGTATTTAAGTGCATAGTGGGAACTAGGAGAAATGAGTGTACAAGATTGGTGAAATGAGGAGTTGGATTTGGGAATAGATGTGTAACTACTTGGAAATGTAGTTAGAATGCTAGGAATGACGTTGGTTGAGAAAATATTGGATGGGAGAGTTGAATTGTAAAATCTGTAGCATTGGTGTGAAGAAACTAGTATAAGTGTGGAAATGAAATGAGGAAAAATGTGTAAGTGAATGTAAGGTTGAGTAGTAAGTTGGTGGATGAACTAAGGTGTATTAGGAGGTGTAATTAATGTTATAACATGTGGGAATAAGTGTAGGAACAATGGGGAAGTAGTGGGTAAAAGAGAGGACTGAAAACAGAAATTAAAATGCAAATACTGGGCCGGACCGAACTTGCGACCGGACTTGCAAGTTCGGTCGAGCCCAGATTTACAAAGACGGGTGAGCTACTGGAATCGACCGGACTTGCGACCGGACTTGCAAGTTCGGTCGGACCAGAAATTTTCCCCGTCTGTAACCTACTGGAATCGACCGGACTTGCGACCGGACATGCAAGTTCGGTCGGCCAGAAAAATTCCCATCGTGTAAGCTACTGGAATCGACCGGACTTGCGACCGGACATGCAAGTTCGGTCGGTCCAGAAAAATTTCCCGAGGATAGCTACTGGAATCGACCGAACTTGCGACCGGACTTGCAAGTTCGGTCGGGCCAGAAATTTTCGGTACTGGTAGCTACTGGAATGGACCGGACTTGCAAGGTCGGTCGCAAGTCCGGTCCTGACAAAAAAAAAAAAAAATTTAAATAATGATGATATATATAAATATATGTATGTATATATGCATATGTATGTATATCCACATATACATGTACATGTAAGAAAGTAAACCTAAGTTAAGTAAGAAAGTAAACTTAAGGTAAAGAAAAGTAAATAAGTAAGTGTAAGTATAAGAAGTGTGAGGACATAGTAAGTACGAATTAAGTAAAATAGTTAGATTAATCATTTGAATGTATGTATATCATAGGATTTGAATTGTGAATACCGGAGGAACGTTGGGATACAAGTACAACGGTGAAAGGTATGATTTCTTCATGCCCTGTATCCTAATCTGGTTACCCCGATTTGTGTGCTTATTTGATCACCTAATAAGATAAATGCACGAATCGGACTATATTGCACTTACTGTGCTTGTTTATATTGTTCTTGGTATATTTCTTGAACAATAGTTTGTATAATTCATGAAATGAATGATGATGAAGTGTATGAATCTTGTATTGTACTTGTATATTGTATGTATTTGTATGAATGTATATGGGTATTGTATTATGTGGCTTGATGTTGACTTGTGCTAATTCCTAACTATCTAACTCCTAACTTAAGTGAGTAAATTGGAATGAGTACAAGTCCGATATAGCTTCGGCCACGCGTGAGGATGAGGTGAAGAGGTTGGGATTCCGTTCGTAAGCTGGTCCACGGCCCAAATCCCTTAAGTGGGTAGCATCCTGGATTAGTGAACCAAGTAAATCCCGGAGGTGGGACGGAGTAGTCCCCAGGGCCGGAGGTCCCGACGACTTAACTTGAGTAAGAGTAAGAGTAAGTAAGTATGATGTAGTAGTATGAGATGAGTATGTATGCGTATGTATGAAGTAATGAGTAAAAGAGTAATCTCCACCCGATTAACCGGGTGGACCAATGAAGCTAACGTATTGTATTGTGTATATTGGTATGTGTATCGGAAGAAGGTAAGTATGTATTGATGGTTTATTGTATTCCTTGTATGCAATGAAGTATGTGTATGTATGCTTGCGTAAGTATGTGTATTGGTATAAAGCATGTATGCATGTTGTGTGAAAATGAACCGCATGTATTCGACCAAGTGGTCGGCGTACCCTCACTAGTACGCGGGGTATGCGGTTATCATGCTCGGCGAAAGCTGACCCCTTCGGGGGACATTTTTTAGTGTGCAGGTACCCGAAGCGAATGTGGTCAAGGCACGAGACCGGCGACTACATTGGATAGTAGTAGTAGAATGTAGAGGTTATATATCGACTTTCTGGTTGCGCATTGTGATCACTATGAGAGACTCAAGAAGGGAGTCACTCCAAATCCATCAGCCACATTCGGGGATGGCAGAATGCACTGCCGTTGGTGCACAGTATCGATCGGATCGGTCAATACACATATTTGTCCAGGGCCATAAGGTCTACTGGTAACGGTTCCTTTGGAACCCAGTTGGGACACACTTCCATTTCCACAGGTTATTAAGGTTTGTCTTATCATGAACTTGAGATGGAAATTAATTGGAAAAGGTTAAATGATTGGTTTAAAGGATAAGAGCCAAGTGACTAACTAACAAGTACAGTTTAATACGTGTATCTTGTTTGATCATTGTTATGGTTCACTAATGTGTGATTGTTGATTATTGTTGTGAGGTTATTGTTGTGTGGTTATTGATGTTGTGAACTATTGTACACTGGTGTTTACAGGTGGATTGTTTGTTAGTTAAGTGTTTACAGTTATTTCTGTTACCATTATAAACCGGCATTGTATGTAATGAATCTAATATCAAGATGGCTAAAACGACTTAAGGAATCCAAATGATTTAAGACTACATTTAGCATACCAGCATTTCGATTGCTGAGCCCTTTAGTGGGCCAAAATTCCAGGTTGTTGAAGAGACTCAAGCCGGAGCGTGGGACACGGGGGTTGCAGAAGTGTTTTCAACGAACACCGTTGGTTTCATTTTGTAATGTATTGAGGAGGATGTTGTATCCAGTTAGTTGCTCATTTAGTTAGTCTTGGTTTGTAATAATTAGAGGTGCTCAGTATCTGTTCATCACAGCGTGAGAAGTTGTTATGTTAAAGTGTAAGGATGCCTTGTTACTCACAAGGGTGAGTGACGGCGTGTAACACCAAGGTTAGATAGTTTTATTTTCCGCTGCGATTTGCTATTTATTATGCTACGAGTTATGATGTCATCACAGGTTTAAGATTAGGGGTGTTTCAAAAAGTGGTATCAGAGCGGAGTACCGCTCTGATGAAAGATACTGAGTCTAGGACAATGAGCATAGGAATATCGGGCTACGGGAAACGTCTGTGAGGATTCGTGACCTAGAAAAAGAAAACCCTAGGGATATTTTATTGCTAGTAGTTGCTTACTCACATGTTTTTGATTGTGTACGTGATACGGTGTAGCAACCGAGTAGAAATAAAAATATACTATCTTAGATGTCAACCAGCGAAGGACCACGAGGAGACAGCAGTGGACGCAGTGGCGAGACACCGGCGGATGTTCCAACAGTACAAGACCTAACAGCAGCTATGGCAACTTTCGCGCCGGAAGTAGGAGTACCATTTACGGGAGCCATACCCCACCCGCCGCGGCCCAGAGAAACCAACTGGTTGAAGAGCGTTGTAAACGCGAAAGTACCAACTTATTCAGGGGACCGGACCCCGCCGCACTGGAGAAGTTCATTGCAGAGCACCAAAGGCGTTCAAGACTGTCAGAGTTCCAGAAGATCAACAGGTCGACATCGCCGCATACAACCTGAAGGGCGCAGCTGACATTTGGTGGCAGACTATTGAGGGCCACCGTAGGCTACACCGGAATTTGTATGGACAGAGTTCGTAGAAGTGTTGCGGGAGAAGTACTACCCCGAACGCCTAAAGGAAAAAGGCAGGAAATCAAGTCCTTAATCCAAGGGAGTCAAACAGTTGACCAGTACTACTGCGGATCACCAGTTTATTGGACAATATACCAAGAGTCAACCCTCTGACTCAGAAAAAGAAAAGGAAAAGTACTGAAGGAGATGATGATGGAGCAACCTCTGGCGGTTACTGCAAGAAGGAAGAAATCCTTTGAAAGGAGGGACAGAATTCATGTCAGAAGATGAAGGAGCAGGTCCCTCGTCTGACCGGCTCAGCTATTGATGCTCAGCCACTAAGAACAGCACCACCTAGAGGCAACAAGCCAACCCGACGTCACTATTACTGTAAATGTTGTGGAAAAGATCACCCAGAAGTAGATTGCGCAGGAAGAAAGGTGGAGTGCCGTTATTGTAAAAAGGAGGGTCACCGGGAGTATGAATGTTTTCCAATCCAGGGAGTCGAGTATACAAAGGAGCTAGAGGTTCGCAGAGACACCGGCTGTGGAAACGGCGGACCCAGGAGGTCAAGCGCCGCAGACTAATACTTATACTACAGGACCGGGAGGACAGCCATCCTCATCCGAGATCCAGAAGGGAAAGGAGATAATTCCAGAAAGAAATGCCCTGTACTCAGTGGGAACTTCAGGCGCTGAAGCTAGCGCTTAGCGCGAAACCGGTAAGCCTAGAACCTAAACTAAATGCATGATGCATAAATATGTGTTTATAATTATCAGTCAATGAGACTAGTAAGTATCAACTTTAGAGAGACCTAAATTAGGTAACCTCTCACATAATAGGATACTTCAACATTGTTTTACATTACCTAAGAGACCGTGGTTACCTGAGCCTATGAGCGAAGGTCGGGAATATCCCGAGGCATAATGCCAAGTACTTTGACCCGGTATGATCCTACTCAAGACATACTTAACTATAATGAACAAGTAACTGTTTGGAATAAATGTAGAACTTGGGGGTAAGCCTTGGAGGATTTTATATTCCAGGATACAGGAGTGGATCAAAACTTAAAATAAATACGATGTGTATGGATAAGGATTGGGATACAGTATGTGAGATAGTACAGTGAGGAATAGTAAGTTAATATTTACTTGGATTGCCGAAGGACATTAACAACTGTCCAAACTTACAGTAACTACAAATTATGACCTGCCTAAATGACGAGCAGATGTCATGTAGAAGAATACATAAATTAATATAACTACTTAAGACTACATGATCTGTCAAAGGAGCTCACGTAAAGGGCAAACACTGAAATTTTATGGGATACCCAGGCACCGAGCTTACCGCTCAGTGCGAGTCTAGGAAATAGTGCAAAACCTTGAAGAATGGCAATAAAGAAACAGAATCTCAAAATATATAACTAAACATCCATCATGGATAAGTACGAGTTTTAAAATACCTGAATAAATACCAAGGGTCTCAGCTAGTACCAATATATAACAGTGCTGGACTCCTAATTAATGAAGGGGAGAGAAAAAATGTTGAATTTATATTTTCTGAAGTCGGGAGAATTACCTAATTAGCACTACCAATGCTACATATATAAATATAATTTGGAGGTTATTAACCTAAAACATTGAGGTATTAATACATTTCAGAGGGTTGAGTACCATTAAATATACCTACCCTATTTTGAGACACATGTCCTATACTATTCTTATGATTCAATACGAGCATATGTCTACTATGACAGCTCAAATTATGAATGCGAATAAAGAATCGCAGTAAACCAACTAAGGTTAAAACATATGTAATATAAACTCTAGTATGAACATAGTAATGAATAACTCTCCTTGACACTTGCAAAGAGACAGTGTAAGTTATATAAGAGTTTGAAACAATATATTCACAAAAATGAGTGTAATTAAATATTAAAGTAGGGAAACATACCCTTGGTTTGTAACCATTGTTTTACATGTAAACCGTTCTAACGTATTATGCTAAACCCGGTGATTCTAAATCCTCTAGTTGACATACCAAACCGATTTATTTTTGGAAGCCATTGAGCTTGTGGATTAACCACGTTCCTAAGAGATAGAAACAAACAATAGGCTTAATTGTCCTATTACCAAACCATGGGATATAAACTGGAAACCCTTAGTTTAAGAGGGTACTAATATTAAGAGATACATAGCCTTGGCCGAACATATGGTTCACCCGATTTATGGAGTTTAGATGGAATAAAGAAAAGCCAAGCTTTAAGGAAGGGGAGATAATACTTTATGGACGGTAGTTGTTGGTTGAGTTATGGAAATTTTTACTTAAAAGTCTAACCGTGACTGTCTTTGCTCCAACTGATGATAATCAAGTATAGGCATAATCAAGCCCTGATAGGAGAAATACTAGATAAGCCTTTTAAAGTGAAGAGAGTATTCTAAAGTATGCAAGTCTATGACGGAATTTATTACTTGTATGATGGATTTAAGAGTTGAAATGATTGATGGATATAGTTACTAGATAGTACGAGCCTAAATGCCTTAGTAAGAATCTACCTTTTAAGCCAAGAGGAAAAACTGGCTTCCCCGCTTGATGATTTGATCAAAGGAACATTGTTCTGGGGATTTTGGTAATACCCTAGATTCAAGTATAGGTAATAACAATTATTGGAATAGTAGTATATCGATCAGGAGAAAATGTAGTACTCACCACGTCACAAAGTTTGATAAGATAAAATTTGAAAGATGACAATTATGTGATTGTTTGATATTTGACGTGGGAGGTCGAACTTGATCCTGGTCAGATCAAGGGAAAACCAAACACAAAATGGTGTGGAAGGATAGTTCAACATTGATGCTGACCCCATCAGAGTTGGATGATTCCTGAGACTCCTTACAAGTGGTCACAAATATTTCTTGTAATACGTAAGTATTTATTCTTTAATCAAATATAACATTTGACTAATAAGTATATGAGCAATAGAATGTTTTAATTAAGAGTTAAATTCTAGGTTGCCCTAAGGAGATTAAATAGCTAAAACAACTCCGCATATGTCGGGAAAATAGTCAATTATGAGGGAAATACTAACCACTATTATTCCATGAACCATATTATAAATTAAATATGAGATCAAGAAATAATTACTTGTAAAAGAGTATTCTCAAACTATCTAGGTTATGGCCAATTGCCATCAAAGGAAGAATACTTTAAGTCTTTCTTAGGTATAAAACCCAATATATTAAATGGGAATCTACCTATAAACATGGTAGAATGTAAAGAGTATAAACATTACACTAATACTCACCAGAGTTGATTCACAACCACAATAACATGTTTAATCGAGGAAACTACACCTTGTTAAAACCTTAACAGGAACCCTATGTGTATACCTGAGGAACAGACGATAGTAATCGTATATATACTACGAAAATTGGTGAGTCAATAATATTAAGGAAATATTACTATAATATACATAAGATGCACGGCTCGACCGTGGCTCATACTTACATTGAAAATGGATCGTATATGGCAGCAGTAAACTTAAATACCAAATCACAAGATGATGACCTAAAGATAGGGATTAAGTATGCCCAATATTAATACAAAGACACGAGCGCCGATGACTACAACTAGAGGCGATTGATGAAGTGTGTTATACACAAATAGTTTAAACAAGCCATAAAATAGTGATGGCAATTACAAGATAGGACACCTTCACCTATACATACGGGATTCAAAAAAAAAATAAGCATACTAATGCACTAATCTAAGAATACATAGATTCTTGAGGGCTATACCTCGTAAACGGACAGAAGTCATATACTGACATCCATAGGAGAGACCTCGAATTCGCAGTAAACGAGCGAGTCTTCCTTAGAGTTTCACCTAAGAAGAGAATGTTTAGATTAGGGCAGAAGGGCAAGCCTAGCCCGAAGTATGTAAGACCGTATCTTATTACGGAGCGAGTGGGCCCATTAGCCTACATAGTAGACTCATACATTAAGCTAGGGAGAGGGCATAATGTGTTTCACATTTCTCAGCTAAAGCAATATGTGCCTCACCCATCACATAACTTAGAGATCGAGACACTCGAGCTAAATCCTACACTTAGATATGAACAGACCCCAGTTCGCATTATAGACTACAAACTAGGGAGACCAGAACAAGACCATTAGAATGGTCAAGGCTGTGTGGTAAAACCACGACATTGAGGAGGCGACATGGGAGTTAGAATACTCCATGCGAGACAAGTATCCAACAATTGTCTTTTGTTTTGTGTACACTTGTGGGGTACGTGGGCGTAACCCTTTTTAAGGGGGGTAGAGCACCACATGCGACTTGCATATCTGCAGTCTATATTGGTTTTGTGTATGGTTATTTGTGTTTGATTGTTGCATGTGTGCAATTGGTTGAATGGTTGTTGATATGTCCAATGTGACAATGGTTGGTTATCAATGATTGTATGGTTATTGTTGAGTCCTATGTGACACTTGAATAAGTTATGATTGTGTTCTATGTAACACTTGGATGTTTATGAAGCACCTAATTACTTTACAGTATATTTATATTTATTCCTACAATCACACAAGAGATTCACTGCCAAGGGTTTACGCCTCTGCACTCTGTAGGACTGAGGATTTGGTATTGCACTTGTGCAGTGATGACCGAGTGGGATATCTAGGAAGTTTGAACACGCATTGTTTTACAGTACTTATTAAGTTGTTATGCTGTGATATATTATTATCACGAATAAAGAATATCTGTCTATAGGAATTATATACACTCAGAGTAGTGATGCAGTATAGAGATGTCAATATAATATTGACACCCTGGAATGATAAGTATACAGGGAATAGATAAGGAGGAACTTGATTCCATAGGATGAACAAGTATAAGTTATGACTTCGGGACGAAGTCCTTTTAAGGGGGGTAGACTGAAATACCCCTAACATTTAAATAATTAAATATAAGTAAATAAATATTATTTGAGGAATTATAAGTATTATTTAGGGAATTATTAAACCCTGAAAAAAATATATCAACACTTAAGCGTTAAGACGCACCAAACTCCTTAAGGTCATAAACGAGCGTTAAAAGCCCGACCTTAAGTTAAACAAGAATATAAGCTATGGACATTACATGAATTTAACCAAGATCATTTTATGATCTTTAATACAAGTTCTCAGTTAGAACTGAGTAAAAATACAAAGTTCTCGGAAGTTCCCGATGTGGGCCCCATAAGGGCCGGGAATGCTTAGGAGGAGTGCCAAGGTGGCACGAACCCCTATAAAATTATTCCGAGAGTTCCTAAAATCATTATTAATTATTATAAAGAGGATTCCCAAGCTATTCTTCAAAAACAAACAAAGAGCTCGGGGGGAATTTCTTAACGCTCCTTTTACCTCGGGAGTGCCCCTTTAGCCCGAAAATTGAGTTACAAGTTTGTATAACCCCATGTAACTTAATGTAACACCTTAATATATTATTATTGACTACAAACAATGACAATAAACACTTGCAACTCATAGCGACTAATTAATTCCTGGAAAAATTCTTAAAGCACAAAAACGCACCTTCGAGTGTCATGAAAATGCGTTTTACGCAAATACCTTGAAGTTTTTGAGAAGCCACGAGTTGATAAACTTAAAAGTGGATAAATTGACCATCTAAATCAATGGATGGCAGTACTAAATTCATAGTACAAATGGGGGCGAATTTTGAGTCAAAAAGGTACCTAAAATCAGCATTTTTACCTTAAAACTTTCACCTTTTACCATAGTATAAATGTACCAATTAAATGCTTGAACCTATTACACATATTAGTATGATCTTAGTACAATATAGTGTAACAAAAATAAAATCAAAAATAAGTCCCAATTAGTCACCAAGGAGGGCGTTATTTTGGGTGATATTTAGCTAGTTTTAACAAAAAAATTGTCTTATGATAAGATGACTCACCCCTATCTATACGATATGTACTATATTAATATTGCAGTCAATTTAAGCCTTCATCCACGTGTGACCTGCAAAGAATACAAGAAGAATTAGTCTAAACAAAAGCAATGAATTTAATACACTAAAAGTAATGCTAGACTACAATTATGTAAAGTTGCAAGAAACAAACAAAAACACCCATGTTACTACCTTATGTGCTGTCGATTTTTAAGAAGAAAAGCAAGCCCCATTTGCTGTCTACTAGCTGCCAATTTGGACTAAGACAAAAGGGAAGTTTGATTGCTTATCTAGTCAATAAACAAAACTACCTATTAAGCTAGCTTTTCCTATGTCTAATATTGACAAATCAAATGTTCTATACAGCACCAATACGTTTGGAAACAAGGAGGAAGGCAATTGATTTTCCTTATTTAAATCAAACTAGAATATGTACCTAGCTAGCATGTGCTTATGTTCAATAAACAAAGAAATTAATGGCCTATCTATACAGCACATTAACGTATGATAAGAAGAAACAAGGGATAAATCAACTTGTAAAAAATTCAAGGAGACATACACCTACCATGTCTTGTCTTCTAGTTTCAATTGTCAATAAAAGCTCCATTAATTTCCTTCCAATCAACCGTATGCCAAGTCTGAATGGAGAGACTTTTGTAGCTAAATTATGAAATCAAATAATCAAAACAAATCATTGAATAATGACAATAATTTCCAAATTGATTCCTTTCCTTCCCTACCTTATTCATACGTGAGTTTAGGCTTCATTCCTTTCTTGCCTTCACTTCAACCGATTTTGGTAAGCTCTCTCAGCCTCTCTTTCTTCTTCTTCCTTCCTAGCTTCAAGCTCCAACAATGGAGGTTTAAGTTCTAACTCCATCTTATGTCAAAATTCCTAGCTAATTCTACAAAACAAGAATCAAGTAGTAGATCTGTTCAAGAGGTCTGACTTCGGGAGCAATTCTGTAATTTTCAGTAAGTTATCTCGAAATCTTCCCAACATCAAACTTGTTCCTCTTCGAATTAGCTTTCCATACATATAAAGATCATTAATTTTCATGGTGTATTCCGTTCTGAGTGAACAAAAGAAGGCGAAGTGGTTCACAGCAGAAAATCTGTTCAATAGGTCTCATCTCGGGAGTTATTCTGACTTTTCCGTAGTTTTCTCAAAATCTTCTCAACACCAAAGTTGTTCCTCTTTGAATTAGCTTTCCAGACATATAAGGATCATTAATTTCGGTGGTCATTTCAGTTCTGGGTGACAAAAGCCGCAGAGAGTGCGCAATCTGGAAATTTCGGTAAGATATGGTGATCCCTATCTTCCACCATTTGGTGTCTATAATTAGTGCCGAATTGTAGAGTTTCTAAACCTATGTTCTCTTCATTATTTCATGAAGGAAACTTGGATTTTCAATCATCACAAGGTGTATCAAAAATACCTTGATAAATTCCTAAGGTAAACTCTTGTAAAAACTACTCCAAAGCTTAATTATAATTTTGTTAGAAGTCTAACAAATAGATCTCCTAAATATGCATAAGGAGGACGAAAATTATTCATCAAGATAGCATTTGGAGAGCTTGGAATTCAAGGAGAAAATCAATTGCAAGAATTGTCTTGATTTAAGGAGTAAGTATATAATTAAGGTTTATTAAGTTCAAACTTGATTTTAAGCTTCAAACCTTGGTATAAAAATTATGTATGACCTTTAAATAATTAAGGCAGAAAATATAAGGATTATAATGTCAAGGAAAATAATTTATAACATATAAGGTAAGGTTATTACCTTAAGGTATAAAATTGTGTCACAAAAATTAAATATGGTACACACATATATAAACCGAATTGTCTAGGTATTTAATGTTCTATTTTGAGATTATAATCATTCTAAGTCATTAGCATAATTTTTAGAAGTATTATATTGCTCATATACATTTATATATATTTATTATAAAGTTTAAATCAAGTTTTGGAAACTATATGGTGAAATAAATCAAGGCCAAGAATAAAAGGTATTATTTAGTGATTTTTGAAATATAAGTATGTTAGCTTATATTATAAATTTTGGGAGTATTAAAAATAGCTACAAGTATTAAATGACTAGTTAAATAAGTTATGTGGCTAATATGTAAATTTTGAAAAGTTTGGAATACAAATAATAAAAACCGAGAACTTAAGGAGTTGTGTGGTATATTTATATTATAATATAAGGTTGGAATTAATATTATGAATTTTGGTGAATTTAAATAAGTGTTTAAGTGTTTAAATAGCAATTTATAAAGTTTTGGAACTATTTTGTAATTATTCAGAAGTTTGGGAGTGAAACCGAATTACATATGATTTATGGGCATATTAAAGTATTAATTATGAAATTAAGTCTTGGTCAAAGTGTTGACCAAAGACTTTGGGATAAAATGATTTATGACATAAAATATTAATTTTATAAAATTTTGGGGTTCAAAGTATGAATATAGAAATTATATGATTAAACCGAAGAGCTTATGGGCTTAATTGGTAATTTATAAAAATGGGTGGTATTAATTTGTAATTACCGAAATAATAAGAGTATTTGGTGAATTGTAAAAGTAAGGTGGTTAGTTAATAGTTACAAGGGTTAATATGGTTAATTAGTGGATTATAAAAGTTATAAGGTTATTTAGCAATTTATAGAAGTTAATATTATTGCTTTACAATTTCCGAAATTGATATGGGAATTTAGTAAATTATAAAAATATATGGTTATTTGGTAGTTGTAAAAGTTAATGGGGTCAAATATGATTACCGGAAATTTATATGTGGTTGTTTAGTAATTTATTAAGTTGTTGGGTGTAATATATAAATACCGAAACATTAAGATTGGTTTTGTAATTTAATAAGGAAAGGAGGTAAACTAAGTAATATAATGTATTATGGTATATTAAGGAATATAATATAAAGTTTATAAAATAATTTTGGTTATAATAAAAATGACCAAGGGATATAATATAAATGATAGGTGGAAATAATTATAAGTATATAATTAATGAGGTAAAGATATACCGTATAAATGATAATTCATTATCACGTGTGAGTTTCACATAAAATAATGAACTGGTTGATTATCTAGAACCACTGTTAAAATAATAGGGGAAAATAAATAACATACATAGTTATTATACGACGAGAATAAACTATACAGAGACAATACTGTAATATTTAATGGATAGTCGTATTAATATTACCCGTTATTGTATGTATAAATAACAGCGTACGGGAAAGGTTACTAGAGCGTGAAATGTCAAGCTAGCTGTTGTCACGGTGAACGGTATGTTAATTGTGTGGTCTGAATGTCCTAAGGATTATCCTAAGGTCCAGACATTTTGTGTGATTAAATGTTTAAGAAGGATATCTATGATTTTATGTGAATGATATTGTATGTGGGATTGCTCAATCTGTTGCGTTGTATTTTATACGCAAATGCCTTGTGACTAAAGTTTATACATCTAAACTGGAAAAAAAAAGACTAACTGACCTTTAGGTATTATTGAACCTAACAAGGGTCAAATGTGATAGTCTTATTTCAAGTATTGGTTATTATGTCACTGACAAAAGGGCTAACTTATAAAGAGAGGAATCCAGATCGTTTCGACTTTCTGGTTGCGCATTGTGATCACTATGAGAGACTCAAGAAGGGAGTCACTCCAAATCCATCAGCCACATTCGGGGATGGCGGAATGCACTGCCGTTGGTGCACAGTTTCGATCGGATCGGTCAATACACATATTTGTCCAGGGCCATAAGGTCTACTGGTAACGGTTCCTTTGGAACCCAGTGGGACACACTGTCCATTTTCACAGGTTGTTAAGGTTTGTCTTAACATGACACTTGAGATGGAAATTATTTGGGAAAGGTTAAATGATTGGTTTAAAGGATAAGAGCCAAGTGACTAACTAACAAGTACAGTTTGTTACGTGTATCTTGTTTGATCATTGTTATGGTTCACTAATGTGTGATTGTTGATTATTGTTGTGAGGTTATTGTTGTGTGGTTATTGATGTTGTGAACTATTGTACACTGGTGTTTACAGGTGGATTGTTATGTGTTAGTTAAGTGTTTACAGTTATTTCTGTTATCATTATAAACCGGCATTGTATGTAATGAATCTAATATCAAGATGGCTAAAACGACTTAAGGAATCCAAATGATTTAAGACTACATTTAGCATACCAGCATTTCGATTGCTGAGCCCTTTAGTGGGCCAAAAATTCCAGGTTGTTGAAGAGACTCAAGCCGGAGCGTGGGACACAGGGGTAGCAGAAGTGTTTTCAACGAACACCGTTGGTTTCATTTTGTAATGTATTGAGGAGGATGTTGTATCCAGTTAGTTGCTCATTTAGTTAGTTTTGGTTTGTAATAATTAGAGGTGCTCAGTATCTGTTCATCACAGCGTGAGAAGTTGTTATGTTGGAAAGTGTAAGGATGCCTTGTTACTCACAAGGGTGAGTGACGGCGTGTAACACTAAGGTTAGATAGTTTTATTTTCCGCTGCGATTTGCTATTTATTATGCTACGAGTTATGACGTCATCACAGGTTTAAGATTAGGGGTGTTACAACTTCGGAAGAGAGTAAGCAACCGAACAACCAACGGTGAACGGTACAGTTCTTCTTGTGACCTGCTTGCTAACGAGGTGTCCCTCGGCTTGTGTGCTATTTGTTTTTGTGTGCTCACTAAACAAGATAAAGCATGCAACCGGAATATTATGTTTATTGTATTGTTGTGTGATGTTTGAAAACCAACACAACATACCGTGAGAACTTACTAACCCACGTTTAGTAAGGAAATGAGTGAGACTAAGGAACGCTCCCTAATATGGGTTGATATAAACCGAAAGAGGTTAACCAACAAACATGGTCTTGAGACTACTACTAACTGGAACTTGAGTGAGGAAACCCGGGACTGACTCCGGTCATGCATGCTAAGGAAAGGGGGTCGGTATCTATAGCAGATTCGACTTTCGCTTAAGGACTTGTCTTCGGACTTGTAGCCTAGGGCCGGTTGCCGGCTCAGCTACGCTGGACTCCCGTCCAGGGTAGGTGGCTTTAAGATGGTGCGGTGGGATCACCTAAATCCCAGGTTTGAAATTAAGCTACAACCATTCCCCTCCAGGAACGGTTTGTATACTGAGGATAAGTTAAGGTTAAGATTAAGGTAAGGTTAAGATAAGTTGCAACCATTCCTCTTTAAAGGATGGTTTGTATTATTAAGACTAAGATAAGCTACATCCACTCCTTATTAAAGGATGGTTGTTTCTAAGATTAAGATAAGACTAATATTGAGGTGAGATAAGGATGGACTAAGATTAAGAGGAAATATAACTTAAGGAGTTAGATAGTTAACTCTCTAATTAAGGGAACGCATTTAAGTCGTTCGTTATGTTTGAACTTTGATTGTTCATATTTGGTTTGTTGTTTACTGCACTTTCTATTATGTTGTGCATCTAATCAACCTCCATGCTATCGACAATTAGTCGTCGTAGCCACGTTAGCTTGGGGGCCATGAGAGGATCGTACCAGCATTCGTGCTGACCCCCTTTGGGGGCTGTTTTTACTACACAGGTGAACATCAGGAGGCGGCCGTCACGAGAGTAAGAAGGGGTACAAGTGCTGCAGGTTAAGTGTGGCCTACGAGTTGTGCATGTACACTCGTATGGCAATTGAGTTAGTAAGATGTATAGGATGTGAGGGGATTGTAAGAAGGAAATGTATTTGGTTAAGGTTGTTGTGTACTAATGTTCGGTATATTCTGTAGTCAGACCGTGGCAAGGTCCTGGAGTGTAAAGAATTCCGCTGTGACATGTATATCAATATATGCTGTTAAGTTGCGAGACCACATTTGGATTGAGTTGGGGTGTTACAACAGGTCATAGTTTGTAGTTACTATAAGTTTGAGCAGTTGTTAACGCCCTTCGGCGGACCAAGTAAAAACTAACTTTCTACTCCTCACTGTTCTATCACACACCCTGTATCCCAAGGTTAATTTCGGTTGTATTCTGATCTCAGAGCGCAACTACGCTCTGATACCACTTTTTGTAACACCCCAACCCGAAACTCCACAACCTGAACGATGATAGCTCCCAACTTCAACTGGAAATGCAGCGGAATTAATACATAAAAACGGGTGGTGCTACAACGCCGTTAGTCACCCATGTGACTAACAAGGCTAACTCCAATACAACTTACAAATGATACGGTCTGAGCGCTGAATACAAACCGCTTAAAATAACAAAACCAATAGTAAAAATACGGTACTGGAAAAATGATGCCGGTAATAATAATCCCTGTCTTAATTCTACCTCACCTACACTCGGTCGGGTGATCTCTTCAACTTCAGGTACCTGAAAAGTGGGGGTGCCCCCAAAGGGGCTCAGCAAACAACGCTGGTATGGAAAACGTACAGCCAATCGGCTACTGGGCCACACCAACTACTTTGTCGAATACATGCAGTTCATTTTTTTGTAAAGTTGTAAACAAGCATCATAACATAATCATAACAAGTAACCATACAAGGACAATAATGTCACACAGAACAAGACTGCAGAAGGTCAAGTTAGATGTCCTGTAATTGTTCACTAGTAGTCAGATCCTCACAATGGGACTAACATGTATATAAGAGTTCCTCGCAGCAGTGGAGGCATAGTGACCTCGTTAAACACCATCTTCACAGAGTAAATTGGTCGGGTATGATAAACCCTTAGACGAGATGGGACTCTCGTACGAGTAGGTGGGTAATAATTCCCTCAGAAGATAACGTAGTTAACTCCTGTACTAATAGCGGTGGGTATCGTACCCTCGAGAGAAATAAAGTCTTCCTCCCAACTTGAAATGTTCCGGTACGGTCCCGGTGAGTGGACATAGAGCGCACTCAAAACTCCCGTCGCGACGTAAATTGTATAGGAGACGACCTGAGACAGGTACAGCTCCAGTAGCATGCATGGCCAGATCCAACTGGGCTCCTCGCTTCTCGTAGTATAGAATTTGTTAGATGTCACACAAGGACGTTAATCAAGAACACAATGTGTATTGTCAATTATCACGTTTAGGATAACGACGTTTGTTATAAAGTGAAGTTAGTGAGAAACTTGTGTACAAGTTCTCGGTATGATAAAACGCAGGTATTTAATCCACTGGTAATGTAGTGTTGTATGCGTGGGACATACACGTTATACTTAGTATCATTCACACACATAAAGAAACACAACAGTGCACAAGAGTAATACAACATTTTACATGCAATTATCTTGGTCGTTTTTTCAAACAACAGATAGCACACAAGCCGGTGAAATCCGGTAGCAAACAGGTTGCAAGAATCCCATATCGTTCACCGTAGACTGTACTCGTTTAGTTCCCGGTCAACGTCTGGTCAAACAATGTCCTAGAATAGGATCAACTGAGAGTGTTAATTTAAGTTACTCTCATATAATAAGTTTATTGTATCATGAAATGTCCTCGTATTCGTTATTCCATGTGAGGTTTAATTTTAACACTTATGATTTAATGTATAATTTATTTGTTATCTCTTTTGATTTATTTAAAAATCCTTTAATGTACATAACTATATATTCATGTACCATTTATGTTACATGTTTTACAGTTGTCTAAATGACATAACAACTTCATAATTTCCCCAATATATTTATATGTCACACATGGACATAATATTCTTATAATCTTTGTTATTCTCCACTTAACCATAAATAATATTTATTGGTTACAATCAAATTCCTTATAACTGTGCAATCCATAGTTTTAATTCCATAATTCCTTATATTCATTTTCTTTTTGATTTACTTGAAAATCTTAACTGTATAAGTTTTATACACATGTATTATCTATGATACTTATACATAATTGTCTAAAGGACATAACCACTTAATAAATTCTCAAATTATATTTACATGTCACGTATGGACATATTTTCCCCATATCTTTTATTAATTACTAACTAACCCCAAATAATATTATTTCTTTTACAAGTGAATTACTTGTTCCTGTATATCATATAGTTTTAATTTCTTAAATCCTTAAATCATAATTTCCTTTTCTATAATTCCTAAATATCCATATGGGACCTACAAATATTTTTAATTCCATAAATACAACATACTTTTCGGTTATTATATTATAACCACATTTATTTCTTAAACTTTACATTATACTCCAAAATACATTATAATACATAGTTTTATTTTCTTAATTAATTAATTCACTAAATCACCATTATAAATTCGGTAATTATTATTTGAACACCTTAACTTTTATAAATTACCAAATCAACCCTTCACCTTTCGGTTTTGAAAAATAAATTTCTATAATTACATTTTAACCCCAAAACTTTATATAAATTATATATTCACTTATAAACTATAGTTTTAATATTTAATTTCCTTAATAACCAAGTGGACACTTATACTTCCACAAATTATGATTTCGCCCCATATAAAATTTGGTTTTATATTTAAACTCTTATAAATTACATAATCACCCCAAAACTTTTATAAACTTAATATTTCATGTCATAAATCATTTTAACCCAAAGTTTTCGGTCAACACTTTGACCAAAGTCTAATTTCATACTTAATACATTAATATATCCATAAACTTATATGATTTCCGGTTTTACACCAAACTTTCCAAAGATTACAAAATAGCCCCAAAACTTTATAAATTGTTATTTTAACTACTAACCACATATTTAATTCCACCAAAATTCATAATATTAATTCTCACACTATATTATATTATAATTATGCCAAGGGCATATTTTATTTTTGGTAATTACACATCTTACCCAAAACTTCCTAAAAATTTATTTTTACCACATAACTTATTAAACTAGTCATTTAAACACTAGTAATTATTTTTAACTTACCCAAAATTCATAGTATGTATTTATATACATATTTAGCTCATTAAAACCCATTCTTCACCATTTGAATTGCCAATAATAATATGTTGCCATATAGTTTCTAAAACTTGATTTATAACTTATAATAATTATACATAAATACATATGAGTCATATAACTCATGTAAAAATTGTTGTAATGTCTTAGATTGATTTTTAGCTCAAAAAGGAGCATATCTTCCCTAGACAATTCGGTAAGAATTATTATCTATCATAAGTAATTTTTGTAAAACAAAAATGTGTCTTAAGGTAGTAAGCTTACTATATATGTTATAAGTTATATTTTTGGTATGTATTACCATATAGTTTCGGTCTTAAGTATTTAAGAAGGTGTACATAATTTTTGTACCATTTTTAAGAGCTTAAATAAGCTTAAAACAATAAAGATTTGCTTAGTAACTTACTCTTAATAAAGGATGATTAAGTACTTGAACTCCTCTTGAATTCCCAAGCTTCCTCCAATGGAGATTGATGTTCCTCTTCGGTTTTTATGCAAGAGGGGAAGGGGTTTAGGAGTTAGATCTTAACAAAGATCTTAAGAAGATTTATAAGTAGTTTTCCAGGGATTTACCTTAGGCTTTTCTTCTTAATTTTCGGCACACCTATGAGGGATGGAACATTAATTTTCCTTCATGAAATTGATGAAGAAAATAGCTTTAGAAGATGTAGAATTTTGGATACACAAAAATGTGTCTTAAGGATTTTCAAGCATGAAAAATACCTTAAGATGATCTTGGATGCTCCTTAGATTTATGTTGATTTAAGACAACTCCCTTGGTGTAAAAATTGAAGCCGAACTCTTGTAGTTGTCCTAGGAAGGTTTTTGCTTCAAGACTTGATAAGAAATGCTAGGAAATTACCTTAGAAATGAAAATAGAAGTTAAACCTCCATTAATGGACCTAAGAGCTTCAAAGGAAGAAGAAAAGGAGAAGAGAGGTAGCTTACCAATTCGGCCACAAGGCAAGGAAGAGAATGAAGTCTCACGTAAGGAAATAGGTGAGAATGGAAGGAAATTTTCTTTTGATAATTTAATGTCAAATTTGACTAATCTTTTCCTTGTTTGTTATTTGTTTGTTTGGCTCAATAAATGACCTTATTTCATGCTTGTTTTTCAGCTACGACAAGGAGTAATGGGGTCTTGTTTGACAATTTGAAAGAAAAGACAAGACATGAGTGCTAGGAATTTAGGTAGGGTATTTCTTTAGAATTTTCTAAGCTAACTTGTCCTTGTTTCTCTTTGTTCTTTACGGTAATGAATGTGTGAGTATAGCATCTGATTTTTGATGATTGAAAACATTAGAACATGGCTAGGTAGGTAGGCTTCTTAGTTTAATTTTTATAAGGCAATTAAGACCTTCTTTTCCTACTCAAAATCGGTACACATGTGCTGTACAAGACAATTGATTTGGTCTATATTTGACCATGAATTATGCTAGTTAGGTAGGGTATTCTTTTGACTAGTTAATCAGCAATCATCTCCCCTTATTTATGCATAAAATCGGCAGCCTCCATAGGTAGAACATGGGCTGTTTTGTTTGTACACTTGCAACTTGTATAATTTGGAATCTAGATCTACTTTAGTTGTATTTAATTCCCTTTCTTTTTCAAAAGCTAATCTCTCCTTGTTTTTCCTTGTAGGCAATCGGTAATGAGGGCTTCAATTGACTGATTTTATTTGACATATTATCATATAGCACATGCTAGATGAGTCACCATTCCATAAGTCAATTTACAAGTTCAAATCTAGCTTAAAAACACCTAAAATGGCGCCTAACATGGAGGTCAAATGGGGTTGATTTTTAATTTAATTTTTGTTACACTATATTGTACTAAGATCATACTAATATGTGTAATAGGTCCCAGCATTTATTTGTGTAACACCCCTACCGCTAATACTGTCATTACCGTCCAATCTCCTTATACCATCTAGACTCACGTAGCGGATACTCACATACTCAACGGTGGGTGATACAATGCCGTTAGCCACCCACGTGACTAACAAGGCTACTACTACTACTACATACAGCATCGGTCTGATGGACCGGAATATCCGAGTACTACACACTTACAATACATACTCCAATTACCGAATCAAATATTAGAACTTCCCATTCATTACAATACTCTATGAGTTCAATACAATATAATACACCGAGTTTACTAAGATCCTTATACAAATACAACACCTCATTCAATTTCATAAATACTCATTAAGAGTCTAACCACTACCCATTCCTCACAAACTACTTACTTTCTAAGTACAAGGGGTGTGCCACTTAGTACGCTTCTACATTCTACTTCTAACTATCCAAGTGTAGCCCCCGGTCTCTTACCTTGACCATATCCGCTTCGGGTACCTGCACACTAAAAACATTCCCCCTAGGGGGTCAGCTTACGCTGAATATGACTTCCGCATACCCCGCGTACTAGCGAGGGTACGCCGACGACTTGGTCGAATACATGCAATTCATTTTATTCATACATACATGCATACATGCTTTCATACAAATACTACAATACTACTCAAGATACATACACACAGTTCAATACATACAGGAAGACAATACCGGTCAACCAATAGTTACTTACCTTCTTCCGAATACACATACACGCTGCATACACAATACATACTCATACACAATACTTATTAGCTTCATTTGTCCACCCGGGTTAATCGGGTGGAGATTATTCTTTTACTCGGGGTCAATGACTTACACCAGCCAAGACCATTACTCATACAATACTTACTTACTTACATACTCAAGTCAAGTCGTCTGGACCTCCGGGCAGGGACTACTCTGTCCCACCACCGGGCTTTACTTGGTTCACTAATCCAGGATGCTACCCATTTAATGGGTTTGGGCCGTGGACCAGCTTAAGAACCAGGAATCGGATCCAACCTCTTGTGTCTCCTCATCCTCACGCGTGGCCGAAACTATATCGGACTTCTACTCATTCCAATTTACTCAATACTTACGTAAGAAGTTAGATGGTTAGGAATTAGTGAAGTCATTCCCTCAAGCCACATACACAAATACATTGCTCATACACACATCCATACACAATACAATACAGAAGTACACTGCACGGTACGAATTCCCTTCAGCATCATTCATTCATTTTATGAATCATACAAACTATTGTTCGAGAGAATTATATCAATAACAACATAAACAAGCACAAGTAAGTGCAATATAGTCCGATTCATGCATTTATCTTATTTAGGTGATCAAATAAGCACACAAATCGGGGTAACCAGGTTAGGATATAGAGCATGAAGAAATCATACCTTTCACCGTTGATTTACTTTATCGGGTGTTCCCTTAATCCTTAGTCCTTACTTGTTCCTCGAGTCCTAGTCTCGAACCAATGACTACATGCCAAATGGTTCAATTAATTCTAAGCACTACAATACATTCATAGCTACTACTCTCGTACTTACCCCGTTATCCCCTTACTTTGGTTTAACTTAATGTTCTTATACTCTCAATTTCCTTGATCAATCCTCATACTTGTTTTCCTACTCATATACTTACTTCTTTACCATTAGTGTTACATTAATGGTGTATTACTTAAGTCTCATTTTATGTACATATCTATACATATATACATACATATGATTACTACATTATCATTGTTTTTTTTTGTAAGTTTGGGCCGACCGACCCAATCCCTTGGGTCGGTCCTTTCCAGTAAGCTTTTCGTCCTCTGAAATTGTCCTGACCGACCCAGGACTGTTCCGACCGACCCATACACTTCTGGGTCGGTCCATTACAGAAGGTTTAAGTTCCGTCGTCTAAGCTCCGACCGACCCAACCTCTGGGTCGGTCGAAGTCAAAAGCTTCGACCTTCATGAATTTTTACCCGACCGACCCACGGCCGACTCACGGCTCCTGGGTCGGTCCGTTCCAGATTGTTTATTTTTCGTTGTCTAAGCCCCGACCAACCCACCGACCGATCCAACCTCTGGGTCGGTCGGTAGCAGAATGTTGCTACAGACCTTGTTTTTCATTTCCTTTCTTACCCATTTCTTCCCAATCTTCCTACATGTAATCCCACATGTTTTAGCACCATTTAGGCTTCCTAAAATACCCTAATTCAACTACCAACTCCATTACTAAATCCATCAATCAACTTACACAATTTCCTCACTTCTTTTCCCACACATGAAACAGTTTTTGTTTCTCTTTGTTACAGATTTTTAAACCAACTTCACCATCCAATACTTCCTCTTCCAGTGCCACTCCTAGCATCCCAAATACATTTCCAAGCCAACACAATATCTATACCCAAGTCCAACACTCATTTTACTAAGTCTTGTACTCTAAATCTTCCTAATTCCTCCAATGAAATCCAATACTTCTTGCTACAGATTTTATGCTCTTTTATCCACATACCACTACCACCATTCCATGGTCATTGAACATCTCTACTATCCCCAATACACACCTTGGTTCTCCCATTCACCAAGTCATCCATACATGTACATATTCCTACCAAAATTTTGCCATAGTTCATCTACTTTTCTTACTTAGCCACACATACACATTCTTACTAATTTCATTCCTAATCTAGCCACACCCTTACAAGGGTCCTACCAGCACTCAAGCAAATATAAATTCATCAATACCTTCTCAATCACAATTCCAATATGCATACACATTACATTTCGCTCCAAAGCCTACAATTCAAATATTTTGCTCTTAAATACTCAAACTTCATAATCCCCAATACTAATACAAGGTTTTAGGGTCTTTAAGTAGTTTACCCATCCCCATTACTCTAATGCAATAGAATTTAACATTAGGTAGGAGCTCTTACCTTGAGCTTATATTTCCTTCTTTCTTTCTCATTTTTCTCTTCTTCCTTTCTTGCCTCAAAATCGGTTATGTGGGGAATGGAGTTGCCAAACTCCATTCCCATCACCCAATGAAAACAAAATAATTGCAATTAATACTAACCCTTAAATTAACACTAATTCATTGAAGTGTTTAAAACAAGATTTCTAGGGTTTACCTTTGGAGTGTTTTAGGAGGGGTTTTAGCCCTTGGTTCAAGAAGGTGAATCCACCACCATTGCAAGGTTAATATTATGCTCAAACGAGAGAGGGAAAACAAGGCATTACAATGGGCAAAATCGGTTACCAAGGGAGATGAAGAAAACTTAAGATTTTCATGGAGATTTTTACCTTAATGGAGAGAGGAGACTCCAAGCTACCCATTGATGCTTTTCTCTTTGAATGGGGAAAACCCATGGAGATGAACTTCCTCATTTTTGGATTTTGAAAAGAGAGAAGTGTAGAGGATGATGAGGGGAGTAAGGATATATATTTATTTTTGCATTTGGGGCTCACATGGAGATGGAGAATGCTTGGAAAGGTGGAGAAGCCATGGGAGCTTGAGGAGCTTCAAGAAATTGCCCCAAACCAGAAGAGAGAGGAGGGAGAAATCGGTGGAGAAGGGAAAAAGGAAGGAGAATGGAAATGGGAGGAGAGAGAGAGAGGTAAGTTCCTTTATCCCTTTTCCACTTTAGACTATTTGGCTCCTCTATTTAATTAACTAGTTACATGTGTGTGTGAGGGAGTTATTTGACTGATAAAAACCAGCCCCCTTACAGTATTACTAGTTGGAGAGTTTTTCGTCTTTTACAGAAAACGCTCGTTATTTTACCCGGTTTAGCACTATTTACTAACCGGGCCCATTTTCCCAAATTTTATCGTTTAATTATTTTCATTGACTATTAAGCTACCATAAATGCTTAATAATTGTTATTTAATGATTTATAATTTTTATGGGTCCGTTTGACCACTTAAAGTCACGTTTTCGGGTTTTCTCGAAAAACGTGCTCTAAAGCTCTATTAGCGTTTTAATTCATTATTTGGATCCGTTTTCTTCGGGAATTGTTCCCATATTTTATTTTGGCCTTATTAAGCCTTTAGAATCCATATAATACGCTAACCGAGGTCTCATACTTCCTACGGTTATTTAACGCTTATGTAGCGTTTTTCGCTTTTTAAGCGTTTTCTTATTTCTTTTGGATTTATTTTTCCTTACCAATATTACTTAAGAATTATTAGGCTCTTAAATAAGGATTAGAATAATCTTAATCACTATATTTAAGTTTGGGGTATTTCAATCTACCCCCCTTAAGAACTTTGTCCTCAAAGTTGCTCAAGGTTATAGGATTATGATATTGCTCGTTCATACTCGTCTATGCCAAAGGTCGTACATTCTTCCTCCTTATAATTACTAAGTTCATTACTCAAAGTCTACATACCATACTACGCCAATATACTATTATCACTCCAATCCACATTACAACCAACCACTTGGTTTCTCATTACTCGGGTTATACATACAAAAAGTGCAAAGCTATCCCCAAAGCAATGCAATACACATTACAATCCCGCAGGCACTCAGGTCATCTAGACACAGGACTCCTCTATGTCCCGCTGCCCTTGGAATAATACAACATGCTACACTGCTATCTTCTCCAATATAAGCTTCTAACCAAATCTTCATTCTCAGTCTAAGGAAAATCCTTCCAACAGCTAATTAGAAATCATTCTAAAGCATACAACTGATAAGTGTCCAAATGAGCATGTTTTATGGGTGTATTTCGTATATTATATTAGCACTTTTCTTGCTCATTTCTCACTTATCGTATGTTTTTCCTCTAGTTTATGTTTTATTGGATATCTCACAAATTTATTGGTTAAACATGAGGAAAACTAAGCTAGAAGAAAAGTAGACGAAGAGACGAACGCGTGGGCGCAAATGGATCTTAAATCGGAGCTGAAACGAATATTTTAGGAGCAAAACAATTATCGCCCGAACCAGGAGACATCCGCCCCACGTCCGTGCCATGTCCGCATAACAAAGGCCGGACATGAGTAGATACAACCGCCCCGCGTCCGTGGAGAAAAAGGCGGACAAGGGACAACACGTCCGCCCAAAGATGGCCGGACAAGACACGGACAAGAGGAAGAGAACCAGAGTGACGTCCGTGGATTTAAACCCGGACAGAAGGCCGGACAGAGACACAACCGTGGCACGTCCGCGGATTTAAGGCCGGACAAGACTAAGAGCAACTGTGAGACGTCCAGGGAAATAGACACGGACACAGACCCGGACGCCTCTAAAAATGTAACCAGATCCGGATATTTAACGCGACAGAATTCGCTGTTTATCTTCTTCGTTGCGGCGCCTGCAACTTATCCATCTACCCGAGCAGCAATATCAGGCACCTGCCGACAGTTTCTCACGCGTTCTGCCACCCCAATCCATTCCTTAATTCCCTCACGCGGTGTTCCCTCTGTCTTCTTCCTCTCCTTCCTTCTATATAAACCCAGTACCTCTGCATCAAATAAATCAATAAAACCCCTTCCATAATCCATCGCTCACACAACAATACGTACCACACCTACGATCCATTTCATCCTCTTATCCCCCACTTCTCCATTTTATTTTCTTTCTTCATTCATTAGCCTTATGTTGTTATTTTCCAGAGAACCAACGAAGAAATCGATTGGCCATCTGTTCGTTCTCCTTCGTTGGTTCCGACTATCTTATTTCTTATGTTTGTTTTACTGTATAATTATGTCTGAGTAATAAACTTAGCTTCCTGGGTTTGGAAGCGAGCCTGTTTTATATAATTGTTTTATGTAAGCTTTCCAGTATAATTTATCTAAGCAGTATTTTGATTCCTCTCCTTAATGCGCTTTAATTCTCTTGTACAATTATTAAAGTGATATTTGTAGCTCTTTGTCAAAATGCGGTGCTGAGACAAGGTTCTAGACATAGGAAGTCAAATGGGTTAACGACTAGAAGCGAGAGTTTCTCGCCGTATAGGTTAATCTATCTCCAATAGGGATTATTAATAATGCGATTAATTTATTTATGACTTGAGCAAGGTTTGCGCTTGTTGTTTAAATTAATTAGGGTTTATTAGACAGGAAACGGTCAATAAACTAATTAAGATTCTTGAGTTTATTGCTAAAATGGGAAAGTTATATTAATATGATTAAATAAAATAGGCAAGGAGAGTAACCCGGGATGCTTCTTTAAAACCAAAAAGATTTACAATTTCTATTTCTTTTCTGTTTTGATTAATTGTTTTTATTATTGTCTTATGAGTTAGCTGTTAATCTTTTCCCACAAAAATGATAAAATCTGTTTAATAGAAATCTCAGTCAATTTACTACACTATCAGTTATCCACAGCGAGGTCCCCAAGAGTACGACAACCCACATTTCCACTATTCCGCAAAACGATAGGTACACTGCCTAAGTGGTAGAAGTGGTAACACACTTTTACTCCAACAAGTTTTTGGCGCCGTTGTCGGGGACCTCCGGCACGGTTAATTGATACTTTTAAATTTTATTGAGTTTTCTATTTATTATTATGTGATATATTTTGCTAATCTTTAATTTTTGTTTCTATTATTTTTATTTCTATTATATATTGTTTCTGTTATATTTTTCTATCATATTTTGTTTCTGTTATATTTTGTTTCTATATATTCTGTTAATATTCTAATTGTGTAGTATTGTGTTAATATATTAATTTTGTTTCATAATCCAGTTCTTTAAATTCTTGTCATTTAAATTCTGTCAATTAAATTCTGCCCTTCTTATTTTAATTATTTACTGTATTTATTTTGTTTTTTATTTGTTTTTGTTTCATAATTTTCGTTCGATTAAAATAAAAAAACGAAGCTAAGTAGTGTCCGGCCTTTAAAAACCGGACACAAGCACGGACACATAATAAAAATGAAAAAAAAGAAACGGGCTTACGTCCGCCCTTATTTGGACGGACAGAAACCCGGACGTCAACAAAAATACAATGCGTCCGCCCTTATATGGACGGACGCAAAGTCGGACGCGCATAGCTTACAAAAAAAAACTGTCTCGCACTCCCCATTTTTAATTGATAGTTTTTAATTTGATATCTATTTAATTTTATTTTTATTTCTGTTTACTTTATTTTCGCTTTATTTAATTTTACTTACTATTTTTGCAATTTTCTTTTATCTCTGTTTTGTTTCGTATTTGTTTTTCTATTTAGTTAATTTTTGTTTTTGTATTTCTTTTCTATTTTTAGTTCTATTCTACTTGGTATTTTTATTTTTGTTTTTGTAGGATAGTCACTGATTATGGAGAGCGGCTACGATGAGGTGAAGAGATTGTTGATCAATTTGGAATGGACTCACATGCAATAGGAGATGTCCTCATATCAAAGGTTGGTCAAGGATTATCAATCACCTCAATAATCAAATCGAGAGCTGTACTGGTGGGAAGTCGACCAGGCTAATACACAGTACAAAGAAGCTCAGTTGGGATACTGCTACTTCAATCAAAATGAACAGCAATCTACACAAGGGCCAGACAAATTTCTCCCGAGTCAAACCAAACCGCTAGAAGAGATTCCGGTGGTGACTCCAAGGAGTGATGATCGATTCGAGCCGGATATTATTGAAGCTACAAGTTCTGATGAGGAGATAAAGAAACTAATCAGGACATTTTTCTCTAACGCCGAGTTGGAGCAAATGTCTGAGAGTTACAATTCTCCTCTATCTCTATCCCCAGCACAAGAGGAGCAATCAAAATTTAAAGATATTTTGTCTGAGATGGTCTGTGAGCTAGAAGAGGATTATCCTATTGAGCCTCATAAACTAGGAGAGGAAATTTACATCCTCGAATCTGAGGAAGGAACACCGCTACCACCAGTCTCTCATCAACTTCCACCCTGCCTCCATAAGCCTCTACAACAAGGAAAGGATGTTTACATCCTCCAATATGAGGAAGAAAAGTCATCACCACCTGGTCTCCTGTTAGAACTACATTACCGGCAGTACCTCCTCAAACACCAGGTTTTGTGGAGTATACATTTTCCTATTTTATTTGCCAAGGTAACATTCTGTTTTGATCCAGGTGGTTTGCTTTTAATTACTGCTAACTTCGTTTTCCTGGCGAAGCTGTTGTCTACCTTTATTTTTGATCCAGGATAACGAAGCGGGAGTCTAGCCAAAGACTATAAATACGGGCAGCTTACTGGGAAGCAACCCAGTAATTAAATATTATTTCCCTACTATTTTTGTTTTATGTTTTGTCTTTTATATTATTCCTATATATGTTTTTATAAATAAAAAAAGGAGATGAGAGAGAACGAGGAGATTTAACTTGAGTTCTTCTGGCTGTTTAGGATATTTATTACAGGAACATCTTGCACATTCTACAGCTGAACTCAAGTGTGGGGGAGCTCTACTCTAAACACTCTGCGAACTCTGGGGAGTACATTCTCTTTGCTTTGCACTTTAAATTTTTACATACTCCCTACTGCTTAATTCTTCCTACGCGATGAGGTACTTTGGTAGATTGCATGACCTCGTTAATTTAATTCTTCCTACGCAATGAGGACATTGCTCCAATCTAAGTGTAGGGGAGGACTCACTTCTCTGTCGCTCGTCTTAAGTCTCTCTTAAATTGACACATTGCTTAAAATGCTTAATCTCTCTACTTATCTTGCGTTTTCTTTCAAATTCAATATCGTGGACCCTTTATATGTGGGTTGTTCTCTTTAAGAATAAATACTGTTATGAATTGTGGGATAAATGGTACAAAATTTTTCATTTTGATTACTTTTGAGGAGCATTTTTATGCGGTGTGACCAAATGATCTGCAATGGCTGGACTTTTTATTGCTTAGGGGTTCCTTCTGTCTTCTTTCTTAGGGATTGCTAAGGGGTGCTTCTCTGTCAAAAAATAATAATAATAATAAACAAGGGACTTACGAGACGCCATTGGTAACCAACAAATGAGAGTTGAATGTTCTTAAATACAAGGGCTTGATGCCTACATTTTATCTTCTCATCTCTTATGCAAAAGTGAAACAAATGCAAAATTCTATTTTTCCTTTTGTTTTCTCCTCAATGCCCATTCTTGAGAGAAGTTGGCCGTGGTAAAAGTTCTCAAAGTCACCTTAACAGAGAAACATTGAAGTACTCCGGATCATACCCCGAAACTCTAATTTTTATTTTTACCCTAAGCACACCTATGCCACCAGTAGGCGATGGTTCACACTCCTCGAAAAGTTAAAGATCATGTTTATCCTACCCTTCATAACAATATTTGTTAGTATTGAGCATTTCCTACTACCTACTTGGTTACATGGTTTTGCTTGAGGACAAGCAAAAGGTAAGTGTGGGGGTGTGATAACTGTCCAAATGAGCATGTTTTATGGGTGTACTTCGTATATTATATTAGCACTTTTCTTGCTCATTTCTCACTTATTGTATGTTTTTCCTCTAGTTTATGTTTTATTGGATATCTCAAAAATTTATTGGTTAAACATGAGGAAAACCAAGCTAGAAGCAAAGTAGACGAAGAGACGAACGCGTGGGCGTAAACGGATCTTAAATCGGAGCTGAAACGAATATTTTAGGAGCAAAACAATTATCGCCCGAACCAGGAGACGTCCGCCCCACGTCCGTGCCATGTCCGCATAACAAAGGCCGGACATGAGTAGATACAACCGCCCCGCATCCGTGGAGAAAAAGGCGGACAAGGGACAACACGTCCGCCCAAAGAAGGCCGGACAAGACACGGACAAGAGGAAGAGAACCAGAGTGACGTCCGTGGATTTAAACCTGGACACAAGGCCGGACAGAGACACAACCGTGGCACGTCCGCGGATTTAAGGCCGGACAAGACTAAGAGCAACTGTGAGACGTCCGGGGAAATAGACACGGACACAGACCCGGACGCCTCTAAAAATGCAACCAGATCCGGATATTTAATGCGACAGAATTCGCTGTTTATCTTCTTCGTTGCGGCGCCTGCAACTTATCCATCTACCCGAGCAGCAATATCAGGCGCCTGCCGACAGTTTCTCACGCGTTCTGCCACCCCAATCCATTCCTTAATTCCCTGATGCGGTGTTCCCTCTGTCTTCCCTCTCCTTCCTTCTATATAAACCCAGTACCTCTGCATCAAATAAATCAATAAAACCCCTTCCATAATCCATCGCTCACACCACAATACGTACCACACCTACGATCCATTTCATCCTCTTATCCCCCACTTCTCCATTTTATTTTCTTTCTTCATTCATTAGCCTTATGCTGTTATTTTCCAGAGAACCAACGAAGAAATCGATTGGCCATCTGTTCGTTCTCCTTCGTTGGTTCGACTATCTTATTTCTTATGTTTTACTGTATAATTATGTCTGAGTAATAAACTTAGCTTCCTGGGTTTGGAAGCGAGCCTGTTTTATATAATTGTTTTATGTAAGCTTTCCGGTATAATTTATCTAAGCAGAATTTTGATTCCTCTCCTTAATGCGCTTTAATTCTCTTGTACAATTATTAAAGTGATATTTGTAGCTCTTTGTCAAAATGCGGTGCTGAGACAAGGTTCTAGACATAGGAAGTCAAATGGGTTAACGACTAGAAGCGAGAGTTTCTCGCCGTATAGGTTGATCTATCTCCAATAGGGATTATTAATAATGCGATTAATTTATTTATGACTTGAGCAAGGTTTGCGCTTGTTGTTTAAATTAATTAGGGTTTATTAGACAGGAAACGGTCAATAAACTAATTAAGATTCTTGAGTTTATTGCTAAAATGGGAAAGTTATATTAATATGATTAAATAAAATAGGTAAGGAGAGTAACCCGGGATGCTTCTTTAAAACCAAAAAGATTTACAATTTCTATTTCTTTTCTGTTTTGATTAATTGTTTTTATAATTGTCTTATGAGTTAGTTGTTAATCTTTTCCCACAAAAATGATAAAAGCTGTTTAATAGAAATCTCAGTCAATTTACTACACTATCAGTTATCCACAGCGAGGTCCCTAAGAGTACGACAACCCACATTTCCACTATTCCGCAAAACGATAGGTACACTGCCAAAGTGGTAGAAGTGGTAACACACTTTTACTCCAACAACAACTCCAAATTTCAATTTATATTCATTACATATATCCTATGCGTGATTCTTGTGACCACTTGAGGGGAGCTTCAAAAATCGTTCGACCCTGATGTGATCAGCACCAGTGTTGAACTACCTTTCCACCCCAATTTGTGTTCGGTTTCCCTTGATCTGATTAGGATCAAGTTTGACTTCCCACATCATATTCAACCAAACAAATAATTTAATTGTTTCATTTTCTATCTTTTACTCTTTCTAGTCGTGATTACGAATTCATACATCTCCAAAGGATGGAATCAGTCCATCAATCATCCTCACTCTACTTCCCAAATGCTTTACTCTGGGCTTCAATACCTAAATGCTCATTTCCTCAACCTTCACTACTTTCATCCATCACTCTCCAATATTCTAACTAGGGATTACCATACTTGTGAAATTTAGTTGTCCTCAATTTACTTCCAATCATTTACCTAGGTATACCTACCCCTAGACTTCATTCATCTACTACTCAAATTCATTTCGTACTACTTCTTCCAAGGCTCCAATACTAGTGGAGCTCCGTCCACTACTCATTACTTTTCTTTTACTAATACTCTTACATGGTGTTACAAGGTAGGTATATCCATCCTATGGTATTTGCATCTCTCATGCCTAATTACCACGATTTCGATATGAATGAATACTTATGTTTATTTAACATAGGCATCAATTATCAATTCGTTTCTCATTTGTGCTATGCACATTATCGTTTATGTGTTTTCTTCATGAAACTTATACTAAGCGGTTTTCGCTCTACCCCCTTAAAAGGGATTACGCCCACGTAATCTCCCATATGTTAAAATTAAACATTGGTTTACTCGATTTGGGCAATCTGAAGCGTTTAGCTTCACTACGGTATACTATACAATATGCTCTGGTCAAAGGGTCTTAACCATACCAATGGTTTAGTCTTTGCACCGAGGATTCCTATATGAGTTTATTTAACTCATAATTAATTCGGTTCTAGCCTATTAGGCTTCAAGGCATTAATAGCCCTTCTATTATACTTACTAGGTATATTATCTCCTAGCTAGGGCCCACTAGCTTCTGTTGCGCGACCCTGATAATCTTAGTACTTTATTGCTCCTTGGTTATTCCGAATGTGCTACTCATCGCCTCTTTATCCCTTCGTTGCAGGAATAAGGTGTACTAACAGTGTGGTATTCTTTTACCGCTGTTTAAACTCAATGAGTTTAAGATTTATAACCAGCTCTCTGGCAATCTATTACGTATACTATTCGTACTCCCGTGATTATTCACTAAGCTCCTCCGACTTATTATCGGGCGAGGTTAAGTCACCACTTAACTGTAGTGCTTCCTCTGTTATCAATAGCTTCCGGATTACGCCGGTTCTTCTGGTTCAGTACACACTACAGGAAAATGTACCATTTACGACCAAATATACGACCAATTGTTATTGTGGTCGCAATTGAATAACTAATTATGACAACTATATTTTTTGTCGTTATAAGTATCTCTTTAAAGACCAAAATATATTTTCACCGTTAAAAAATAATGTTTTGGTCACAATAAGTACCAATAGCGCCACCGATTCAAACCAAAGAACGTCAAAAAATAGTTGTGAAAAAAAGTTTAAAAAACTACTAATTAAATCATTTACATAATAGAATTAACGGAAGATAAGAAGAAATCTTAACTTCATCCTCATTATTCACGGTAGTTCTAGTGTTTCCAAAATTCTTTTGCTTTTGTTTCCAGAATTCTCCATTCTCTGTTTCCAAAATTTTCTCACTTCCCACCGATTATGCTAGGCGAGTGCTTCCATAATTTTCTCACCTTACACTACTTCCACTTTTTTCACGGTGAAGATCGATTGTTTCCGAAATGCTCTCTCCAATTACAGCACTATTGTTTCCGGAAGGGTTTTTTTGTTTTTGAAAATTCAATTCCAGAAGGGTTGAGTGGTCTGAATCTTTGAAATCTTCTTATATCTAGAACTACCCATTTACCCCAAGTTCTTTGACGGACTCCTGTGTATGTGAATTCTAGATTCTAAAGCCTGCCTACAGTACGATTTAGTAATTTTCAGTATGATTCAAGCCCGTCAAGTTATTTGACGCACCCCTCTAGTCCTCTGTATGTGAATTCTTGAATCCTTGAATTTTGTTTTTCGATTCAGTCATTTTTCATCAACTACGGTACGATTGATTCCAAATTTTCTTTACGGTGACAGATTCCAGGAAGGGTTAGCAGCGAGAAATTTTTTCTAATATCTACATTCTACTGCGGGGAAGATTCCAGGAAGGTGTAGTGGTGAGAATCGTAAGGTAAGGTTTAGGAATTTCCTCTGACTGCTCATGCTAATATCAAAAACAATTATGAATTGACCTTGTTCTGATTTTAACACAATCTACTACATTGGAATTCTAATATGAATAGCAATTAGTCATCGTCTTGAAAAAATCAAGGAAGTAGCCTTGTTCTGATGTTAACAATGACCTGCTGTAGCTATACTGAAATTCAGATGCGGTGAATTTTTTTTGGAGGAGAAAGTTTTTTCACTGATTTTGCTCAAACAATGAGTTGGTAATTTTGTTAAACTTTGCAGTGGGAATATCCTCCTTTCCGTGGGTAGAGAAGCTTCTGTGGTCAAATTAGAAAGAATATTGTCGAGAATGCAAACATCTGAGTCAAACCTGATTGCCATAAAATTGAAGGTGTGTAAGACTAAGACCCATATCATTGTTGTAGATGATAGCTACGTACCTTCCTTTTCTTCCCCTTGTTTCTTCCAGATTCCGAAATCATAGAAAGAAAGGGTCAACTTTGCCCGCGTAGGATACGAGTACGCCAAATTGATCAACTCTGGATACAATTTATACTAATTCATAAATGTATCATTATCCAATCTGATAATGAATAGCAGTATAAAATAAGACACTTGTCTTAATTTAATCAATGACATCTTATAATAATGATATATGTCCTTCATTTTGGTACTATGAAACGTTTTATCCGTTGAGCATACCCACTTCTTTCCTTCTGTCTAACTTTGACCCTTAAAGATTCTTAACTTCTACATGTGTTACTTGCCAACGAAACCACTATGAAAATACACAAACCCCCCACTTCTTTGCTCCTTCCTCCTCATCCCGTCTCCTGTCCTCCTCAGTTTCAATTGATAAATTCAAACCTTAGAAATCAATCTTAATTCCTCAAATCAATTCCAAACTTCCTTCGCCTCATACAACACAAATCAAACAATGATGAACCCTGCAGGAATCGAATCATTCCAATCCACACAACCCATCAACACCAAAGAGTCGCACTCCCACCTTGAAGAATTAGATTACGACATAAACACCACCTACAGCTGCAAGAATTGCCTCTGCTTCTATTAGGATTATATACAGTTGTATTAGTGCGCTGCTAATGCGCTAGTATGTTAGTAGTCCTAATAGGTGTCTGGTATTTAAGGACAGTCACTTGTATTTTAGAATACAGAAGAAAAAACCACCAGAATAAAACTCTGTAACATACTCTCCTCTGTATCGACTTTCTTCAAGAAATACAACTATCTTATCGTCTTCTTCCTCTCTCTGTCAAGTTGAATCAACTCTCACAGTTTCGCCCGTGAGCCAGAAACATTACCAAATTGAACATACCAGTTTTCTCAAGTTGAAATACTACCAAGAACACTAAGCAGAAGGAAAGCTCTGATGGATTACTACAACGGAAGGATCAAACAATAACAACCTTTAAGTAGGCCTAAGTCAAGATCCGTCTCTTTTTTGCAGGTTCATGATTATTTCCACGTTGTTGCTTGACCGGCAAAACTCCATGAAGGAGATACCTCCCTTATTGTAAATTTCTGTTCATTTGCTACAGCCAGGCTGGATCTGCTTCTAGAGGTCCCATGCTGGAGATATCTCCCTGAATATGACCTTGATCTAGCAGTGTTGAATAAAAATCGAGGTTGGCACCACGCATAGTTAGGGCAGACGAGCATGGTGAAATATTGAATTCATCAGCTTCTTCATTCATTAGGACAGAACCTGGATCTTGCCAGGAACTTGAATCTTTTGAGGACACAATACCACTACCCACATTGAAATATTGACCACACTGCAATGCAACACCGTCACGTTGCTTGGACAAACCATTGTCATAGCTTAATATGGTAGAGCTACCTATAACCTGATCCTGGTTATCAAAACAAACATATTTGTTGAAACTATCATCATCCAGACTGAGTTGCTCTTCAATTCTCCGGAGTGCCTGACTAACATCAGCAACAGATGAAGTGTATCTTTCTTTTCGAACATATAGTAATTTTCTTTTTAAACTGAAAAAAAGTTGTTCGTTGGTGCCCTTTCTATTTCTATCAGTAGAGAAGTATTACGAGGTATTTCTCATTGAATTTGTCCCAAACTTCAATATATATTAGTATATTTGGGAGAGAAACATTGGACGCAGAATTTTTACTGATGACAGACAATGATGCACGGGGACGGCTGTTTCCCACCGTTTGACGTTTCAAAACGTTTCAAAACTGGAAACGTGGTCAAAACGCGTTCGCAACGTTTCGGACTGTATTATTGTTTGGGAAACGTTTCTGGAAAATTGAAACGTCCCCGGTTGAATATACGGGAATTCTAAGCGTCCCCCTTTCTTTTCTAGTTGTTTTTTTGAAAATTAAACACTAAATGATTATAACACATATCACCGTACAGTATTTGATATTCTCTAACCTGTCGATAAGCAGTTGACGTTCCCTCTTCTTCAACCCTAATCTGGGTTTCTCTGTTCGAATTAACCTCTGGAGCAGCAGAGAACATACTCCATTTCAAACAAAAAAATAGAGCTTCTCCCATAAAACTCAAAAAGCTTGACGATTTCAATGTTATTATCCTCTGCAGACTCTGCTTGAAACAGGTATTTATTTCTCTGTTCAATGCTCAGTTTATTACTGTCGTCTTCTTTGCCTCTGTCGACTTCAAAAGAGGTTGGATAAGATATGTGTACTGCTAATTGATTTGATCATGTCAAGTTGTATTATAATACTAGGAATTTCTATATCTCTGAGTGAAACAAAACTCTCTGTTTCTTCTGCGACGACAATCTGCTGCTACTTTTGGTTTCCGATTTTATAGTATCTCTCAGTGTATTACTGCTACTTTTGGTTTACAATTTATTTAATTCTCTTTCTGTGTGATGCGAACATTTATTGGACACCGTGTGTGGTAAGGTAATGTTATCTTCTTTAAAAATATTCAAAAATGTTTTTAGCTTATCTTATTTTATAAGTGATATATTTATAGTATAATATTTTTTTAAAACTATACTTTTCTATATTTTTGTTGCCGTCCCCGTTTCTTCTATATTTTAAAATTGACGTTTCGCCGTCCCCGAAACGTCCCCGTCCCCAAACTTGGAAATGTTTCCGTGCAACATTGATGACAGATGCCTGGTGCAACTTCCTATTTGACTTATTAATTTTTTTTCTTGATACTTTATGGTTAGACTAGCTGTAATTTAGAGCAGTTATTATATTCTTTGAAACTGATATTGAGTACATTTTTTTAATGCAGCACTAGCTCTTACCTACTGTTGTGTAGAGTCTCATCATCATACGAGAACTGTCTCCACCATTGATTCTGGTATACCGCGTTCCATAACATCAATTTTTCACATATTAATTTTGCCTTGATTAATTCTTGACTTAATAATAATGCAAAGTATGTCATGATTAAAGCATATAATACATTGTTTTTTTATATGCTCATTAATTATTTTACTGTTTGTTGCTCTAAGTTTCAAGATTTTATACTTTTTTTTCTAGAGAATGACACCAAATAAGGATTGGATTGACCTCGTCGATAATCGATTTCAAAATCCAGCGTACCGATTAGGGGTAGAGGAATTTTTAAACTATGCATTCCTGAATATCAATGTGTAACACCCCAACTACAACAACGTACTTGAACAATACTTTGCAGCGGAAATCATAACTCACAACATTACTTAACTCCTTGGTGTTACACGCTGTAACACCCCATCCAACAACAAACACATAACAACAATCTGCAGCGGAAACTCAACTCATCACATTACTTATTTCAATGGTGTTACACGCCGTTAACCACCCACGTGGCTAACAAGGCTAATACATGTACTTTGTATCGGTCTGATGGACTAGACTCCCGAGCAACTGCACGTAACATTTGCTTCCCTTAACAACAACCCATATACTTATTACAATCCAACCGTACCGAGTATTTACAAACTAATGCCGATAACAATTTCGGTCTTACTACGCCTACAATGCTTACGCCATTTAAATGGCTACCCATGTATAAACATCTACCCAGTCCTACTCTCGAACGGCTTCCAGCTCCTTGTACCTGAAATAGAAAAGGAGAGAAAGGGTGGCCCCCAAGGGGCTCAGCACCTTTGCTGGTATGGTAATCCCGCAGCCCACATGCTACCGGGCCACGCACAACTAATTGTCGTCTTAGCATGCGGTTGATTATATTTAAATCATGCATACAAGCCATAAACATACAACACATAACATTTCGCCTCAGTGGGCTCAACCTATAACCAACACATCCACACTTAACAAATCATCCAATGGTTCCTTTAACCCTAGAGTGGCTCTCCTCTAAAACGGTGCTACTTCCTTAATGAACGACACGTACCCACTAATCGGGTTATCCTTAAACGCCTCTTGTTATAACTGGGATTCATTTCCATGATCCACACACTCCATATCCTACAACACATCTCATTCCTCACATAACAAACATAACCAAACCTTTCTTGTTTCGGCGCACACCTGATAACACGTATTCATTTTAGGCACCTAACGTATACATATCATAGCATAGGAAGGGAAATTGCCTAGCACAATATCAACACAAACACCATAAGATCGGTTCACACGAGGAACCTTCCATCATAGTTAGTGTATATATAGTGAGCCTAGAGATTATTGTCAATCTCATGCTAAGCTCGTTACCAACCTCGTTACCGTCCAGTTATATCGAACGGTTAACTTAAACCCAAGGTGTGTCGGATATAGTAATCCCAAGCACACCGAAATAACATACGTATGCCCCTGTGGCCTGACGTGAGTCAGTAACTAGCTTTGGATAAGCTAAGGGAAGGTAGAAACCAAATTGGAATACCACCTATACATACACCAAGAGAGCCGAACTGGATATGATATCGACTCCCGTCCATCACACGCGTGGCCGGAACAACCGGACTCCTCACCCCCCATTAGTACATATACACTTATAAATAAGTAGTTAGAGATCCATTATGGAGCCTACCACATCCACACCCATACGGTATCATAACCGAGTTAAGCACACAAGGGAGGTTCACACACTTGCATACAACAACAATGTCCAACTAACTCACACATAGCCGTGGTTAGCACGTTCCCAAGGTTTGGGCCGTCAACTCCAAATACCGATCACTCATGTGTTCCTAGATTTGGCTAGCTAAGGTTTAACACTATTTGAGGTTAAATGGTATCGGAGGCCAAATTCGCCACATAAATGAATTACTATAAACTCATTACATGTTTTAATCTTACAAGGTGGCAAACACTCAGTAAAACATATTGGCATACAAGCCGGTGTAATCCGGTAGGACACAGGTTGCAAGAAAGCCATACCTGTCACCGGAGTCCATCTTACCACGTCCACTTATGTTCCTCGAGCAATTCTCGAACAACTGTTAACATCACATGTGTTTATATTAACATCGGGTTTCTTGATTATTTAATGTCTAATGCTTATAATTTTCCCCGTTAACTTAGTTACATAACTTAACATTTTAACTTGTTTACTCTCACATTCTAATACAACTTTAACCCATTAATTGTCATTAAAACTCACCTAACAAGTCCTTAACAACCTCAAAACATCATTAACCATCAATCCCCATCATTACACATCATTTCCATACCTTAAACAATGTTTTTGGTCCATACAGCGCCTTGTCTGAACTTGTGTCCGGACTTCCCAAGTTCGGACACAAGCCGCGACCTAATACTGAAAACCATACACACGTCCGAACTTGTGTCCGGACTTCCCAAGTTCGGACACAGTTCGAGAGTAATCCCAGATAGAAACAGTTACGTCCGAACTTGTGTCCGGACTTCCCAAGTTCGGACACAGTTCGAGAATGAGAAAATCCTTTACCCAACAGAGCCTGTCCGAACTTCCATGTCCGGGCGGAAGTTCGGACACGGCAAAACATTCAATTCCAAGTCTTTAAACACTTAACCAATTTCACCAAACTTCTCCTACAGCCTCATAATGTTTCCTAACATCATTTGGCACATCAAACACACCTTTAGCCATGTGCTAAGCTCTTTAAATCTCTCACCAAAACCATCTTATCATTCACAAATTTCTTACAAAATTCCTAGCACTTACAATGTTTTCTCCTAGTTTTACAAGTGGTGTTTCATCCTTAATAACCTTTATACCAAAGTGTTTCCTCACCATCATAACATCATCTCCCAAGCATCTTCTCTTACTAACCAAATCTTCTCTTTCACAACTCCTTAAAGTTCCTTTCTCAAAACCTTATCTATACATTATTCCCACCTTGCACATCACATAACCTAAACCTTAAACAAACTTCTTCAAGACTTTAATACACTCTCAAAACACACATTGAATTCCTAGAACTTCCAAGATAACACCTAAATCCTTGCATCACTCTAAATCACCTTAATACTTGTTTTCTTCTCAATTAAACATTTATTCACCTTTAACACTTCCTAGTTCATCAAAACCATTTAAAACACTTAGATCTTCTTACACATTTTTCCCAAATTTGGCCATAGCTTCTCTTGTATATACTCACATCCAACCACTTAGGTTTTTACCTTATTTCATTCAGAACACCTAAAATCCATCAAACACATTTTTATACACAAGACTTCACACATTTAGCACTACATCACAATATAGTGCATAACTTAAACTTGCTTGGCACTTAGGCCCTTAAATAACATGGCTCTTAGGCCCTTAAATTGCATAATCCTTAAACACTGAATTTCCACAGTACATAAGCCTTTGACCTGCAATTACACACCAAGACATATGTTCCTTTACTAGTCTCCTTGAGAACACCTTACTAAGTCATTCACCATTTGCTCTTTAGGTAGTTTTAGCAAGCATTACAAGCTCATTTCTCCTAAGGCATTAAACCACATTGAGATAACACATTTACCTCTTTTCCTCACAACTTCTTTCTTGTTTCTTCATAAAACCGGTAAGGCATTTCATTCCTTGTCAACAACTAAACAATATACCAACATTGTAATGAGTATATAAGCTTTAAGCTTCATCTCATTGTAAACCCTAGTTACATATATTGTTTTAACACACCAAGGTAATTGTTTTACCTTTGAATGGAAAGAGAGATTGAATGAGTATCAAGAGAGGACTCCTCCTAGCCCTTGGAAGATTTAAATGAAGCTAAAACAAGACAAGAGAAGACACCATCACAAGGTGCATTTTCGGTCAACACCAAAAGTGAAGGAAATGGAATTTTCTTTGGTTTTTCCTTACCTTGAAGCAAAGGTGATCAACAAGGCATAAAAATATTAGCTCAAGCTCCTTCCATGGAAGTTCTCCTTGGCACCAAAATGGTGGTTTTGATGATTTGAAAGGACAATGTTGTAGAGCTTGCTCCAACTAAGAGAACGGTAGTCTCGGAATTAAATTCGGAGCATGGAGTCATAAGTTACAAGTGAAGAAGGATAGGGAATGGTATGGTTCTGTTGGAAACCGATGGAGAGAGGAGGAAGAAGATGGCCAACGTGGGAAATGAAAGGAAAGAAGAGAATGAAGAGATAAGTTTGCTTTTGTTAAGATATTTATTCTTATAAAGCAAATAGTACATTAATTAGTCATTCTTTCTTTTCTTAGTAAACTAACAAGGGTGGTGAGTCACCACACCTTAAAAACCGGCCCCAAATAGTACCTAGGGGTATTTTAGACTTTATTAATCAATTGTCTCACTTATAGTAACATATGTTACAAACTAGCTTATAAAAATCACTATTCACCAAAAACAAGGCACATAGAAGTGAAATTTTTGATTTCCCATTGATATAGCCACCCAAATGTGATACTATATAGTACACATGTTAATTAAAGAGTAATGATGGACATTTAGCCATTCAAAACTCATTTACAAGACAATTTTTCAAAAATGTGCTTTAAGACTCCTTAAAGCACATTTTGCGTTTTAACTTGTTTTCAAGCTTGGTTTTCTTTAGTAATTGATTTAATATGTTCATTAACATATAAATAAGGCATAGGTATGACCATTAGGTCTTATACACATTTATCCCAAGCTTAGAGCACATTTTAGCCCATATTGACCTTAAGGTATTTATTTGTGTTTTGTTTGGTTTCATTGTCTACCAAAGTTTCCTAAGGACTTAATTAGCCTTATAAAGTCATAATTAAACATTATCAAGTCTTGGTAGGCTCTTTGGGTCCTAGCCAAGTTCACTCCAAGCTTAGAGCATGTTTTTGCTCAAACCGTGTCTTAGTGTTTTATTGTGTTTTACCATGGTTTAAATGGTTCATTTATGTTTCTAAGGCACTTTTTAGCCTTTAAATAACATAGTTTAACATTTACACAACATACCAAGGTTTGGGGTATTTCAATCTACCCCCCTTAAAAGAACTTCGTCCTCGAAGTTCACATTTCCTCGCATCATTGGATTAGAATACGGGAATTACTTATAACCATAATACTTCCATTACCAACCACTCTTTACATCCAACCTCGGACTTTATGGTCCGGGCAACATATCCACATTATACATAAAATATCATACTCACATGGTAACCTCGGACTTAATGGTCCGGGTACCTTCACCACACTTGCACTGACATAATATCCCTCAGACTCTTAGGTCTGGGTGACATAACCACATTTGGACTCGTAGGCCCGGGTAACACAATCAATTCAGAACCCACCCACATTAGAACTCAAGGTCTAAATAATATTTATTACTTATTCCACACAACATGTCTTAGCATGTATATCAAACAGAAATACCTTTTCCATCTCTCCATGGGTTCGAATCCCACGTTGAGTACATATACACTATGATCCCGCAGAACCCGGTCGCGATGGACACCTTCTGGTCCCCGTTCCTTTGGGAGATCAAAACATTCACTTAATTTTTAACATATGTACTTCTCTTGTCACGGTCCGAAGACAAGGCTCATACGTCCTCAGCTCGTGAGCAAGTACTACAAAAATATTCTTTACTAGGTTAATATAAGAAGATCTTTTATCAAAATATTAATCGATTGTTTGAAAACACCAATTGAAAATCCTTTGAAAACACCACACAACTCCAAGTCCGATTTATGCTCTTTGTATCTTTCTTAACATAGTTATTTATGACCACTTACAGGGAGCTTCAAGAGTCATCCAACCCTGATGTGATCAGCATCAGTGTAACTATCTTTCCACCCCAATTTGTTCGGCTTCCCTGATCTCATGATAATCAGTTTCACCTCCCACTTCATTTTCAACCAACAACTAGTTCAACATGCCCCATTTTCTATCTTTAAATCCTTCTAGTCATAATCATTACATCTCCAAGGGATAGAACTCCGTCTATCAATCATCATCCAAATCCAACTTAATTCAAGTTACCTAGGGGATTTAATTCTCACTAGGTTCTATGTCGGTCTTATACCCCTCATAAATCACAACACTGTATATATATACATATATTTTTTTATCAAAATACCAATACATGGCTTACAATGCACCATCGGGGTTTTAGTTCCCCGGGAGTTTCTTTACTCCCTTCCCTTGTACTCTCACACACCACTGTTAACAAAATAAACACACTTCCCACAATGGTATTCGCGTCTTCTGTGCGCAATTACCACAATTTAACCACAAATAATGCGTATGTTATATAACACACGTGCCAACCATCATAATAAATCATGTTGTGCTATGCACAACCCAGTTCACGTACACTTGTACGGTAAAACACACTAAGTGGTTTTGCGCTCTACCCCCCTTAAAAGGGATTACGCCCTCGTAATCAATCACTAAACCTTGGCTTAAAATGTTCTGCCGTCGTGGAGTGTTTTGACTTCCACGCGGTCTATTACACAATGGATTCTGATTAGAGGATCTTAACCATATTGGCGGTTTAGTCCCTAAACCAAGAATTCGTATTGGAGTTCTAACTCATAACCGGTTTCGGTCCTGGCCTGTGGGGCTTTTAGGCATTGTTAACTAGCCATTTATTCATATTCACCATGTATATTCAGTATCTAGTGCATGGGCTCTCTGGCCTCTGTTGCGCAACTCTGATAGTTATAGAGCTAGTTTGCCCCACTCATTACTGTTGTTGTATTGTACATCTCCAATGTATTACCCTTATCTAGGTAACAATGGTTTCTCAACCGGCGCATGGTATCTCTTACCCTGAGCGAATTCGGTGAGTTCCAAAACTTTCCATCCACTTCCCAATAGCTTACAGCGTAAACTACTATGTAATTCACAATGATTGACTTGCTTCTACCAACTTACTGTCGGTTGAGATTGAGCTACTACCTAGTGTGTAGTGCTCTCTCAGCTATTTACAACATTTGGGGTATATTCCATACCGATATTTGGCAGTTAGTGCTACCGTAGTCACTTGCTGTTAATCATGTCTCCACATTTGGTTTTGTACAAGTACTCTTTTATTGGTGCGACCTTGCATTTCCTATGCATCGGCCATTATAACATTATTCCTCCACAATTACCATGCTTCTGATCCCTAGCTATCCCACTTGATCATTACTGCGCAAGTGCAATACCAAAACACTCAGTCATACAGAGTGCAGAGGCATAAACTCTTGACAGTAAATCTCTCATGCGATTGCGATAGGAATTTACACTGTGTTTTACTGAAATTCTTACCACATGATACTTGTCACCGGCTTACTGCTCGGTTCGTTTGCTATCGCTTACTGTTGTGCCTCCACGGGTTTAACTCATAACTCTGCTCATTGCCCATTTTATCATCTAACAATATTCAGGCAACAGTCGCTTATTGCGCACCGTATCCTTACTTAATATACAACATCAACTTATACTGCATCCGCTATTATATTAGCTTCCGCCATTACACTGGGTTTATCTGGCCACTTATTTGGCTGATTTTTGAATATACTACTATTTTTCCCTTGAGCGTTGTTCGCTACACATTTAGCTTCACACACCTATGGTGATTGCTATCAACTTATCACACTTCCTGTCTACACAACTGGTACACATTTCCTTTCGTATTATTCTTATTCAAATCATCCTGGGTAATAAAACGTGGTCCATCCTCCACATATTTCTTGAACTTGATTCACATAACTACCGCTCCTGCGGTCTCACAATCGAGAGGTATCCCCTTTTAATGCAGTGGTTCGCTTACCACTCTATTCACTTACCACATAAACTTCTACCATCAATCAAATTTATATAACATATCTTGTTTATGGCTTATAAGCCTTATTTGCTTTGAGCTGGGCTCATTGTAGGCTGTCCACACACATGTACTTCTCTGTACAATATTACATGTTTAGAGGTTGTAGTGGGCTCCATGACAAGGTCGTTGCATTCCGTTTCCTTTCATGGGATGTCCCTTAGGATTGCCAGTCCGTCTCCGACAACTTATGTCTAAACTGGGTGCTAATTTCAACCCTTGTGTTTCAATTATATTGCTTCATCCAACAATGTTTAATCCAAATACCCCTCAAGGATTGTTCCTGAGTGTTATTAAAATATGCCATTACATCTGGCTTGCACTCATGGGTACATTCCGTTAGCCACGCCTTTTGCGTTCTTCACTGGTTATTATTTCCTTCTGTAAAGATCAACATTTCCAGATATGTAGGTACTGATTCTGGGAGTTTCATCCCGTTCATTGCACATTAATGTGTCCACATTAGGCATCTGTCTTGCCCTGCTTTCCAGCTATCATGTTAATCCCTGGGGATCCTTAAGTCATATAAACCGTCTTTACATTCAGTTAGTGCACTTCGCACCTCCTGACTCTTAAACATTTCCTTGAAAGGAATTCACTAATCCTTTTAGTCTCGTTAACTTAACTGGGTTCCTTAACTTCAACCATTCCTTGTAATCTCTAGCTCTTGTTTGATTTATACTGCTAACCGTAGGCGGAGTCGACTACTTCCCGTGTTTCGGACTCCACTCGTATACATATGGGGTATCATACTGATTACACTTACCCAACCCAACTAACCTATAAGTAGGTCTGTCAGGCCCACAAGCTCCGATCGGAGTGCGGTCGTCCCACAACACAGTTGGTACACTTGTAGTGTCCGTCACACACGCCTAGGTGAAGTATTCTGTTGTCAACTCCCTTATATTGTCCCGTGACAATATTCATTCCTTGCTTCCCGAACTTAATCGAGGGAAGGTTTATCCACTGTTGTATCCTTGTCAATTGCCCCTGGTTTCACTGGTTTGGTTTAAAAGAAGGTTGGAAAGAAGTGTTGGTTTGAAAGAAATATGGTTTTGAAAAGAAGGGTTTGAATAAATTTAGGTTTGAAAGAAAGATTTTCATGGTTTCACAACATCTTCTTACCTTAGCCAAGTCTAGCTTCTTGCTGACTGGTGTACTTCCAATTACAGAGGTTAGGCTAACAGGCCCTCCCACTGTTATGACAATCACATTTAACTTTATTGTACTTCTCCAAGTATTTTGTAGTGGTTATAAATTTTCCGAATAGCCCTGTTATAGCAGCACTTGCTATGGCAAGTGCGCCATGCTAACTGGCTATCGGTTCAACACATACCGGTTGTGGTATTGTTTTTACCCGTACTATCATCAGTGGCCTTGTTGGCCCTTATTTATTCTTACGGTCTCGACAATAACCTTTGGGTAGCTTCTCACTGTATTCACATAGTAGTTATCAACTGGGGTGTCTCCCATTCTTGGAGTCCCCTTTTTCTTAGCATTATTTTCTCTTTGTAGCCCGTTCCACGCATCGTCGTTGTTACTGAGACTTGTCTCCTGTTTGGGCACTATGTTATAGTTCCTTAGTTGATTGGCATACCGTTGGTGTATCGCTTACCAACTGTGGTCCCATAGACATTCGTCTCGGGTTTCATTAATCCACTTCTTGCTTGTTGCACGGTCGGTGCGTTGCAAGCTGGTTACTCTCGACTGCTTTGCATGTCGACCCAGGTTGCCGGAAATTCTATTCTTCTATACATAAGATTCTTCATTCTTCGCTATTAAATGCGGTTAACATTGTTCAGATGGAGACCGTCTCCGGGATTCCCAGTTTCGGGATCTACCGTATGACAGGTTCTCCGTACCCTAAAGGTATATAATAACAGCCAGATCGGGTATTCCCGAGTAAGAGGACTTCCATCTCTCTGGCGTCCTTTCCCAAGTTATAAAACAGGGATTGTGGAGGGCGGGAAGGATATAGTAGGTTTCCAGTATTCACTGGTAGTTCCTTACTAGCGTATCTCTCACGCTATCACTCAACCCTTAACCCAGAGTACTAAAATCCTAACTCGGTACTTCCTAAGCTCGGTAATTCAATCATCAGAGCGATACTTCGCTCTGATACCACTTTTGTAACACCCCATCCAACAACAACACATAACAACAATCTGCAGCGGAAACTCAACTCATCACATTACTTATTTCAATGGTGTTACACGCCGTTAACCACCCACGTGGCTAACAAGGCTAATACATGTACTTTGTATCGGTCTGATGGACTAGACTCCCGAGCAACTACACGTAACATTTGCTTCCCTTAACAACAACCCATATACTTATTACAATCCAACCGTACCGAGTATTTACAAACTAATGCCGATAACAATTTCGGTCTTACTACGCCTACAATGCTTACGCCATTTAAATGGCTACCCTGTATAAACATCTACCCCGTCCTACTCTCGAACGGCTTCCAGCTCCTTGTACCTGAAATAGAAAGGAGAGAAGGGTGGCCCCCAAGGGGCTCAGCACCTTTGCTGGTATGGAATCCCGCAGCCCACATGCTACCGGGCCACGCACAACTAATTGTCGTCTTAGCATGCGGTTGATTATATTTAAATCATGCATACAAGCCATAAACATACAACACATAACATTTCGCCTCAGTGGGCTCAACCTATAACCAACACATCCACACTTAACAAATCATCCAATGGTTCCTTTAACCCTAGAGTGGCTCTCCTCTAAAACGGTGCTACTTCCTTAATGAACGACACGTACCCACTAATCGGGTTATCCTTAAACGCCTCTTGTTATAACTGGGATTCATTTCCATGATCCACACACTCCATATCCTACAACACATCTCATTCCTCACATAACAAACATAACCAAACCTTCTTGTTTCGGCGCACACCTGATAACATCGTATTCATTTTAGGCACCTAACGTATACATATCATAGCATAGGAAGGGAAATTGCCTAGCACAATATCAACACAAACACCATAAGATCGGTTCACACAAGGAACCTTCCACCATAGTTAGTGTATATAGTGAGCCTAGAGATTATTGTCAATCTCATGCTAAGCTCGTTACCAACCTCGTTACCGTCCAGTTATATCGAACGGTTAACTTAAACCCAAGGTGTGTCGGATATAGTAATCCCAAGCACACCGAAATAACATACGTATGCCCTGTGGCCCGACGTGAGTCAGTAACTAGCTTTGGATAAGCTAAGGGAAGGTAGAAACCAAATTGGAATACCACCTATACATACACCAAGAGAGCCGAACTGGATATGATATCGACTCCCGTCCATCACACGCGTGGCCGGAACAACCGGACTCCTCACCCCCCATTAGTACATATACACTTATAAATAAGTAGTTAGAGATCCATTATGGAGCCTACCACATCCACACACCATACGGTATCATAACCGAGTTAAGCACACAAGGGAGGTTCACACACTTGCATACAACAACAATGTCCAACTACTCACACATAGCCGTGGTTAGCACGTTCCCAAGGTTTGGGCCGTCAACTCCGAATACCGATCACTCATGTGTTCCTAGATTTGGCTAGCTAAGGTTTAACACATATTTGAGGTTAAATGGTATCGGAGGCCAAATTCGCCACATAAATGAATTACTATAAACTCATTACATGTTTTAATCTTACAAGGTGGCAAACACTCAGTAAAACATATTGGCATACAAGCCGGTGTAATCCGGTAGGACACAGGTTGCAAGAAAACCATACCTGTCACCGGAGTCCATCTTACCACGTCCACTTATGTTCCTCGAGCAATTCTCGAACAACTGTTAACATCACATGTGTTTATATTAACATCGGGGTTGCTTGATTATTTAATGTCTAATGCTTATAATTTTTCCCCGTTAACTTAGTTACATAACTTAACATTTTTAACTTGTTTTACTCTCACATTCTAATACAACTTTTAACCCACTTAATTGTCATTAAAACTCACCTAACAAGTCCTTAACAACCTCGAAACATCATTAACCATCAATCCCCATCATTACACATCATTCCATACCTTAAACAATGTTTTTGGTCCATACAGCGCCTTGTCCAAACTTGTGTCCGGACTTCCCAAGTTCGGACACAAGCCGCGACCTAATACTGAAACCATACACACGTCCGAACTTGTGTCCGGACTTCCCAAGTTCGGACACAGTTCGAGAGTAATCCCAGATAGAAACAGTTACGTCCGAACTTGTGTCCGGACTTCCCAAGTTCGGACACAGTTCGAGAATGAGAAAATCCTTTACCCAACAGAGCCTGTCCGAACTTCCATGTCCGGGCGGAAGTTCGGACACGGCAAAACATTCAATTTCCAAGTCTTTAAACACTTAACCAATTTCACCAAACTTCTCCTACAGCCTCATAATGTTTCCTAACATCATTTGGCACATCAAACACACCTTTAGCCATGTGTTAAGCTCTTTAAATCTCTCACCAAAACCATCTTATCATTCACAAATTTCTTACAAAATTCCTAGCACTTACAATGTTTTCTCCGTTTTACAAGTGGTGTTTCATCCTTAATAACCTTTATACCAAAGTGTTTCCTCACCATCATAACATCATCTCCCAAGCATCTTCTCTTACTAACCAAATCTTCTCTTTCACAACTCCTTAAAGTTCCTTTCTCAAAACCTTATCTATACATTATTCCCACCTTGCACATCACATAACATAAACCTTAAACAAACTTCTTCAAGACTTTAATACACTCTCAAAACACATTGAATTCCTAGAACTTCCAAGATAACACCTAAATCCTTGCATCACTCTAAATCACCTTAATACTTGTTTTCTTCTCAATTAAACATTTATTCACCTTTAACACTTCCTAGTTCATCAAAACCATTTAAAACACTTAGATCTTCTTACACATTTTTCCCAAATTTGGCCATAGCTTCTCTTGTATATACTCACATCCAACCACTTAGGTTTTTACCTTATTTCATTCAAGAACACCTAAAATCCATCAAACACATTTTTATACACAAGACTTCACACATTTAGCACTACATCACAATATAGTGCATAACTTAAACTTGCTTGGCACTTAGGCCCTTAAATAACATGGCTCTTAGGCCCTTAAATTGTATAATCCTTAAACACTGAATTTCCACAGTACATAAGCCTTTGACCTGCAATTACACACCAAGACATATGTTCCTTTACTAGTCTCCTTGAGAACACCTTACTAAGTCATTCACCATTTGCTCTTTAGGTAGTTTTAGCAAGCATTACAAGCTCATTTCTCCTAAGGCATTAAACCACATTGAGATAACACATTTACCTCTTTTCCTCACAACTTCTTTCTTGTTTCTTCATAAAACCGGTAAGGCATTTCATTCCTTGTCAACAACTAAACAATATACCAACATTGTAATGAGTATATAAGCTTTAAGCTTCATCTCATTGTAAACCCTAGTTACATATATTGTTTTAACACATCAAGGTAATTGTTTTACCTTTGAATGGAAAGAGAGCTTGAATGAGTATCAAGAGAGGACTCCTCCTAGCCCTTGGAAGATTTAAATGAAGCTAAAACAAGACAAGAGAACACCATCACAAGGTGCATTTTCGGTCAACACCATAAGTGAAGGAAATGGAATTTTCTTTGGTTTTTCCTTACCTTGAAGCAAAGGTGATCAACAAGGCATAAAAATATTAGCTCAAGCTCCTTCCATGGAAGTTCTCCTTGGCACCGAAATGGTGGTTTTGATGATTTGAAAGGACAATGTTGTAGAGCTTGCTCCAACTAAGAGAACGGTAGTCTCGAAATTAATTCGGAGCATGGAGTCATAAGTTACAAGTGAAGAAGGATGAGGAATGGTATGGTTCTGTTGGAAACCGATGGAGAGAGGAGAAGAAGATGGCCAACGTGGGAAATGAAAGGAAAGAAGAGAATGAAGAGATAAGTTTGCTTTTGTTAAGATATTTATTCTTATAAAGCAAATAGTACATTAATTAGTCATTCTTTCTTTTCTTAGTAAACTAACAAGGGTGGTGAGTCACCACACCTTAAAAACCGGCCCCAAATAGTACCTAGGGGTATTTTAGACTTTATTAATCAATTGTCTCACTTATAGTAACATATGTTACAAACTAGCTTATAAAAATCACTATTCACCAAAAACAAGGCACATAGAAGTGAAATTTTAGATTTCCCATTGATATAGCCACCCAAATGTGATACTATATAGTACACATGTTAATTAAAGAGTAATGATGGACATTTAGCCATTCAAAACTCATTTACAAGACAATTTTTCAAAAACGTGCTTTAAGACTCCTTAAAGCACATTTTGCGTTTTAACTTGTTTTCAAGCTTGGTTTTCTTTAGTAATTGATTTAATATGTTCATTAACATATAAATAAGGCATAGGTATGACCATTAGGTCTTATACACATTTATCCCAAGCTTAGACACATTTTAGCCCATATTGACCTTAAGGTATTTATTTGTGTTTTGTTTGGTTTCATTGTCTACCAAAGTTTCCTAAGGACTTAATTAGCCTTATAAAGTCATAATTAAACATTATAAAGTCTTGGTAGGCTCTTTGGGTCCTAGCCAAGTTCACTCCAAGCTTAGAGCATGTTTTTGCTCAAACCGTGTCTTAGTGTTTTATTGTGTTTTACCATGGTTTAAATGGTTCATTTATGTTTCTAAGGCACTTTTTAGCCTTTAAATACCATAGTTTAACATTTACACAACATACCAAGGTTTGGGGTATTTCACACGCGTTAGCCACCCACGTGGCTAACAAGGCTAACATACATACATCGTACCGGTCTGATGGACTAAACTCCCGAGCAACTACACATTACCCGTTCCATGTCCAACATTTAATATACACTTACATTACAACTGTACCGAGTATTTACAAACTAATGCCGATAACACTTTCGGTCTTACTACACCTACAATACACTCTCAATTTGAAAGACCACCCAGGTGCAACAACTACCCGTCCTACTCTCGAACGGCTTGCAGCTCCTTCGTACCTGTAGAGTAATGGGGGCCCCCAAAGGGGGTCAGCACCTTTGCTGGTATGGTAATCCCGCAGCCCGCATGCTACCGGGCCACGCACAACTATTTGTCGTCTTAGCATGCGGATGATTTATTTCAAACATGCACAAACTCACATACATATCATGCTTATAAGCAACATCCACTAACAGAATACAACCACAGGTTAGCATACTCCCTAACAACACACTCCACTCTATAACATACACAACTTAATTTCACTCTTCTTAGAGTACATAAACTTCGCTTTGGAGTGCCGGGGTGATATAAGCCCGAGCACAACATACATACGTTTTCTTTACTTGAGTGGCGGCCTCATATAGGACCGATCACAACATACATAATTTCCCCCTAACTCCAATAGTGATGAGGTAGGTAAGCCTTGGTTAAGCTTGTGGGTGGTTGTAATTCCAGGAAGAAAAACAACCATAACATAACAGAGAGGGAGTCGAAGGCAATAGGCGTCAACCCTAACAACACTACACATAATTTCCCTCCTAGCCCGATATGGAGGTCGGGTAGGTAAGCTTTGGCTAAGCTAGTGGGAGGTCGAAATCCAATGAAGGAAAACAACCCTAACATAACAGGATGGGAGTTAATTCTCATATATGTAATAACTCCCAAACAACACGCGCGACCGGAACAACCGGATTCCTCTCCATACATAACATATACTTATTAGTTAGAGGTTCCCTTATGGAACTTACCACATACACACTTCACATAGTGTTACTAACTCGGTTAGACACATAAGGGGGTAATATCCCTTTTGACAAACATGGATAACTGTATCCAATAACAACAACAACATATCCAACAAGCCACGAACATCACACATAATCACAACATACACTAACGCACGGATAGCCGTAGTTAGAACGTTCCCATGGGTTGGGACGTTTATTCCGAATACCGATCACTTATGTGAACCTAAGGTCGGTTAACTATTATTTAACACATAACTAAGGTTAAGCGGTATCGGAATTAGTTACGCCACAATAATGAATTACTGTAAACTCATTTCATGCTTTATCTTGCAAGGTGGCAAACACACAGAAAACACATTGGCATACAAGCCGGTGTGATCCGGTAGGACACAGGTTGCAAGAAAACCATACCTGTCACCGAAGGTGCACTCTAGTGTGCCATCACATGTTCCTTGAATCTCTTTGAATAACTGATAACATTATTACTATCTTTATCAACATCGGGGTATAATATAATTATTTAACGTCTAATGCGCCCATGATTAACCCCGTTCGGTAGTTTATAACTTTACATTTTTATTACAACTTTCACCACTCAATTACCTTTATAACTCACTTAATTTATCCTTAACAACCTCATAACATCATTACATATTAATCCCCATCATTTGATATCATTTCCTACCTTAACAAAATTTTTGCTCAAATTACACTATGTCCGAACTTGTGTCCGGACATCTAAGGTCGGACACAAGTCGAAGCAAACTCTGGGAAAATTTTCAACGCGTCCGAACTTGTGTCCGGACATCAAAGGTCGGACACAAGTCGAGACTAAAACCTGGGAAAATTTTTGACGCGTCCGAACTTGTGTCCGGACGTCCAAGGTCGGACACAAGTCGAAGCGAAATTCTGGAAAAACTTTTCAACACGTCCGAACTTGTGTCCGGACATCAAGGTCGGACACAAGTCGAACAAAATTCTGGAAAATTTTTTTCAAGTGTCCGGACTTCAAGGTCGGACAGAAGTCCGGACACACTTAAAACTCGAAAAAATATAACGCGACGGGGCATGTCCGAACTTCCAAGTCCGGACGGAAGTTCGGACGTGCCCAAATTTTCAGTAAACAGAGGCAAACTTCTATCAATTCTTACACTTCCAAAAATCCATACTCACTCATTAAAATCCCAGGTCATCTAGCACCATTTTGCTATCATTCTTGCACTCTCCTAACTCCATTATTTGTCCACCATTACAAAACCAAAACTTCACTCATTTCAACACTAAACAACCCATTTAAACACCTTAATTCTCTCAACCATTAAGCCATCATCAAGCACTCATTTCCCATTAAAATTTGACATAACTTCCCCATAATCTCTACACATTCATCCTCATCATTTATCCTCAAAACACAACCTCTTCATTCCTAATCTAGCCACACCCTTTCAAGGGTCCTAAACAGCACACAACAAACCCTCCAATCTCATCAACATCAACATAATCACCAAAAATCCTCATGAACACAATATAAACACAACCTCTAAACATTTGGCTCTTAAGGCCCTCAACTCAACATTAATTCACACCTCCTCCAAAACCAACTAAACACATTCCAACATATATTCCAATCCATAATTTTGGGTTCATTAATTTGTTTACCCATCCCAAACACTTAAACAATTTATAAACAAAGTTTAAGGTAGTTCTTCTTACCTTAAATTTCACAAGTCTCTTAAATTCTCCTCTTGCTCCAAACCTTCTCCAAAAATCGGTTAAGAGGGTATGGAGTTTCCAAACTCCATCCCAACACCCAAGAACACAAAACATACACAATTAATTATCTAAACCCTTAGAAACTCAATTTAATCAAAGGGCTAGAATTAGGGTTTACCTTTTGAAGCTTTTAAGAGGGATTTTCTCCCTTGAATCAAGAAGGGAACTACTCCACCATTGAAGGATAAATTTGGAGCTCAAGAACAAGGAGAAAACGAGGTATCAAAAATGGTGAAAAATCAATTACACCAAGAGATGAAGAGGGAATGACTTTTTCTTGGAAATTTTTACCTTAGAAGAAAGAGGAGACTCCAAGCTCCACATTGGTGTCATTTTCTCTTCAAATGGGGGAAACCCATGGAGGTCAACTTCATCCTTTTGGAATTTCGAAAAGAGAGGATGATAGAGGAGGATGAGAGGAAGAAGAATGTGCGATTTGTTTTTGATTTGGAGCTCAAATGGAGCTTGGGCATGGCATTGAAGTGTGGTAGCCATTGGAGAAGGAGGAGAGAAATCGATGGAGTGGGGAAGAAGATGGAGCCGGCTGGGAGAGAGGAGAGAGGAAAGAGAGGAAGAGAGAGAGGGGAAAAAGGAAATAAGGAAAGAGAGAGAGTGAGGGGTATTTGTGCCCTTTGTTATTTGGCTCTCTCTTGACTTAATCAATTAGTTAACTAGTCACATGTGAGTGGGCTGTCTACATAAATAAAACCGGCCCACCAATATAAACACGCTGGAGCATTTTTCGTCTTTTGACAGAAAACGCTCGTTTAATTGCCCGGTTTAGTACTATTCACTAACCGGGACTGTTTACCGGAATTTTCCTCATTCCTTTAATTTTAATGGTTATTAAACTCCCATTAATGTTTAATTATTGTTATAAAATCAACTATTATTTTTACGGGGTCGTTTAACTGTTTAAAGTCACATTTTCGGGTTTCCTCGAAAAACGCGCCTTAGACTCCGTTAGCGTTTTAGCGCATTGTTTGGATTCGTTTTCTTCCGGAATTTCTCCCACACGTTCTCAGTGTGTAATTAAGGTATAAAAATATATTTATAACTCTAACGGAGGTTATGTACCTCCTAAAATAATTAAATACGTGTTTTCACGTTTTGTGACTTTTACGCATTTTCTTTTTCTTTTGGTTTTTATTTCTTCACCAATAATCTTAAGGACTTAATTAGACTTAGAAAATTATAATTACATAGTTACTTAACACATTAAGGTTTGGGGTATTTCAATCTACCCCCCTTAAAAGAACTTCGTCCTCGAAGTTCACACTTCCCTAGCGTCATTTGAATTAGAACACAGGGATTACTTGTAGTATAAAACTTCTATAACACACACACTTTACATCATGACCTCGGACTTGTGGTCCGGGTAACACATCCATACATACATAACATATTTAGTAACCTCGGACTTAATGGTCCGGGTACCTTAACAACATTTGCATATACATAACAACCCTTAGACTCTTGGTCTGGGTAACATAACAACATTTAGACTCGTAGGTCTTGATAACATAACAACCCTCAGACACATAGGTCTGGGTAATATAACACCTTCTAAACTTAACCACATTAGGACTCAAGGTCCAAAATAATAATTATTACACATACCACACAACATGTCTTAGCATGTATATCAACCAGAAATTCCTTTTCCATCTCTTCATGAGTTCGAGACCCATGTAGAGTACATATACACTGTGATCCCGCAGAAGCGGTCGCGATGGACACTCTGGTCCCCGTTCCTTTGGGAGGTCAAAGCAATTGCATACATCTTTAAAATATACTTCTCATGTCACCGGTCCCAAGACAAAGGCTCGTACGTCCTCAGCTCGTGAGCAAGTAGTAGGAAAATACCCTCTATGAGGTTAAGTATAAAGAAATCCTTTATTGGAAGGGTACAAGTTGAAAATCCTCTACGAGGTCACATAAAGGTAGTCCTTCCTTTGAAAATACCACTTACAAATCTTTAAAATATTTATTGAAGTATCGAAAATACCAATTGAAAATTTGAAACCCTATTCAAAATTCTTTTGAAAACTCAATACAACTCTAAGTCCAATTATTGCTAATTGCATCTTACTCCTGATGTGATTATTTATGACCACTTATAGGGAGTTTCAAGAATCATCCAACCCTAATGTGATCAGCATCAGAGTTGAACTATCTTTCCGCCCCAATTTGCGTTCGGCTTCCCTTGATCTCATGATAATCAAGTTTCACCTCCCACTTCATTTTCAAACAGCATCTAATTCAAACATATACCATTTTCTATCTTTTAGTCCATCTAGTCATAATCATTACATCTCCAAGGGATAGAACTCTGTCCATCAATCATCTTCCAGATTTATTTTAAATCAAGTTACCTAGGGAATTTAATTCTCACTAGGTTCTATGTTGGTGTCACACCTCTTCATAAATCACAATACTGTATATATATATGCTTTTATAAAAATACAATACACGGTTTTACATTTAGTATTGTATGAACATACATAGTCGGGGTTTAGTTCCCCGGGAGTTTCTTTACCCCCTTATACTTATACTTTCACACATCTCTTAACAAAATAACGCACTTATCACAATGGTATTCGCATCTTCAGTGCGCAATTACCATAATTAAACCATGAATGAATGCGTATGTTTATGTAACACACACACCAATCATCAAAACAATTTATTTTGTGCTATGCACACTACAGTTCACGTACACTTGTACGGTAAAACACACTAAACGGTTTGCGCTCTACCCCCCTTAAAAGGGATTACGCCCACGTAATCAATCACTTAACCACTGGTTTATAATGTTTTACCGTCGTGAAGTGTTTATCTCCACGCAGTTTATTACACAATGTGTTCTGGTTTGAGGATTTTAGCCATATTGGCGGTTTAGTCCCTAACCAAGAATTCTCACTAGAGTTTTTTTAACTCTCAACTGGTTTCGATTCTGACCTGTGAGGCTTTTAGGCATCATTAATTTGCCGTTCACTCATGTTCACTACACACATTTAACACTTGAATTGCTGGCTCACTAGTTTCTGCTGCGCAACTCTTGATAACTTTAGGGCTTAGTTTGCCCCCATACATTATTCTTACTGTATTGTACATTTTTTATTCTCACCTTTATCTTGGTAGTAACGGTTTCTCAACCGACGCGTGGTTTCACTTACCATGAGCGAACGGTGAGTTACAAAATTTCTATCCACTTCCGTGATAACTTACTGTATTCCACACTGATTTACTTACTTTCTTCCGACTTACTGTCGGTTACGTTTGAGCTACTACCTATTGTGTAGTACTCTGTCGGTTATTTCCAACACTTGAGGTATATTCCATGCCGATATTCAATAATCGTGTTACTGTAGTTACTTATGCTAATCAGGTACCTTTTGATTGGTACTTCTCTTATGCATCGGTTTCATCACACCATAATACTTGTTCCTCTATCACACTTGACATTTCCCAAACTTCCTAGCTATCTCACTCGATCATTACCGCGCAAGTGCAATACCAAAACACTCAGTCCTACAGAGTGCAGAGGCGTAAACTCTTGACAGTAAATCTCTTATGCGATAGCAATAGGAATTTCACACTGTGTTCCTTATCACGTAGCATCAACTACTGGCGTATTGCTCAGTCTGTGTATCATCACTTATTTGTATGTCCATTGAGTTTCACTCATAACTGGTCTTATTGCCACATATTTATTTACCAACACTTATGCAACGGTCGCTTACTGCGCACCGTGCTCTACTCATTGTATAACATTAACTTACACTGCATCCGCTATTATATTAGCTTCTGCCATTTCACTGTGTTTCGCCATTTATTTGGCTGGTTATTGAATACGCTATTCTACGAGTCTTTATGCTCCTTGAGCGTTGTTCATTACATATTTAGCATCCCACACCTATGGTGGTTGCTATTTGACCTTTTTACTTATTCGATCTCCACAACTGGTGCAAACACTTCCTTTCATATTATTCCTACTCACATCATTCTTGGGTAATAGCAACATAGTTAACTCTTAACACATTCCCTGAACCTAGTTCACATAACTACCGTTGTTGCGGTCTCACAATGCCAAGAGGTATCCCCACTCTTAAGGCAGTGGTTCGTTATCCGCTTTACTTACTTATATAACATAATTTTCGTAATCGATGACATTTCCTTAACACATCCTGCTTGTGGCTTATAAGCCTCATTGCCTCGAGCTTTGCTCTTCGTAGGCTATCCACACTCATTTACTTCTGTGTACAATATTACCTGGTTTATAGGTTGTATTGGGCACCATGACAAGGTCGTTGTTCCTCTCATGGCGTGCCCCTACAAGGATGTCAGACTTCCTCCTGACGACTTATGCTTAAACTGGGTGTTAGTTTTCGACCCTTGCATTTCTGTCATGTTATCTTGTTCAACCATTGTTGATTCAACCACCCTTCTAAGGATAGTTCCTGGGTGTTATTAGGTTATGCCATTACATCTGGCTTGTACTTATGAGTACGTTTAATTAGCTACATTGCCTTACTTCTTGGCTGTTGATTTATCCTTTCCAGTGAGATTGATATCTCTAGTGACTATCTCGGGAGTCTCATCCCGATCATTGCATATTAACGTATCCATAGTAGGCATCTGCCTTGCCATATATCGGCTGGGTACTTACTCCAGTTATTATGTTCATCCTTCAGGATTCTTAAGACATATTCTATGCCGTTACTTACTAACCCGTGCATTTCGCACTTGCTCACCCTTAAACATTTCCTTAAAATAAACCTACTGGTTCCTTCAGTCTTGTTGACTTTACTGGATTCCTTTACTTCCATCATTCTTGGTAACTGATTCTCTTGCTTGACTTTTACTTCGGACCGTAGTATGGAGTCGACTACTTCCCGTGTTCCAGACTCCACTCGTATACATACATGGGGTATCCTACTGATACATTGCTACTTACCTGACTAACCCATAAGTAGGTCTTGTCAGGCCCACAAGCTCCTATCGGAGTGCGGTCGTCCCACATTACAGTTGGTATACTCGTAGTGTCCGTCACACGCCTAGGTGAAGTATTCTGTTGTCAACTCCTCTTATATTATCCTATGATAATGTGTATTCCATGCTTCCCGAACTTAGTCAAGGGAAGTGTATCCACTGTTGTATTATCATGAACTCACTCCATTCCCTCGGGTTGTTACCCTTGGGTTTACCGGTTTCCATCCGGTTATGTTAAAGTAACTGGGTACAACTTACCTACCATATGGCACTAAGGCCCGTGTAGGTCTTCTGGTTGGTTTAAAGAAAAGAAGAGTTGAAATAAATGGGTTTGAAAGAAAATTTGGTTTTGAAAACGGTTTTGAAAATGAATTTAAGTTTGAAAGAAAATTCTCGTGGTTTCACAACACTTTCTCGCCTTAACCAAGTCTAGCTTCTTGCTGACTGGTATATTTCCAATTACAGAGGTCAGGCTGCTAAGCCTTTCCACAGTTATGATGATCTCACTTTACTTCATGGTACTTTACTAAGTACCGGTAGTTGTTTAAAATTTTCCATACAGCCTTGTTATAGCAGCACTTGCCATGGCAAGTGCGCCATGCTTACTGGTTTTCAGTTCAATACACACTGGTTGCGGCATTGTTATGGCCTTGCTGGCCCTTACTTGATTTTACAGCCTTAACAACAATCTTCTGGGTACATCTTACTGTCTCCACATGTTAACCATTAACTAGGGTGTTTCCCATCCTGGGAGACCCCCTTTTTACTTAGTATTGTATTCTCCTCGTACTACGTCGTAGTTCTTTGCTTGGTTGGTGTACCGTTGGTGTGTTAGTCAACATTGTAGTCCCGTAGACGCTCGTCTCGGGTTCCACTACTTCGCTTCTCCACTGTTGCACGGTTAGTGCTTGCAAGCTGGTTGTCCTCGACTGCTTCGCATGTCGACCCAGGGTGCTGGAAATTCCATTCTCTTATGCATAAGATTCTTCATGTTTCGCTAACAAGAGCGGTCAATATTGTTAAAATGGAGACCGTCTTCGGGATTCACATCTTTCTGGATCTACCGTGTGACAGGTTCTCCGTACTTATAAGGATACTTAGTAACAGCCAGATCAGGTTTCCCGAGTAAGAGATGACTTTCATCTCTCTGGCGTTCTTTCCAAGTTGTATTATAGGGTTTGTGGAGGGCGGGATGGATACCGTAGGTATCCAGTACACACTGGTGTTCCCCAACTAGCGTACTTCTCACGCTATCACTCAACCCTTAACCCAAAGTACTAAACTCTTAACTCGGTACTTCCTAAGCTCGGTATTTCAGTCATCAGAGCGATACTTCGCTCTGATACCACTTTTTGTAACACCCCAACTACAACAACGTACTTGAACAATACTTTGCAGCGGAAATCATAACTCACAACATTACTTAACTCCTTGGTGTTACACGCCGTTAGCCACCCACGTGGCTAACAAGGCTAACATACATACATCGTACCGGTCTGATGGACTAAACTCCCGAGCAACTACACATTAATCCCGTTCCATGTCCAACATTTAATATACACTTACATTACAACTGTACCGAGTATTTACAAACTAATGCCGATAACACTTTCGGTCTTACTACACCTACAATACACTCTCAATTTGAAAGACCACCCAGGTGCAACAACTACCCGTCCTACTCTCGAACGGCTTGCAGCTCCTTCGTACCGGTAGAGTAATGGGGGCCCCCAAAGGGGGTCAGCACCTTTGCTGGTATGGTAATCCCGCAGCCCGCATGCTACCGGGCCACGCACAACTATTTGTCGTCTTAGCATGCGGATGATTTATTTCAAACATGCACAAACTCACATACATATCATGCTTATAAGCAAACATCCACTAACAGAATACAACCACAGGTTAGCATACTCAACCTAACAACACACTCCACTCTATAACATACACAACTTAATTTCACTCTTCTTAGAGTACATAAACTTCGCTTTGGGAGTGCCGGGTGATATAAGCCCGAGCACAACATACATACATTTTCTTTACTTGAGTGGCGGCCTCATATAGGACCGATCACAACATACATAATTTCCCCCTAACTCCAATAGTGATGAGGTAGGTAAGCCTTGGTTAAGCTTGTGGGTGGTTGTAATTCCAGGAAGAAAAACAACCATAACATAACAGAGAGGGAGTCGAGGCAACATAGGCGTCAACACCCTAACAACACTACACATAATTTCCCTCCTAGCCCGATATGGAGGTCGGGTAGGTAAGCTTTGGCTAAGCTAGTGGGAGGTCGAAATCCAATGAAGGAAAACAACCCTAACATAACAGGATGGGAGTTAATTCTCATATATGTAATAACTCCCAAACAACACGCGCGACCGGAACAACCGGATTCCTCTCCATACATAACATATACTTATTAGTTAGAGGTTCCCTTATGGAACTTACCACATACACACTTCACATAGTGTTACTAACTCGGTTAGACACATAAGGGGTGTAATATCCCTTTTTGACAAACATGGATAACTGTATCCAATAACAACAACAACATATCCAACAAGCCACGAACATCACACATAATCACAACATACACTAACGCACGGATAGCCGTAGTTAGAACGTTCCCATGGGTTGGGACGTTTATTCCGAATACCGATCACTTATGTGAACCTATGGTCGGTTAACTATTATTTAACACATAACTAAGGTTAAGCGGTATCGGAATTAGTTACGCCACAATAATGAATTACTGTAAACTCATTTCATGCTTTATCTTGCAAGGTGGCAAACACACAGAAAAACACATTGGCATACAAGCCGGTGTGATCCGGTAGGACACAGGTTGCAAGAAAACCATACCTGTCACCGAAGGTGCACTCTAGTGTGCCATCACATGTTCCTTGAATCTCTTTGAATAACTGATAACATTATTACTATCTTTATCAACATCGGGGTATAATATAATTATTTAACGTCTAATGCGCCCATGATTAACCCCGTTCGGTAGTTTATAACTTTACATTTTTATTACAACTTTCCACCACTCAATTACCTTTATAACTCACTTAATTTATCCTTAACAACCTCATAACATCATTACATATTAATCCCCATCATTTGATATCATTTCCTACCTTTAACAAAATTTTTGCTCAAAATTACACTATGTCCGAACTTGTGTCCGGACATCTAAGGTCGGACACAAGTCGAAGCAAACTCTGGGGAAAATTTTCAACGCGTCCGAACTTGTGTCCGGACATCAAAGGTCGGACACAAGTCGAGACTAAAACCTGGGAAAATTTTTGACGCGTCCGAACTTGTGTCCGGACGTCCAAGGTCGGACACAAGTCGAAGCGAAATTCTGGAAAAACTTTTCAACACGTCCGAACTTGTGTCCGGACATCAAAGGTCGGACACAAGTCGAACAAAATTTCTGGAAAATTTTTCTTTCAAGTGTCCGGACTTCAAAGGTCGGACAGAAGTCCGGACACCACTTAAAACTCGAAAAAATATAACGCGACGGGGCATGTCCGAACTTCCAAGTCCGGACGGAAGTTCGGACGTGCCCAAATTTTCAGTAAACAGAGGCAAACTTCTATCAATTCTTACACTTCCAAAAATCCATACTCACTCATTAAAATCCCAGGTCATCTAGCACCATTTTGCTATCATTCTTGCACTCTCCTAACTCCATTATTTGTCCACCATTACAAAACCAAAACTTCACTCATTTCAACACTAAACAACCCATTTAAACACCTTAATTCTCTCAACCATTAAGCCATCATCAAGCACTCATTTCCCATTAAAATTTGACATAACTTCCCCATAATCTCTACACATTCATCCTCATCATTTATCCTCAAAACACAACCTCTTCATTCCTAATCTAGCCACACCCTTTCAAGGGTCCTAAACAGCACACAACAAACCCTCCAATCTCATCAACATCAACATAATCACCAAAAATCCTCATGAACACAATATAAACACAACCTCTAAACATTTGGCTCTTAAGGCCCTCAACTCAACATTAATTCACAACCTCCTCCAAAACCAACTAAACACATTCCAACATATATTCCAATCCATAATTTTGGGTTCATTAATTTGTTTACCCATCCCAAACACTTAAACAATTTATAAACAAAGTTTAAGGTAGTTCTTCTTACCTTAAATTTCACAAGTCTCTTAAATTCTCCTCTTGCTCCAAACCTTCTCCAAAAATCGGTTAAGAGGGTATGGAGTTTTCCAAACTCCATCCCAACACCCAAGAACACAAAACATACACAATTAATTATCTAAACCCTTAGAAACTCAATTTAATCAAAGGGCTAGAATTAGGGTTTACCTTTTGAAGCTTTTAAGAGGGATTTTCTCCCTTGAATCAAGAAGGGAACTACTCCACCATTGAAGGATAAATTTGGAGCTCAAGAACAAGGAGAAAACGAGTATCAAAAATGGTGAAAAATCAATTACACCAAGAGATGAAGAGGGAATGACTTTTTCTTGGAAATTTTTACCTTAGAAGAAAGAGGAGACTCCAAGCTCCACATTGGTGTCATTTTCTCTTCAAATGGGGGAAACCCATGGAGGTCAACTTCATCCTTTTGGAATTTCGAAAGAGAGGATGATAGAGGAGGATGAGAGGAAGAAGAATGTGCGATTTGTTTTTGATTTGGAGCTCAAATGGAGCTTGGGCATGGCATTGAAGTGTGGTAGCCATTGGAGAAGGAGGAGAGAAATCGATGGAGTGGGGAAGAAGATGGAGCCGGCTGGGAGAGAGGAGAGAGGAAAGAGAGGAAGAGAGAGAGGGAAAAAAGGAAATAAGGAAAGAGAGAGAGTGAGGGGTATTTGTGCCCTTTGTTATTTGGCTCTCTCTTGACTTAATCAATTAGTTAACTAGTCACATGTGAGTGGGCTGTCTACATAAATAAAACCGGCCCACCAATATAAACACGCTGGAGCGTTTTTCGTCTTTTGACAGAAAACGCTCGTTTAATTGCCCGGTTTAGTACTATCACTAACCGGGACTGTTTACCGGAATTTTCCTCATTCCTTAATTTTAATGGTTATTAAACTCCCATTAATGTTTAATTATTGTTATAAAATCAACTATTATTTTTACGGGGTCGTTTAACTGTTTAAAGTCACATTTTCGGGTTTCCTCGAAAAACGCGCCTTAGACTCCGTTAGCGTTTTAGCGCATTGTTTGGATTCGTTTTCTTCCGGAATTTCTCCCACACGTTCTCAGTGTGTAATTAAGGTATAAAATATATTTATAACTCTAACGGAGGTTATGTACCTCCTAAAATAATTAAATTCGTGTTTTCACGTTTGTGACTTTTACGCATTTTCTTTTTCTTTTGGTTTTTATTTCTTCACCAATAATCTTAAGGACTTAATTAGCCTTAGAAAATTATAATTACATAGTTACTTAACACATTAAGGTTTGGGGTATTTCACAATGGGAATAAAATTAGATGTCTGTGTCAAATGTGCCAATAGTTATTCAAGAGATCGTACTACGGTGAAGACACACTTAATGACATTTGGGATTATGAGAGGGTATGATATATGGTCGCATCATGGTGAATTTGAGGATAATCAGCGTTTTGACTATTATATGGGTTCTCATAATAGTGGAAATGAAGATGATTATGGTGATTGTGACAATGAGATACAACAGCTTTTAGAAGACAGATTTCAACAATATTCTACTTTTGAAGAAAATTTAGGAAAAATGGTATCTCCAGAGCATGATATCTTCGAAGAGGAACCGAATTCTGAAGCTGCAAATTTTTTGAGGTTGTTGAATGATTCTCGAGTGCCTCTTTATGAGGGATCTACGATTATACTTTCCACATTAATCCAATTGCTTCACATTAAAAGTGTTGGGAAGTGGAGTAATCATTCTTTCACAATGTTACTGAAATTGTTGAAAGAAGAGTTGTTGCCAAAAGAATCAAAGGTATGAGTCTTCGCGACCAACTGAAGAAAAAACCCAATGCCATTGAAGAACAATCAGATTGGGAATGGCTAGTGAAGGATCACTTTCGTAGTTCTGAATTTCTGGTAATATTTTTATAAGTACTTATTGTAAGTCTAGGTATATTTGTGGTTACTTTAGTAGTGGTCCTCTTATATTATTATTTATGTCTAATGTTTATCCATCTTTTCCATATAATGTAATTTTATTTCCACAGGCAAGGAGTGATAAGAACACCAAGAATCGCTCGATGTTGAGTAATAGATGTTTGCATCACAGTGGTAGTAAACCTTATAGAGATATTGCATATGATTTAGTACTTTTTCTATATTTATATTATATATATAACAAACTTTATTTGTTTATGTCTTATTTTTTTCTATTCTCATTATGTTACAATAATGTCTAGGGAGCAAAAGAAGGAAAGAATCCAGACTATGGAACCATATATTTAGCAACTCACTCAAAGGATAAAGAGATAGCTACAGTTGAAGCTGCTGAAGTCCATGTATAGTTTTTATGCATTCATTTTTTTATTTAGTCACATATGTTTTCCATTCACTAATTTTTATTATCATGTAGAGTAAAATTGTCCAAGTTCAAGATCAAAATCCATCTCTTACTCATTTTGAGGTCGCTGAGCGAGTGCACGGACCAAATAAAACAAGGATTCATGTACAAGAATTTGGTGGTGGAGTAAAGCCTAAAGATGTAAGGGGTCCTTATAAATCAAAGAACAAAATATTAGATGAGTTGAATGCACAGAAGGAAGCATTGAAAATAAAAGAAGATGAGCTTGAAAGAGCAAATAAAGAAACACAAGAGCTAAAAGAGAAGTTGGAGAGATGGACACCTGCTATGGAAATGCTATTGAACAATCCACAATTCCAAGAGCTCCTTCAAAGAGGAAACAATGTAGATGATAACACCAATGATGATGAGGGCGACTTGTCTAGCTCTCCACTAGAATCAGAAGATTACATATTTCGTTGAGGTTAGTATCCTGCTGTAAATTCTTTTTAATATTTTTCATCCTTTGAGATATGTAACATCTACTTAATTTAGCTGTAATTTTGCTGCTGTAAAGTAAAGTATGGTTTGCTTTGTTCTCTGAGTATCTATGCTACAATTTTGTTGTTCTCCTGTCCCATCCCCACCATAGTTGTACTAAAATGTATCTGTTGTGATTGTTTTGAACGTTTGACAGCTACTTTGATTGCAATCTGTCAAATCTTTTGATCATGTCTCTGTTTCACTTCTCGTTGGTACCTTCACATGAGTGTCTGCTCGTAAAGTATGCTTCAGTCTATTTTGGTATTTTTGAGTAACTAGTGATGTTTTTTAAAATGAGTAATTAGTGCTGCTGTAAAGTAAACTCTGGTTTGCTGTGTTGTGTTCTCTGAGTATCTATGCTGCAATTTGGATGTGTTCTCCCGTCCCATTCCCACCATAAGTGTACTAAATTGTACAGAACGTTTGCCATCTAGTTTGAATGCAAACTGTCGAATTTTTTTTCGTGAGTTGCTTCTATAGTCTGCTTGGTAACATAGCAAAATCCCAGGGCTCGTGCTTGTAGTTAGTTGACTGAAGTATACAACTTGTCTGCTCGTAAAGTATGCTTTAGTCTATTTTGGTATTTATGAGTAATTAGTGATGTTTACAACTCTTCTCCAGATCCCCTTAGCTGTCTGGTTTGATCCTATCTTTGTTTGATTTCTTCTTTGTACCTTCTTAGTTTCTTTGATGAACGAAAACAGTGAATTGTTCATTAGCCAGCCTCCTTATCAGCAGAGAGACAATGAATTGTTTATTAGCCAGCCTCCATATAACTAGTGGCTTCAGTTTATTTCTCTGTGATTTCTCCTCTGCTGCAATATTGTTGTGTTCTCCCTCCCCTCCCGATTTAGCCGTACCTACTATTATTGTTTCAAATGGTTGACATTCGTCTCTGTTGATTTCTTCTTCGATTCTAGCTATTCAGATTAATATGTTATTTTAGTTGTTTACGGTCATGATGAAGCGCCAATGTGTAATAACAGTTCTTAGCTACCGTCTTGTGTTCTTTTGTATCGGTTTTAGTACTTATCAGAAGATAGTTGTGTGTAGTTAGAGTAACCTGAACTTTCTCTCGATGGGCATGGATTGGCAAGTGTTTTTTTTTCCTAACTAGGTGGAAGAAGAGACTTTATGATTTCTTATGATTTATTGTGCGGATGTAGTATCATATTCACTAGAAATGGTAGATTGCTATATTGCCTTCACCCAGTGCAACTCTATGCGCCATTGGTGCCGTTTGACAACACAGTTGTGACCTTGTGTATGTCAGCTTTACCCCAAAACTGTGCCTACTGCATGCGCTGCTCTTGCTCAATTTTTCATTAGTATTTTTTCTTGGAGCTTAATTTCATGAGAATGCTAGTGGTTTGTTTAATGAATGCATTTAATGCTAAATGATACTTATAGCTATGAAATTCACCGCAGAGTTTTTATTATATATTGTCCGTTGGCTTTCATTACTTTCTGACAGATTAGAACCTTGTATTTATAAGATCAACTTGTACGTCTACATCCTGTTTATTTAGCACCTTTCCATGTGGATGAAGCTTGTGATGAGGTTCATTGTTTTACCTCTCATCATCATACCTGGCTTTCAATAACTTTTCAGAGTTGACTCTCATATTTTTACCAATTAATGGTGTTTTTGAACTTTGCTATAAGATCTTTTTTAAAACTCCTCCATTTGAGCTTCTATTCCACCTTTCTCTTTCTTCCAGTTGCTCCCAGTTCTTGCTCGTTTCCGCGTCCTCCAAGTTCTCCAATCTCTCCTTACAGCCTTAATCTCATCTTGCAGTTCGTGGTATATGTTCAATTTGTTGAATTTGTTAATGTTCTGCTGGTCCTCCCAAGTGAACTCGTTATCTGAATTTTTTAATGTTCTGCTGGTCCAATCTCTCCTTAGCAGCCGTAATCTCATCCTACAGTTCGTGGTATATGTTCAATTTGTTGAATTTGTTAATGTTCTGCTGATCCAGTACCCTATTGCATTTTTGGCTCTGTCAATATTTGAGTTGCTAATTCTATCCATCTTCTTGTGATTGCAGGTGTAATTATCTATGTGAATGTGAGACCATGATCGTAAGGAATCACACATAGATTGGGAAGTTAGCTAGTTAGTAGAGATTTTTTGTAATGCAATGACATACAACCAGAAATTCTGAAATTTTGTCACGGTAGATGACATTTCTTGATGTGTCATTTTATTTACATTTTTTAGTTTGCTTTGCAAAACGTTAATTATTGTAAAGCTTTTGATATTATGCATTGAACTATTATTATCATATTTTATCAATAAAGATGTCTAAGCATTTTTTTATGAGAATAGTCTCATAATATATACTTACTTACAATGTATTCAACGTTATAATAAAGTAAAATGATATGGAAGGTGAGGAAAACATTAGTATATGAATAATTATTAAAAAGGCGTATTATATAATAAATTTGGTCGTTAAGAATCTATGTAAATTCTGGTCGTTAATAACATTAGCGAACATATTGTTGGTCACTATTAAACATCTTCTTTATTGCTCTATAGTCACAAATAATGGTCGTAAATGAGGTTAACAACCAATTATGTTGCTCGTCACTAAAACACTAGCGACCAAAAATATTATAGCCCTAAGCGTTAGCGATCAACTTTACAGTAGTCGCAAATGCATTGGCGACCAAGGTATTCGGTTGGTCGTTAATTTATTAGCGACAACGTATATAATTTGTCATTAATGTACTAGTGACCATCAATTTGATTAGTCGCAAATGCTATTAGCGACGGACCTTTAGCGACCACTGGTGACGAACTCTATTTTTGGTCGTTATTATCATTAACGACAAAATACCATCATTAACGACCAATTTTGTTGATCGCTAAAAGCCTTTTTTCCTGTAGTGACAAGTGTTCATTACTTGTATGACCTTGCATTGATATGCGCCGGTCCTAGTGACTTTCTTAAGTCTCCTTTCACCTTTTTGTTCCATTGGAATTCACATTTGTGATTGTTAGTGTGTTTCACACTCTTCGTGCTTCTTTGGCCTTAGGCCGCACGGTTTGTCGCTAAGCTTGCTTGACTGGCTTATGCCATGTTCGTTGGTGAAAAGAAGGGTTACTACCATTTACATTTTCTATATTCCTCGCTATCCCACTAGATCATTAGCTGTACAAGTGCAATACCAAAACA
>CM041783.1:76224854-76371953 GCA_023374045.1 Limonium bicolor
CTAGCTTCAAGCTCCAACAATGGAGGTTTAAGTCCTAACTCCATTTTATGTCAAAATTCCTAGCTAATTCTACAAAACAAGAATCAAGTAGCAGATCTGTTCAAGAGGTCTGACTTCGGGAGCAATTCTGTAATTTTCAGTAAGTTATCTCGAAATCTTCCCAACTTCAAACTTGTTCCTCTTCGAATTAGCTTTCCATACATATAAAGATCATTAATTTTCATGGTGTATTCCGTTCTGGGGGAACAAAAGAAGGCGAAGTGGTTCACAGCAGAAAATCTGTTCAATAGGTCTCATCTCGGGAGTTATTCTGAATTTTCCGTAAGTTTTCTCAAAATCTTCTCAACACCAAAGTTGTTCCACTTTGAATTATCTTTCCATACATATAAGGATCATTAATTTTGGTGGTCATTTCAGTTCTGGGTGACAAAAACCGCAGAGAGTGCGCAATCTGGAAATTTCGGTAAGATATGGTGATCCCTATCTTCCACCATTTGGTGTCTATAATTAGTTCCGAATTTTAGAGTTTCTAAACCTATGTTCTCTTCATTATTTCATGAAGGAAACTTGGATCTTCAATCATCACAAGGTGTATCAAAAATACCTTGATAAATTCCTAAGGTAAACTTTGTAAAAACTACTCCAAAGCTTATTTATAATTTTGTTAGAAGTCTAACAAATAGATCTCCTAAATATGCATAAGGAGGACGAAAATTATTCATCAAGATAGCATTTGGAGAGCTTGGAATTCAAGGAGAAAAATCAAGTGCAAGAATTGTCTTGATTTAAGGAGTAAGTATATAATTAAGGTTATTAAGTTTAAGCTTAATTTTAAGCTTCAAACTTGGTATAAAAATTACGTATGACCTCTAAATAATTAAGGCCGAAAATATAAGGATAATAATGTCAAGGAAAATAATTTATAACATATAAGGTAAGATTATTACCTTAAGGTATAAAATTGTGTCACAAAAATAAATATGGTACACATATATAAACCGAATTGTCTAGGTATTAAATGTTCTATTTTGAGATTATAATCATTCTAAGTCATTAGCATAATTTTAGAAGTGTTATATGGCTTATATACATTTATATGTATTTATTATAAGGTTTAAATCAAGTTTTAAAACTATATAGTAAAAGTATATTACAGCCGAGAGTTAAATATATAATTTGGGTGATTTTCAAAATATATAAGTATATTAACTTATATTATAAATTTTGGGAATATTAAAATTAGCTACAAGTATTTAAATGGCTAGTTTATAAAGTTATGTGGCTAAAATGTAAATTTTGAAAAGTTTGAAGTACAAATAATAGAAACCGAGAACATAAGGAGCTGTTTGGTATATTTATATTATAATATAAGGTTGGAATTAATATTATGAATTTTGGTGAATTTAAATAAGTGTTTAATTGTTTAAATAGCAATTTATAAAGTTTTGGAACTAATTTATAATTATTGAGAAGTTTGGGAGTGAAACCGAATTACATATGATTTATGGGCATATAAAGTATTAATTATGAAATTAAGTCTTGGTCAAAGTGTTGACCAAAAACTTTGGGATAAAATGATTTATGACATAAAATATTAAGTTTATAAAAGTTTTGGGGTGAATATGTAATTATGGAAGTATATATGAAAAAAAGAATTTAATATGGGCGGATATGTAATTTAAGAAAAGATATGGGTTACTTAGGTTATTTAAAGAAATAAAATATTAAAATAGTTTATAAGTTAATATGTAACTTATATAAAATTTGGGGTTAAAAGTATGAATATAGAAATTATATGATTAAACCAAAGAGCTTATGGGCTTAATTGGTAATTTATTAAAAAAATGGTGGTATTAATTTGTAATTACCGTGTTAATAAGAGTATTTGGTGATTTGTAAAAGTAAGGTGGTTAATTAATATTTACAAAGGTTAATGTGGGTAAATAGTGAATTATAAAAGTTATAAGGTTATTTGGCAATTTATAGAAGATAATATTTGTTTTGCAATTTCCGAAATTGATATGGGAATTTAGTAAATTATAAAGATATATGGTTATTTGGTAAGTTGTAAAAGTTAATGGGATCAAATATGATTACCGGAAATTTATATGTAGTTGTTTAGTAATTTATTAAGTTGTTGGGTATAATATATAGATACCGAAATATTAAGATTGGTTTTGTAATTTTTAATAGGAAAGAGGTAAACTAAGTAATATAATGTATTATGGTATATTAAGGAATATAATATAAAGTTTATAAAATAATTTGGTTATAATAAAAAATGACCAAGGGATATAATATAAATGATAGGTGAAATAATATAAGTATATAATTAATGAGGTAAAGATATACCGTATAAATGATAATTCATTATCACATGTGAGTTTCACTAAAATAATAAACTGGTTGGTATCTAGAACCACTGTTAAAATAACAGGGGAAAATAATAACATACAGTGAAATACCCCGGATCTAGGAATGGCGATTAAATTACTCTAATATGATTATAAAAGGCCTAATGGTGCCTAAAGAGTATTGGTAAAAGAATAAAACCAAAGAAAAGAGGAAACGCTTGAAAAGCGAAAAACGCTAAATGCGCGTAAATAAGTATAAGAGATATATGATCTCGAGAGGGTCCGAGATGGATTCCTGAGGCTTAGTTAGGCCTAATTATTATACGGGAATGATTCCGAAAGAAAACAGATCCAAATAATGGATTAAAACGCCAACGGAGTTTTAAAGCACGTTTTCGAGAAAACCCGAAAACGTGACTTTAAGTGGTCAAATGGACCCGTAAAAAATTATAGTTGATTATATAACTATAATTAAGTATTAATGGAAGCTTAATAGCCCTTAAAAAATAAAGAAACGAGAAAAATCCGAAAACGGGCCGGTTAGTGAATAGTGCCAAACCGGGTAAAATAAACGAGCGTTTTCTGTCAGAAAACGAAAAACGCTCCAGCTCACTAATATAGTGGGGGCGGTTTTAATAGCCTCTCACACACACTCACATAATAAGCTAGCAAAATATAAGAAAGAAAGAAAAGGAGGAGAGAGAAAAGTAAAAGCAAAAAGCATTTAAAATTCCTCTCTCCTCTTTCCTCCCATTCTCTTTTCTTCCTTCTCTCTTTCCCCATCTTCACGATTCCCTTCCTCCCTCTCTGTGTGCTGTGCGACATGGAAGCTCCAAGCAAGCTTCTCCACCTTCTCCTCCATGCCCAAGCTTCATCCTTGCTCCGAATTCAAAAATAAGTACATATTTGCGATCCTCTCATCACCCTCTACCATCCTCTTTTCAAAACTCGAAAATGGTGAGTTTCATTTTCGTGGTTGTTGCCCATTTGAGGAGAAAAGCACACCATTAGGTAGCTTGAAGCTTCCTCTTTCTATCAAGGTAAAAATATCCATGAAAAAGTCTTGTTTTATCCATTTTATGCCTTGGCCGATTTGGTCTCTAATGGAGCTTTGTGTTATTATCTTTTATGAGCATTGTTCAATCCATAAGAGCTTGGAGGGAGTTACTCTTTGATCTTGATCAAAACCCCATCTTAGGGTTTCAAGGTAATCACTAATTTTAGAGCTTAAGCATTTTAAATTAATGAGGAAGTGTTTTTACTTAAACTCATTTTGCCTTGAACATTGAATGGGAGATGGGCAATTTCTGGCCTTTGGCGATTTCCAAGCAAGAAGAGAAAGAAAAGAAGAGGAGTGAAAGAGTAAAGGCTTGTGAAGTAAGGTAAACAATTTACCTTGGAGCCTAACTTAATGTTTTAGCATTGGGAAGGGAAAAAAATAAGGAATGAACCCAAACATGTGTGGGAATGTGATTTGTTGAGATGAGGATAATTGTGATGATAAGGTGCTTGTATAGAAATAATGCAAGTGAGAAAACATTTGTGAGTATGCTTGTTTGGGAGCTATATAATGATGAATTATGCTTTATGGTGTAATGAGTTGCTTGATTAATGAGGAAATATTGAGTGCTGATAGAACCCTTGTGTTTGGCTAGTTTAGGATGATTCATGTGAAGAAATGAGTTTGGCAATGTTAGAAAAGTAGCCAAGTTATGGCAAAATTGTGTAGAAAATTTAAGTGGTTTGAGCATGGTTGTGTTGAGGAATGACCTAGAGAAATAGGTGTGGATGGGACTTATTTGAGTTAGTTAACACTTTAGGAAGACTTGTTAAGGGAGGGAAATGATGCAAAAATCTGTAGCAAAGAGTGGTTTAGTGCCTTAGGAGTTTTAGAAAACAAAGAAGATTTAAGGCTTTGAGAGTGAGTCATGGAACTTGGTATGAGGTGTGCATTATCTTGGAATTTTGGATGGTTAAATGAAGAGAGAGCAATGATGCAAGTATCAAGAGAGGTTAGAAAATGCACAAGTGTGCATTAGTGCAAAGGAGAATGAAAATTGTGATTTTGGGCAAGAATTTGAGTAAGGGTTTAACCATGATTTGAAGAGTTTTAGAGCATGTTTAAGGTGATTAACATGTGAAAACTTGTGGAAAGATTAGGGTGGTTGAAGGATGATTTGGAGTTGAAAGAACAAATTAAGAGAAAAATCTGTAGTGGACCGACCCAGGGTCCGACCCAGTTCTGGGTCGGTCGGACCACGTTAAGCCAGCCAGAAAGCTTCGGCAATGGACCGACCCAGAGAGTTTTGGTCGGTCGGCTTAGCTTGGGTCGGTCGGGCAAAATTTAACGAAGGAAAAAGTTTCGGATGGACCGACCCATAAGGATGGGTCGGTCGTGGGTCGGTCTAAGGTTGTTTTCTGAACCAGAAAGTTACTGGGACGGACCGACCCAGGTTGGGTCGGCGGGGTCGGTCGACCCTAACAAAAAAAAAAAAAAAAAAGAAATTTTAATTTCTAAGAATGTTAATTGGTATTAAGGTGTGCCATTAATAGGGTAGTGATGATTGGACCCTAGAACTAAGTAATTAAGTTAAGATTAAGTATAAACCTTAATGCTTAAAGTTAAGATTATAAGGTTGTTAAGGATAAATTAAGTAAGTTATAATGGTGATTGAGTGGTAAGAAGTTGTAATACAAATGTAAGTTATAAAACTATCGAACGGGGTTAATCATGGGCGCATTAGTCGTTAAATAATTATGTTACCCGATATTAATAAAGATAGTTATAATGTTACCAGTTGTACAAAGATTTTCAAGGAACATGTGATGGCACATTAGAGTGCATCTTCGGTGAAAGGTATGATTTTCTCATGCCCCGTATGCTAACCGAGTTACTCTGATTTGTGTGTTTGTGTGCCGGCTTAATCAAGACTAAAGCATGAAAATAATCCCTTGTTTGATTATGAATGTCTTGTTGTATGTTGAATGAACTAACATACTTGTATGCCGGTGTGGTCTAACATAGTGTAAAGACCGACTCATAGTGAGTAACGATCGGCTAGAGATCCGTAGAACGGAACGAGGCGTATGATAACGAAAATATGCAAACACACACAAGCTATCGATTAAAGTATAACGATAACGCCAAACATATGAACTCCTAAAAGCGAGGAGATACGGGTTAGTTGAGTATATACCGATAACGTTAGAGAAACTTATTGAAACAATCCACGAAATAAATATGAGTGGAGAGATAAATGACCTCCATCGAGAGGATTGAAGTTAGTCCAACAATGTAAACATATAAGGAGGTAAAAGAGACCTAAGGGACTATGTGACTCCCTTGAGATACGGTCGACCTCCTATAAGAGGGTTTACCCGGTATAAGAATATAACCGAAAGTATGCGTATATGTATTGTAAAGGTAACTCTTAAAACCTAAGATTAACCAAACTTGAGTAATGTTCCCTAAGTCATTAGAAACATCGAGAATGATGCTTCTAGACTAATATACATGATATAATTATAACTCCGAGAGAGGAGTATATGGGAATGTGAGTAGTCCGAGAGTAGTCGGACCTAAGTAAAAGAGATAGGAACTAAGAGAGAGTTCCGTGAGCTAGTTGAACCTTCCCACCATGCTAGACCCAGAGTAGGGTCGAAACCGGGGAAGTAAGACTATGCTAGAGAGCCATGAGTTTGGCTTAAGTATGTAAAGAGAGTAACAAGCGTGATGTAGGAGACCTGTAGTGTCTCGAGAATCTACAAGAGCTTGAGTATGAAAACCCAAGAGTGCGGGAGAGATAATGAGTATAAATAACCCGAGAGAAAGGGGTGAGTATATGAATGTGTAAACCGAGAGAATGGGTAAGTGTAAGAATGAGTAGCCCAAGAGAATGGGTGTGTATACGAATAAGTAACCGAGAGAGCGGGTGAGGCATCGAATAAGTAAACAAGGCATAGTGAGGAACAACCCTCAATGCCTAAGAGTAACCAGTTACCACTAACAACATTGTTATGTTAGTTAGGAATCGTGTTCCGTGATTGGATGTAGATTCCTTGTGTGATATACATATATATTGTATTGCCATGATGCATGTTGTTTGATTAAAATGAACTCCATGTATATCCGACCCAAAGTAGTCGGCGTACCGCGGTTAGCACGCGGTATATGCGAATTTCATGCGCAGCGAAAGCTGACCCCCTAGGGGGAACGTTTTTAGTGTGCAGGTACTTGAAGCTGGCCACCGTTCGAGAGAGTAGGACGGGGACTGCTGTGAGCATGGGTAGTTAGATTGTAATTACTTATGCATTTGAATGAGGTGTAAGTCCGAGTATGTTATCGGCATCCGTATAATGTAGACTCGGTAAGTAAAGAAGTGAAATGATTATGGTATTTGTATGAAGTACTCGGTTTGTTCCAGTCCATCAGACCGTTACTGTTTGTGAGTCAGGCCTGGTTAGCCACGAGGGTGGCTAACGGCGTTGTATCACCCTCTGTTGTATTTGAATTCCGCTGCGAGCTTATGGTAAATTGTAACAGTCTAAGAGTAATGATGAGATTAGCAGTTGGGGTGTTACAAAAATGGTATCAGAGCGAAGTATCGCTCTGATGACTGGAAATACCGAGCTTAGGAAATACCGAGTTAGGATATAGAGTATAGAGACTTAGGGCTATGGGTTGAGTGGTAGCGTGAGAGATGCGCTAGATAGGAACTTCCAGTATGATCTGGATACCTACAATACCAGACCCGCCCTCCACAACCCCCGCATTAAAAGCTTGGGAAAGAACGCCAGAGAGACGGGGAAACCCAATCTGGCAGTTATTTATATTTCATTCTGAACTAGAACCTGTCATGCGGTAAGTCCCGAGAACCGGAAAGCCCGGAGACGGATCCCGCTGGAATGACAATGACCGCACATAATGGCGAGAGATCGAGAAATCCTAATCCAAGGGAGATCGAAATCTGTGGCAACTTGGGGCGACATGCTTAGCAGTCGCGAGAACCCAATAGGCCGAGTAGCAGTGAGAAGCATGCACAACCGTGCAACAAGGCGGACACATGAGAAATAACGAGAACCGGGACACATGTCTACGGACCGCCATGATATGTAATACCCCTAAGGGTATACCAATCAATTAAGAACATAGTTGAGAGTGGTACACCCACCCTGCCACACCCGAAGAGGTTGCAATACCTAACGGGCACAGCTTAGAGAGCTACGAGCATAACTACGGGATATACCCGAATAGGACTACAAAAGTAGTACCTAAATAAGCTAAACCTCGGTAACCACAGTAAAGGCGTGGGAACGAGCAACGAGGTAAAGCATAGAATTAAAGTAATTAAGGAACTCCGAGAGTGGAGGAGCACCTAAATGAATGACAGTCATGTCAAGAGGAATGAGAAGCAGCTCCAAGGAGCAGTTATCCAACTAGGGGATCAAGGAAGAGCCAACGAGGCTACCAAATATAATGTGAACAATACCGTGACCGGTATGAGTAACCCAAAAACCGCCAGTACCGCGCACTTGCCACGGCAAGTGCAGTAATAGCGGGACCAATAAGAAGAGCTTTGACAAGCTATCAGTACTTAGCAAGTACCAAATGGCGAATGAAGCCAATATAGCAACTCGAACCTTAAGAATTCTGAAATGAAACCTTGAAAAGGCCTAACAGCCTAGTCACTGTATAAAGAACATACCGGCCAGCAAGAAGCTGGACTGGATAAGAATCAGCCGGCATTGAAATGCCATGAAGAGCTTATTTAAAACCCGAATTTTCTTTCAAACATGAATTTTCCAAAAACCCCCGAATTTTAAACCAAACCAGAGAATCACGGTAAGTCATTATAGGACCATATAAGAGGAGTTGGCAACAGAATACTTCACTTAGGCGTGACCGACACTACAAGTGTACACAAACGAGACATGGAACAACCGCACTCCAAAGGAGCTTGCGGGCCTGACAGACCAGTTATGAGTTAGTCGGGTAAGTGGTAACGTATCAATAAGATACTCCATGTATGTATACAAGTAGAGTACGGTACACGGAAGTAGCCCACTCCATACTACGGACGAAAGAGCCAATCCAAACCAAGACAGTTGGACACCTCGAATGATCGAAGAACACAAGAAAGCTTACCAAGAATCCAGTAAGGTCACGGACCTAAGGATAAGGCGTTAAGAAGTGCGAGAAGCACAGAGTATTAAGTACAGACATTGGAAATGTCTCAGGAAATACCTAATAACTGGGTGAATACCAGTGTAAATAATACGGCGAATGCCTAAATGAACTTATTAATGTACGATAAACGGGATAGAATTCCCACTTTATACCTCACTGAAGAGAATAATGACCTAACCCAGAAGGTATTAGAAGGTACCAAGGATCTACCCAATAATGGGAGACATTACAACCCTAAACGGGATAGTCAAGGACATAGCCGCAAGGCAAAGTCACAACTGAACATAACCATAAGTACAAGCCAAATGTAATGGCATTACTCTGTAACACCCAGGAGCAATCCGAGAAGGGTGCCGGAGTCAACAGTAGTTGAACGAAACATCGTGTTGAGAACACAAGTGTTAAGTCAAACACTCGGGTAAAACCCGAAGGGATCCCACGTAGCACGGGATACCCTAGATTGCCAGAGGGCATCAACAAATATCAAGTTGTTTTAAGGGCCTTCCATGTACGGAAGTGTGGTGAGACAACCACATCAAGAGCCCAGTAATACTTCCAAACCATTTAATGACATATGGTAAAGGAGAAACCTATATAAACAGCCCGCATGGAGCATGACTCGAGGCAAGGTGGCTTGTAAGCCGATAAAACCAACTACAATACGTAGATCCAAACATTGTAAAACATATGCATAAAGGCATAAGAGGAACAGTGGTGAATGAACCACTACCTTAGAGTGGGGATACCACTTGTGATTATGGGGCCTATGGAGCGGCATTTGCGTGAATCCTCCAGAGAAAGGCTACCACCTAAGTATGTAATGTGAAACCGCTAGAGTGGTGTAGCAAAACTTGAGCATGTGTATATTGCCAATGAGTATACGAACTATAGTAGAGTAATCAGTTGAGTAGTGAACACTGTATGTGTACCATATGAACTGCAGAGTAAGCAGTGCGCAAGTGCGCAGAGAGATTTAAAGAGTAGTGTATGTTGTTGAGCCACAGTGTAAATGGCGTGAACACCTAGGCGGAAGCTAAAGTAGTAGCGGATGCCATGAAAATGAGAAAGACCAAGGTACGCAGTGAGCGACCATTGTGAGAGTATATTCAGATAGTGATCAGAAGTTGATGAGAAAATGTGGTAATGGAGACATGATCATTCCTATCTCATGAGAGATTTACTGTCAAGGGTTTACGCTTCTGCACTCTGTATGACTGAGTGTTTTGGTATTGCACTTGTGCGGTAATGATCAAGTGGGAGAGCCAGGAATTGAGAAATGTCAACAAGCCTGTTGAGTGAGAATCTAGAGAGATAACCGTGCGACCATTGGCTAAAGATGCACAAAGAACGTGGGCAGTAACCCACAGGGCCCAGGATCGATATGTGGAAAAATGCAGAGTAGTATGAATGAAGAACTCTGGCACAGAACCAAGAAACAAACATAATCCATGAGCCACTATTAAACGAGGAAGCACTGCATGCTAAGTAGTAGCTTGACCTCAACCGACAACAAGTCGGGAAAAATAAGTGAATAATCACAAAGGTATACAATGTTATACGAAGTAGATTCCAGAGAATTGGAGAGAAAATCTATAACTCATCGAATTCGCATACGGTAAGAGATACCAAGCGACGATTAAAATACATTGAGAATACCAAAGAGCGAATTAAGCTCTAGTTACCAGGTCACGCAGCAGAAGCTTGTGGACCATGATTCAAGGTTAAGTATACCTATGTCATAAACCCCTTGAAGCCTTAGAGGCTAGAACCGAACCCGGTTATGAGTTAATTAACCGTACTGAAGTTTAAACGCTTCATAATACTCGAATTAATGAACCAATGTTCAGTGATAACATATGGTTGGTTACGCGGCGTAACCCCTTTTAAGGGGGGTAGGGCGAGAAACCGCTTAGAGTATGTTTTACGTATTGGTGCGTAAACTACTATGTGCATAGCACAAAGGAAATTATTTTGATGATTGGAACTCATGTTACATAAACATGTCTACCCATTCATCGTGTAAGTATGAGTATTATGCATGAGAGATGCGAGTAATGTGTATGTAATAAATATGAAAAGAGGAGTAGAGAAACTCCTGGGGAATGAGAATCCCTATAGTATATGTCTAGTGAGATTAGACATGAGACATAATGAGTATGAATCGGCATGAAACCGATGTGTAACCTAAGAGGGAGTGAGTTCCCTAGGTGATTTTATTTGTGAATGATTGATGGAGTGAGTTCCATCCTTTGGAGTTGTATGTGTTTTAAGTTGAGTAATAATTTGACTAATGAGGCCACAAGTATGGAATGCCTAGGCAAGGTAAGTGAAACAATAGAGAATAATGGATGACTTAAGTTCCATGATAAAGATAAATCGAAACAGATTGTTTTATGAATATGACTAGAAAGAGTAAAAGATAGAAAACGAAAATGTTTGACTATCTGATTGTTTGAAACTGACGTGGGAGGTGGAACTTGATCTGCTAGCGATCAAGGGAAACCGAACACAAATTGGGGTGGAAGGATAGTTCAACACTGATGCTGATCACATCAGGGTTAGATGATTCCTGAAGCTCCCTATAGTGGTCACAAGTAATCACGCTAAGAAAAGATACAGCTACCATAAATCTGATTTGGGAGTTGTGTGATGTTTTAAAAAGAATTTTCAAACAGATTTTGAAAAAGAATTTTCTTCAAGTATGAAGATGGAAATGAAAATTGGTTTTGAAACCGCTATCACCCGCCGATGGCTGTGGCCTTAAGTCTTGATGACCGGTAGAACGGTGGGCGTGTATTAGTTTTGAAACCATTTCACCGTACGTGCGGCGGTCCTAAGTGACCGGTTGGGGCGGTGACAGTGTGTGATTTTCCAAAGGCAGCGGGACGGGGAGAGTACCCTGAGATGTTCCTGTGTTGAGTGAGTCAACCAGAGTGCCTGAGGATATGTATATGTGAAACGTTTTGATCAGAACCGAAGGGACCGTGGGCCAGAGAGAGTAAGTGCCCATTTGTCATGAAACGGCCGTGAACCAGAAAGAGTAAGTGTTCAACGTGACCGGTACCTGAGGGATCAATAGTATATTACTCAATATGGATTCGAGGACTGTAGTGCCTTCTTGTCTTCGGACCGATTCCATGGAGAGAGTAAAAAGAGTATTTTTGATTGCTATACATGCTGTGTTATGTGTGTGGTATGTGTAGTATGAAATGAGACAGACTTGTGGAGTCTGTAAGGTTATACATGTACTATAACCTTGGCATTGAATGCCATGAGAGTAACCACCTAGATTCAGCAACTTTGAGGACAAAGTTCCTAAGGGGGGTAGATTGAAATACCTCGGATCTAGGAATGGCGATTAAATTACTCTAATATGATTATTAAAGGCCTAATGGTGCCTAAAGTGTATTGGTAAAGAAAATAAAACCAAAAGAAAAGAGAAAACGCTTGAAAGCGAAAAACGCTAAAATGTGCGTTAAATGAGTATAAGAGATATATGATCTCGAGAGGGTCCGAGATGGATTCCTAGGGCTTAGTTAGGCCTAATTAGTATACGGGAATGATTCCCGAAGAAAACGGATCCAAATAATGGATTAAAACGCTAACGGAGTTTAAAGCACGTTTTTCGAGAAAACCCGAAAACGTGACTTTAAGTGGTCAAATGGACCCGTAAAAATTATAGTTGATTATATAACTATAATTAAGTATTAATGGAAGCTTAATAGCCATTAAAAATAAAGAAACGAGAAAAATCCGAAAAACGGGCCCGGTTAGTGAATAGTGCCAAACCGGGTAAAATAACGAGCGTTTTCTGTAAGAAAACGAAAAAAAAACGCTCCAGCTTACTAATATAGTGGGGCCGGTTTTAATTAGTGAGTCAACACACTCACACACACTCTAAGCTAGTAATAAGAAAGAAAGGAAAAAAAAGAAAGAGAAAAGCAAATAGTAAAAAAGGGACTTATACCCCACTTTATTCTCTCTCTCCTCATTCTTCCCATTCCATCGTGAGACTCCCCCTCTCTTTTCTCTCTTCTGGTTCTTTCCTTCCTCACGGTTTGGAGCTTCTCCAATGGCTACCCACCTTCCTCACCTTGTACAAGCTTCGTTAAAGCTCCGATTCAAAAACCGAGCATAGATTTCTTGCTCCTCTCACCAAGGCCTATCTTCCTCTCTTTTCAAAATTCAAAAAAAAGGAGTTTGATTTTCGTGGGTGTTGCCCATTTGAGGAGAAAAGCACATAATCTTGAAGCTTGAAGCTTCCTCTTCCATCCAAGGTAAAAAATATCCAAAGAAAGTTGCATATTTCTTCACCTTCTTGTGTGGCCGATTTTGGCATGTGTTAATGCCTTGCTTCTCTTTGTTTTGAGCTACTCTCCAAGTCTCCAATGGTGGGTTGGAGCTCCTCCTTTGATTCTTGGCAAATCAATTCTAGGGTTTCCAAAGGTAATGTTCAAATTTAATGCCTTGAACCCTCCTCTTGAATTCATGAGTTATTTTCGTAGTTAGGAGAACTAATGAGTACTCCTTATATCCATTGGTATATTGGTCTAGAGAATTGGGCTAGTGATTGGCCATGACCGATTTTGGATGAAGAGAAGAGAGAGAAGAATGTCTAAAAGAAACTTGAGAGAAATTAAGGTAAGAAACCAACCCTAATGTGTATCCTATGTGTTTTAGCATTTGGGAAGGGTTAATTAAATGAATGAACCCCACTTGAGTTGTGGTGATAATGTGCTTGCTAGAAATAATGCAAGTGAGAAAACATTTGTGAGTTAATGCTTGTTTTGGGAGCTATATATATGATGAATTATGCTTTATGGTGCTTAATGAGTTTTGCTTGATTAATGAGGAAAATATTGAGTGCTGATAGAACCCTGTGGTTTGGCTAGTTTTAGGATGATTTAATGGTGGTATGTTTTGGGCAATGTTCGAGAAGTAGCCAAGTTATGGCAAAATTTATGTGGGAACCTAAGTGGTTTAAGTGATGTTTTGGGGTGGAGAATAACCTAGGGTTAGCTAGGTGTTGTTGGAGTTTGAATTGGGTAAATGATCACCCAAGAATATGAGAGGATGATTTGTGAGGTGTGGAAATCTGTGCAAAATCTGTAGCAAAAGAGGTAGTGTAAGTGCCTTAGGAGCTTCTAGAAAACAAAGGAGATTTAAGGCTTTAAGAGTGAGTTTTGGAACTTGGTATGAGGTGTGCATTATCTTGGAAGTTTTGGAGTGGTTAAATGAAGAGAGAACAATAATGCAAGTGCCAAGAGAGGTTTGAGAATGCACAAGGTGCATTAGTGTAGAAATGAGAATGAAAGAAATTGTGACTGGGGCAAGGAATTGTGTAAGGGTTTAACCCATGATTTGAAGGGGTTTAGAGCATGTGTTAAGGTGATTAATCATGTAGGAATCTTGTGGAAGATTAGGCAAAGATTGGGTGTGGATTAAGGATTGAATTGGAGTTGAAAGAACAAATAAGAGAAAAATCTGTAGTGGACCGACCCAGGGTCCGACCCAGTTCTGGGTCGGTCGGACCATGTTAAGCCAGCCAGAAAGCTTCGGCAATGGACCGACCCAGAGAGTTTTGGGTCGGTCGGCTTAGCTTTGGGTCGGTCGGGCAAAAATTAACGAAGGAAAAGTTTCGGCAATGGACCGACCCATAAGGATGGGTCGGTCGTGGGTCGGTCTAAGGTTGATTTCTGAACCAGAAAGTTACTGGGACGGACCGACCCAGGGGTTGGGTCGGTCGGTGGGTCGGTCGACCCTTAAAAAAAAAAAAAAAAAAAAAGAGAAATTTTAAGTTCTAAGAATGTTAATTGGTATTAAGGTGTGCCATTAATAGGGTAGTGATGATTGGGACCCTAAGAACTTAAGTAATTAAGTTAAGATTAAGTATAAACCTTAATGCTTAGAGTTAAGATTATAGGTTGTAAATGATGGGGGTTTGAATGCTAATGATGTTATAAGATGTTAAGGCCTTGTTTGGTGACATGTAAAGGCCCTAAGAAGTGTAAGAAAGTATTAGAAGAGAGTGAGAATGAGAACTCAAATTAACAAGTGTAAAACCGAGATAACGGGATAAACGGGGTTAAGTACGGGGAGTATTAGTTTTACATACCGTAATGCTGTGTTAATAAAAACATTTGAATGTTATCAGTGGATCGGTGTGTGAACAAGCAGGTGAGATGACACGGTAAAAGTAAAAACCCCGGTGAAAGGTATGATTTCTCATGCCCCGTATGCTAACCGAGTTACTCTGATTTGTGTGTTTGTGTGCCGGCTTAATCAAGATTAAAGCATGAAAATAATCCCTTGTTTGATTATGCATGCATTGTTGTATGTTGAATGAGCTAACATACTTATATGCGGTGTGGTCTAACTTAGTGCATAGACCGACTCTTAGTGAGTACTGATTGACTAGAAACCCGTTGAACGGGTAGTCACATAACCAATGGTATTATGCAAACACACACAAGCTATCGATTAAAGTATAACGATAACACAAACATATGAACTCCCTAAAATGCGAGGAGATGTACGGGTTGAGTATATACCCGATAACGGTTAGAGAACCTTATTGAGACAATCCACGAAATAAATATGAGTGGAGAGATAAATGACCTCCATCGAGAGGATTGAAGTTAGTCCAACAATGTAAACATATAAGGAAGGTAAAAGAGACCTAAGGGACTATGTGACTCCCTTGAGATACGGTCGACCTCCTATAAGAGGGTTTACCCGGTATAAGAATATAACCGAAAGTATGCGTATATGTATTGTAAAGGTAACTCTTAAAACCTAAGATTAACCAAACTTGAGTAATGTTCCCTAAGTCATTAGAAACATCGAGAATGATGCTTCTAGACTAATATACATGATATAATTATAACTCCGAGAGAGGAGTATATGGGAATGTGAGTAGTCCGAGAGTAGTCGGACCTAAGTAAAAGAGATAGGAACTAAGAGAGAGTTCCGTGAGCTAGTTGAACCTTCCCACCATGCTAGACCCAGAGTAGGGTCGAAACCGGGGAAGTAAGACTATGCTAGAGAGCCATGAGTTTTGGCTTAAGTATGTAAAGAGAGTAACAAGCGTGATGTAGGAGACCTGTAGTGTCTCGAGAATCTACAAGAGCTTGAGTATGAATAACCCAAGAGTGCGGGAGAGATAATGAGTATAAATAACCCGAGAGAAAGGGGTGAGTATATGAATGTGTAACCCGAGAGAATGGGTAAGTGTAAGAATGAGTAGCCAAGAGAATGGGTGTGTATACGAAATAAGTACCCGAGAGAGCGGGTGAGGCATCGAATAAGTAAACAAGGCATAGTGAGGAACAACCCTCAATGCCTAAGAGTAACCAGTTACCACTAACAACATTGTTATGTTAGTTAGGAATCGTGTTCCGTGATTGGATGTAGGTTCCTTGTGTGATATACATATATATTGTATTGCCATGATGCATGTTGTTTGATTAAAATGAACTCCATGTATATCCGACCCAAAGTAGTCGGCGTACCGCGGTTAGCACGCGGTATATGCGAATTTCATGCGCAGCGAAAGCTGACCCCCTAGGGGGAACGTTTTTAGTGTGCAGGTACTTGAAGCTGGCCACCGTTCGTGAGAGAGTAGGACGGGGACTGCCTGTGAGCATGGGTAGTTAGATTGTAGTTACTTATGCATTTGAATGAGGTGTAAGTCCGAGTATGTTATCGGCATCCGTATAATGTAGACTCGGTATAGTAAAGAAGCGAAATGATTATGGTAATTTGTATGAAGTACTCGTTGTTCCAGTCCATCAGACCGTTACTGTTTGTGAGTCAAGGCCTGGTTAGCCACGAGGGTGGCTAACGGCGTGTATCACCCCCTCTGTTGTATTTGAATTCCGCTGCGAGCTTATTGGTAAATTGTAACAGTCTAAGAGTTAATGATGAGATTAGCAGTTGGGGTGTTACAGGATCGTAGAATCGTACTACGGATCTAGAGCATAGGATCGTAGGATCGTACGATGGAATCGTGACCCTTTGACGATCCTACAAGTTTCCGATCCTACCTGCGATCCAGATCGTAACTAAAATTTTGGATCATAAAATCGTAGGATCGTGGGATCGAATTGTGATTCTGTGAAAATTGATTTGACCGAAATTTGTGAACCCAATTTCAGAATTCTTAAAAAAAGACGCCTTGAAATAATGGAACCCATCAGAGCCAATAGCATTTTGAGAATATCAAGGAGTATTTGCAAGAACCCTGTGTTCTGGTGCCACCAATCAAAGGGGAAGCCCTTGATCCTCTAACATAGCAGCTCATGAATTTTCCATGGGAGTCATGTTAGCCCAAAACCAAGGTGTTGACCTCCGAAGTATGCCTTTATTATCTGAGCAAAAAATAGGAGATGCTGAAACTCGTTGCTCTTTTCCATTGACAAGACTTGTGTGACACTTGTGTGGGCAATAAAAAGCTTCGACACTACTTGTTGGGGAATGAAATCCTTCTGATTTCTAGGATGGACCCAATCAAGTACATGTTGGAAAAGCCAGCTCTAACCGGCCGACAATCATATTGGTCTTTTTGCTATCAGAATTCGACATCAAATTCTGCGTGGACAAAACCATTAAAGGATCGGTGATAGCATAACACTTAGCCGATAACCCGATTTCAGAGGCGTAGTTTTGCATGATGACTTCCCTGATGAACATGTGTCGACCTTTAAAAAAGGAGGATAAAGTTATATTTTGACAGGGCCTCCAACAAAAATGGTTACGGGGTCGGAATCTTACTTATTTCACCGGAAGGCTTACAATTGCCTACCGCCATCCAGCTAAGTTACATTGTCACCAATAACATGGCTTAATACGAGGCTTGCATCCTAGGGCCTTGAAATGGCATTGAGTTAGGGGTGGTCGATTTGAAGTTTTTGAGGACTCATCTTGGTTGTATGTCACATCAATAATGAAAGGGATGTCAAGGAAAAAAAAGCTTGTACTTTACCATCGACAGCTAGCACAACTCAAAAGGCCTTCAAAATATCAGTTTCACCCACGTTCCAAGTAACTATTTGGCACAAACCCCTTTGCGGGTGAATATGGTACAAACAGATGGGGAACCTTGGTATCAGGATATTAAGACGTTCATTGAAAAAAGGGGTGTATCATGAGGGGAATCAGCAAGCAGGATCAATTAGCAATCAGAAAGATGGCTCTTGGTTATACAGTGGTAACAAGAAATTGTTCAAAAGGATGTCGTCAGAGGCTCTCCATAGATGTCTCATGCAGATCGAGGTAGAGGAAGCAATAACCGAAGTTCAAGCTGGGATGTAGACATCACATGAGTGGGCATACGCTGGCCCTTAAAATTCTAAAGCATGGTTACTATTGGACTACCATGGAAAGCGATTGCCAACAATATGTGAAAAAATGTCTGGTGCAAGCATATATGAAACATCTCCGGCATTACCCATACACCACATGGCGTCATTCTAGCCTTTTTCTTAATGGGGCATCGATATCATTGAAGAATTTCATCCCAAGACATTGAATGGTCATCGATAAAACTTGGTGGCGATTGATTACTTCAACAAATAGGTTGAGGCCAGATCTTTCACACATGTAGGGGCCAAGCAAACTGCACGGTTCATTGAAAGTGAGATCATCTACGGATATGGTGTACCCTTTGAAATTTTTACAGACAATGGTGGTTAGTTCAAGGTAGAAACCGAGCAGGTGATGAGGAGGTATGGATTCGACACCATCATTTTTCACCATATCATCCTTAGGAAAATGGAGTCGTCAAAGCAACAAATAAAACCATCAAGAAGATTTTGGCTAAAATGGTTAAAACCTACCGGGATTGGTCATTTAAGTTACCGATGGCACTATAGGTTATAGAGCATCAGTGAAAAAAGCCACAGGAGTCACCCCTTACTCTTTTGTCTATAGAACCAACAGAGATGAAGATAAAGGCTTTATGAATCATGACCGAGTTGCATATATCTAAATCTGATTGGGAGGAACAAAGGCTAGACAGTTTGGCTTTCTTGAATGAAAAAAGATTGTAGGCCCTAGAGCACATTTAGGCTTACCAGAAACAGATGGCACAATTTTTTCGATGAACTAGTCAAACATGCAGGAATTCAAGAGGCGATTTGGTTATGAAGCCGCTAGTTTCATTTGGCAAGCACAAGGGAGGTGCTCCTCAGATAGTTAATTTAGATAAGCTCAAGAAATTCTATGCATAAGCACTTTATCTTCCTGTGCTTGTTTTTCAGTCTTGCACTAGGTTCATTTCTTATGTCTCCATTTGGTTTCTTTTGTAAAATTTTGCAAGACATCAATAAAAAGTATTGACTTTTTCTTAGAAAATTTTTGTTTTATCTATTTTATTTCTACATAAGGCAAAATTTTGTCTTGTGTTTGAGAAAGCTGAACGTGCTCTAAAAACTCACAAATCATCCAAAGCAATCTCCACAAAAACATTCTAAGCGCATGTTCATTACAACTTTCACAATTCATCCACAAAAAGTTAACCACAACTCAATTGCACATTAAAAAAAGTATTCAAAAGGTTTTCCAAAAAACTCCCAAATCAATACTGGGGGCAATCTGGGTTTAGAATCGTCGACTTAAATATTTTGTTTAGATGTGAACAAGTCTTTGAGTGAAAATTGGCGAGAGTGTCTTAAGCAGAAAAACCTTGAGAGAACACGTGTCATATTTACACGAATCCGGTGAGGCACACTCAAAAGTAAGGTAAACAACATAACTTCAACCGAGGAGATAATTTGTGAATTTACTCTTAGAACTGTGAAAGTAACAAAGAGCGGATACACAATTATCAAGGATGATGAAACACCTAGGTACAAACCATATAGCCAAAAACTTGTAACCCTAACATTAAACCCCCTATACACCCATGCTAAGCTGAAATACCCCAAACCTTGGTATGTTGTGTAAATGTTAAACTATGGTATTTAAAGGCTAAAAGTGCCTTAGAAACAATAAATGTACAATTTAAACCATAGTAAAGCGCAATAAAACATTAAGACACGGTTTGAGCAAAAACATGCTCTAAGGTTGGAGTGAACTTGGCTAGGACCCAAAGAGCCTACCAAGACGTTATAATATTTAATTATGACTTTATAAGGCTAATTAAGTCCTTAGGAAACTTTGGTAGACAATGAAACCAAACAAAACACAAATAAATACCTTAAGGTCAATATGGGCTAAAATGTGCTCTAAGCTTGGGATAAATGTGTATAAGACCTAATGGTCATACCTATACCTTATAATATGTTAATGAACATATTAAATCATTTACCAAAAAAACCAAGCTTGAAAACAAGTTAAAACACAAAATGTGCTTTAAGGAGTCTTAAAGCACGTTTTTGAAAAATTGTCTTGTAAATGAGTTTTGGATGGCTAAATGTCCATCATTACTCTTTAATTAACATGTGTACTATATAGTATCACATTTGGGTGGCTGTATCAATGGGAAATCAAAAATTTCACTTCTATGTGACTTGTTTTTGGTGAATAGTGATTTTTATAAGCTAGTTTGTAACATATGTTACTATAAGTGAGACAATTGATTAATGAAGTCTAAAATACCCCTAGGTACTATTTGGGGCCGGTTTTTAAGGTGTGGTGACTCACACACCCTGTTAATTTACTAAGAAAAGAAAGAATGACTAATTAGTGTACTATTTGCTTTAAAGGACAAATATCTTCAAAAAGCAAAGGTTATCTCATTCTCTCATTTCTCTTTCTTCTTCATTCCCACGATGGCCACCTTCTTCCTCCTCTCTCCATCGGTTTCCAACAGAACCATGCCATTCTTCATCCTTCTTCACTTGTAACTTATGACTCCATGCTCCGAATTTAATTCCGAGACTACCGTTCTCTTAGTTGGAGCAAGCTCTACAACATTGTCCTTTAAAATCCTCAAAACCACCATTTCGGTGCCAAGGAGAACTTCCATGGAAGGAGCTTGAGCTAATATTTTATGCCTTGTTGATCACCTTTGCTTCAAGGTAAGGAAAAACCAAAGAAAACTTCATTTCCTTCATTTTTGGTGTTGACCGAAAATGCACCTTGTAATGGTGTCTTCTCTTGTCTTGTTTTAGCTTCATTTAAATCTTCCAAGGGCTAGGAGGAGTCCTCTCTTGATACTCATTCAAGCTCTCTTTCCATTCAAAGGTAAAACAATTACCTTGATGTGTTAAAAACAATATATGTAATTAGGGTTTACAATGAGATGGAGCTTAAAGCTTGAATACTCATTATGTTGTTTGTATAATGTTTAGTAGTTGGCAAGGAACCAAATGCCTTACCGGTTTTGTAAGGAAACAAGAAAGAAATTTGGGAGGAAAAGAGGTAAATATGCTATCTCAATGTGGTTTAATGCCTTAGGAGAAATGAGCTTATAATGCTTGTTAAAACTACCTAAAGAGCAAATGGTGAATGACTTAGTAAGGTGTTCTCAAGGAGACTAGTAAAGGAACATATGTCTTGGTGTGTGTAATTGCAGGTCAAAGGCATTACTTATGTGGGAAATTCAGTGTTTAAGATTTATGCAATTTAAGGGCCTAAGAGCCATGCATTTAAGGGCCTAAGAGCCAAGCAATTTAAGTTTATGCACTATATTGTGATGTAGTGTAGTTAAAGGCTTAGTTGTGTGTAGAGGGCATTTCTTGTAAAGATGAATGTCTTGAATGGTTAAAGGATGAAAAACAATATGTTTGTGTGTAAGGAATGTGTATTAAGTGATTAAGTGTTCTTGGTTGTCTAAAGGTGAAAACCTAAGTGTTTGGGTGTGAGAGTTTACAAGAGAAGCTATGGCAAAATTTAGTTGATAAACAAAGGAGTTTATGTGATGAAATGAGATTTTAAGACCTAGAAGGTACTAGGAACTTGTTAAGTGTTAAGATGGTGGAAGAAGGTGAATCATGGTGTTCTTAGGTGTTAAAGTGCCATGGGCATTGTCTTGGAGGATTTAGAACTCAAATGGGTGTTTTGAACACACCAAGGAATTGTTATGTGAAGTGTTAAGTCTTGTTCAAGATTTGGTAAACAAAGGAAAAGAAATGCCTAGTGAAGGTCTAAGTGAAAGCTTGTGGAAATTAGAAGCAATTGTGCAAAGGAGGTGTGTGTGAGAAATAATGCTTTTGGAGTGGTGGTAAAGTTTGTGAGACAACACTTTGGTTAGTTAAGGTAGTAGGCATGATATACCACTTAGAAATCTAAGAAAAATGTTATAAGTGCTAGGAATTGTTGTAAGGAATTGAGTAACCAGTTAGTGATGATTTAGGAAAGTTTAGTGCTTGTTTTAAGGTGTTTAAACATGTAGGAAACATGTGGAAAGTTTATGGAATGATTAGGTAAGGTTTAAGGTTGGTTTAGGGGTTGAAAAATGATGTTTTGACAAGCTAATAACATGGTCCGGGACCTAGCCCTTGTATAGGTACCCGGACCACCCCTTAAAAAGAGCCGAGAGTGAAGTTTAGAAGTGGTCCGGGTCCTTAGTCCAGGACCAAGACCCGGACCAAGGGTAAAATAAGGCCGAGAGTACATTCTACAAGTGGTCCGGGACCTTGGGTCCGGACCAAGTCCCGGACCAGGTCAAAGTGTTGCAAATCTGTTTTAAATCGTTAAAGGCTTCTAATCATGGGGAATTGAATGGTAATGGTTTTAGGTGATGTTTAGGCCTTGTTTGGTGGCATAAAAGGGCCTTAAAATGTGTAAACAAGTGTTGGGTTTGATGTGAGAGTTGTAAAGTTATTATCACAAGAGTAAGTTAAGTGTAACGGGAATGACGGGGTAAACTATGGGCGCTTTAAACGTTAAGCAAACATGTTACCCCAATATTAATAAAAGTAATTGTGATGTTATCAGTTGTTCGAGAATTGCTCGAGGAACATAAGTGGACGTGGTAAAGTGGACTCCGGTGACAGGTATGGTTTTCTTGCAACCTGTGTCCTACCGGATTACACCGGCTTGTATGCCAATGTGTTTTTATGAGTGTTGCCACCTTGTAAGATTAAAACATGTAATGAGTTTATAGTAATTCATTTATGTGGCGCATCTGGTCTCCGATACCGTTTAACCTCAAATATGTGTTAAACCTTAGCTAACAAATCTAGATACACATGAGTGATCGGTATTCGGAGTTGACGGCCCAAACCTTGGGAACGTGCTAACCACGGCTATGTGTGAGTTAGTTGGACATTGTTGTTATATGCAAGTGTGTGAACCTCCCTTGTGTGCTTAACTCGGTTATGATACCGTATGGTGTGTGGATGTGGTAGGCTCCATAATGGATCTCTAACTACTTATTTATAAGTGTATATGTACTAATGGGGGGTGAGGAGTCCGGTTGTTCCGGCCACGCGTGTGATGGACGGGAGTCGATATCATATCCGGTTCGGCTCTCTTGGTGTATGTATAGGTGGTATTCCAATTTGGTTTCTACCTTCCCTTAGCTTATCCAAAGCTAGTTACTGACTCACGTCGGGCCACAGGGGCATACGAATGTTATTTCGGTGTGCTTGGGATTACTATATCCGACACACCTTGGGTATAAGTTAACCGTTCTATATAACCGGACGGTAACGAGGTTGGTAACGAGCTTAACATGGGATTGGTAATAATCTCTAGGCTCACTATGTATACTAACTATGGTGGAAGGTTCCTTGTGAGAACCGATTTATGGTGTTATGTATTGGTGTTGTGCTATGCAAATTCCCTTGCCATGCTACGATAAGTATACGTTAGGTGTTTAGAATGATTGTGATGTTGTCATGTGTACATCGAAACAAGAAAGGTTTTGTTATGTTTCGTTATGTGAGGAATGAGTTATGTTGTAGGATATGGGGTGTGTGGATCATGGAAATGAATCCCAGTTTGTGACAAGAGGCGTTTAAGGATAACCCGATTAATGGGTACATGTCGTTCGTTAAGGAAGTAGCTCCGTTTTAGAGGAGAGCCACTCTAGGGTTTAAGGAATCATTGAATGGTTGGTTAAGTGTGGATGTGTTGGTTATAGGTTGAGCCCATTGAGGCGAAATGTTATGTGTTGTATGTTTATGGCTTGTATGCATGATTTAAATATAATCAACTGCATGCTAAGACGACAATTAGTTGTGCGTGGCCCGGTAGCATGTGGGCTGCGGGATTACCATACCAGCAAAGGTGCTGAGCCCCTTGGGGGCCACCCTTTCTCTCCTTTTCTATTTCAGGTACAAGGAGCTGGAAGCCGTTCGAGAGTAGGACGGGGTAGATGTTTATACATGGGTAGCCATTTAAATGGCGTAAGCATTGTAAGCGTAGTAAGACCGAAATTGTTATCGGCATTAGTTTGTAAATACTCGGTACAGTGGGAATGTATGTATATAATAAATGTTGAAAATGGAATGAGGATTGTATTGTGTAGTTGCTCGGGAATCTAGTCCATCAGACCGATACAAATGTATATGTATTAGCCTTGTTAGCCACGTGGGTGGTTAACGGCGTGTAACACCATTGAATTAAGTAATGTGATGAGTTGAGATTTCCGCTGCAGTTTATGTAAGTATGTTAATGTTGGATGGGGTGTTTAAAAAGTGGTATCAGAGCGAAGTATCGCTCTGATGACTGAATTACCGAGCTTAGGGAATACCGAGTTAGGATTTAAGTACTTGGGTAAGGGTTGAGTGATAGCGTGAGAGATACGCTAGTAAGGAACTACCAGTGAATACTGGAAACCTACTATATCCTTCCCGCCCTCCACAATCCCTGTTATATAACTTGGGAAATAACGCCAGAGAGATGGAAGTCCACTCTTACTCGGGAATACCCGATCTGGCTGTTATTAGACACACATCTAAGGTACGGAGAACCTGTCATACGGTAGATCCCGAAAACTGGGAATCCCGGAGACGGTTCCCATCTAAACAGTGTTAACCGCATTTAAGCGAAGAGCGAAGAATCAGTGTACAGAAGAATAGAATTTCCGGCAACCTGGGTCGACATGCAGAGTAGTCGAGATTAACCAGCTTGCAACGCACTGACCGTGCAACAAGCAAGAAGTGGATTAGTGAAACCCAAGACGAATGTCTATGGGACCACAGTGGTAAGTAATACACCAACGGTATACCAACCAACTAAGGAACTATAACGTAGTGCCCAAACAAGAGACAAGTCTCAGTAACCACGACAATGCGTGGAACGGGCTATAAAGAGGATACGATACTAGCTCCAAAAAAGAGACTCCACCAAATAAGTGAAGCATGCAATGGGCATCACCCAGATCTAGATAATACCCAGATCAGTGACAATTGAGGACCATATGATACTGAGAACCTAGAGAGTTATTATCAGACAGTAAGATCAGTGAGGGCCAATAAGGCACTGATGACAGTATGGGTAAAAAACAATACCACAACCGGTATGTGTTAAACCGATAGCCAGTTAGCATGGCGCACTTGCCATAGCAAGTGCTGCTATAACAGGGCTGTTCGGGAAATTTATAACCACTATAAGTACTTGGTAAAGTACCATAAGTTAACGTGATCGTCATAACAGTGGAAGGGCCTGCTAGCCTAACCTCTGTAATTGTAAGTACACACCAGCAAGAAGCTAGACTTGGCTAAGGTAAGAAGATGTTGTGAAACCATGGAAATTTTCTTTCAAACTCAGATTTACTCAAACCTTTTCTTTTCAAAACCAGATTTTCTTTCAAACCAACACTTCTTTCCGACCTCCTTTTAAACCAAACCAGTGAAACCAGGGACAGTTGACAAGGATACAACAGTGGATAAACCTTCCCTCGATTAAGTTCGGGAAGCAAGGAATGAATATTGTCACGGGACAATATAAGGGAGTTGACAGCAGAATACTTCACCTAGGCGTGTGACGGACACTACAAGTGTACCAACTGTGTTGTGGGACGACCGCACTCCGATAAGAGCATGTGGACCTGACAGAGCTACTTATAGGTTAGTTGGGTAAGTAGTAATGTATCAGTATGATACCCCATATATGTATACGAGTAGAGTCCGAACACGGGAAGTAGTCGACTCCGTCTACGGTCAGCAGTATAAACCAAACGAGACTAAAGATTACAAGGAATGGTTGAAGTTAAGGAACTCAGTTAAGTTAACGAGACTAAAGGAATTAGTGAATTCCTTTCAAGGAAATGTTTAAGAGTCAGGAGGTGCGAAGTGCACTAACTGAATGTTAAGACAGCTTATATGACTTAAGGATCCCCAGAGATAAACGTGATAGCTGGAATGGTGACCCAGCCTAATGTGGACACATTAATGTGCAATGGACGGGATGAAACTCCCAAAATGAATACCTACATTATTAGGAAATGTTGACCTTCACAGAAGAAGATAATAACCAGTAAGGATGCAAAAGGCGTGGCTAACTGAATGTACCAATAACTGTGAACCAGATGTAAAGGCATAACTTAACAACACCCAGGAGAAATCCTTGAAGGGTGTTTGCATCAACAATTGTTGAACGAAATACATGACAGAAACACAAGGGTTGAAATTAACACCCAGTTTAGACATAAGTTGTCAGGAGACGGACTGGCAATCCTAAGGGACATCCCATGAAAGGAAATGTGATGCAACAACCTTGTCATGGATGCCAATACAACCTCTAACCAGGTAATATGGTATAGAGAAGTACATGTGTGAGGACACCCTACAATGAGCGGAGCTCAAGGCAGCAAGGCTTATAAGCCACAAACAAGATATGTTATGTAAATTTGAGTTAATTGTAGAAGTTTATGTGGTACAGGAAATAGAGCGGAGAACGAACCACTGCATTAAGAGTGGGGATACCTCTCGATATGGTGAGACCGCAGGAGCGGTAGCTATGTGAACCAAGTTCGAGAATATGTTAGGGATTGACCATGTTGTTATTACCCTAGAATATTGGAGTAACAATAATACAAAAAGGAAGTGTTGTGCCAGTTGTGTACACAGGAAGAGTAATAAGTCCGATAGCAATCACCATAGGTGTGTGAAGCTAAATGAATAGCGAACAACGCTCAAGAAACATAAAGGCTAAAAAAAAAGTAGTATATTCAAAACCAACCAAATAAGTGGCCAGATAAGCCCAGCGTAATAGCGGAAGCTAATATAATAGCGGATGCAGTATAAGTTGATGTTGTATAATGAGTAAGGATACGGTGCGCAATAAGCGACCGTTGTATGAGTATTGTTAGATGATAAAATGGTGAGTGAGCAGAGTTATGAGTTAACCCCAGTGGAGGTACAACGGTAAGTAATAGCAAAGGAACCGAGCAGTAAGCCGGAAGCAAGTGATATGTGATAAGAATTCCAGTAAACACAGTGTAAACTCCTATTGCAATCGCATAAGAGATTTACTGTCAAGAGTTTACGCCTCTGCACTCTGTATGACTGAGTGTTTTGGTATTGCATTTGCGCAGTAATGATCGAGTGGGATAGCTAGGATTTGGGAAATGTAATTGTGGTGGATGTAGAAAGAAACCTATGGTACTATAATGATCAATGCATAGGAAATGCAAGGTCATACCAATGGAAGAGTACTTGTACGAAACCAGATATGGAGGTATGATTAAGAATAAGTGATAACAGTGGCAATGAATACCAAATGTCGGTATGAAATATACCTCAGGTGTGGGAAATAACCGAGAGAGCACTACACATTAGTAGTAGCTCAATCTCAACCGACAATAAGTCGGTAGAAGCAAGTCAAACATTGTGCAGTTTACGTAGTAAGCTATTGGAGAAGTGGATGGAAAGTTTTGGAACTCACCGAATTCGCTCAGGGTAAGAGATACCATGCGTCGGTTGAGAAACCATTGTTACCTATAAGGGTAATACATTGGAGATGTACAATACAACAACAGTAACGAGTGGGGCAAACTAGCTCTACACTATCAGAGTTGCGCAACAGGGGCCAGAGAGCCCATGCACTAGATACTGAATATACATGGTGAATATGAATAAATGGCTAGTTAACAATGCCTAAAAGCCCACAGGCCTGGACCGGAACCGGTTATGAGTTACAACTCCAATACGAATTCTTGGTTTAGGGACTAAACCGCCAATATGGTTAAGATCCTCTAATCAGAATCCATTGTGTAATAGACCGCGTGGAAGTCAAAACACTTCACGACGGCAGAACATTTTAAGCCAGGTTTAGTGATTGATTACGTGGGCGTAATCCCTTTTAAGGGGGGTAGAGCGCAAAACCAACCGTACAAGTGTACGTGAACTGGGTTGTGCATAGCACAAAATGATTTGTTATGATGGTTGGTGCGTGTGTTATATAAACATACGCATTTATTTGTGGTTAAATTGTGGTAATTGCGCACAGAGATGCGAATACCATTGTGGGAAGTGTGTTTATTTTGTTAATAGTGGTGTGTGAGAGTACAAGTGGAAGGGAGTAAAGAAACTCCCGGGGAACTAAAACCCCGACGGTGCATAAATGTAAACCATGTATTGTATTTTGATAAAAAAATATATGTATATATATACAATGTTGTGATTTATGAAGGGTTATGAGACCGACATAGAACCTAGTGAGAATTAAATTCCCTAGGTAACTTGAATTAAGTTGGATTTGGGTGATGATTGATAGACGGAGTTCTATCCCTTGGAGATGTTATGATCATGATTAGAATGATTTAAAGATAGAAATTGGAATGAGTGATTTATACGATGCTTGAAAATGAAGTGGGAGGTGAAACTTGATTATCATGAGATCAAGGGAAGCCGAACACAAATTGGGGTGGAAAGATAGTTCAACACTGATGCTGATCACATCAGGGTTGGATGACTCTTGAAGCTCCCTGTAAGTGGTCACAAACAACCACGTTAAGAAAGATGCAAAGAGCATAAACTGGACTTGGAGTTGTGTTGTGTTTTCAAAAGGATTTTCAATGAGTATTTCTAAAACAATCGATTAATATTTTGAATAAAAGAACTTCTTATACTTAACCTAGTAAAGAATATTTTTGTAGTACTTGCTCACGAGCTGAGGACGTATGAGCCTTTGTCTTCGGACCGGTGACATGAGAAGTATATATGTTAAAAAAAATTAAGTGACTGTTTTGATCTCCCAAAGGAACGGGGACCAGAAGGTGTCCATCGCGACCGGGTTCTGCGGGATCACAGTGTATATGTACTCAACGTGGGATTCGAACCCATGGAGAGATGGAAAAGGTATTTCTGTTTGATATACATGCTATGCATGTTGTTTGGTATGTGTGATAAAGGTTATTTTGACTTTGATCTCCTAAAGTGTATGCTATCAAGGCCTATGAGTCTAAATGTGTTGTGTTACATAGACCTATGTGTCTAAATGTGGTTATGTCACCCAGACCTAAGAGTCTGAGGGATATTGTATAGGTGCAAGTGTGGTGAAGGTACCCGGACCATTAAGTCCGAGGTTACCATGTGAGTATGATATTTTATGTATAATGTGGATATGTTGCCCGGACCATTAAGTCCGAGGTTGGATGTAAAGGGTGGTTGGTAATGGAAGTTTTATGGCTATAAGTAATTCCCGTATTCTAATCCAATGATGCGAGGAAATGTGAACTTCGAGGACGAAGTTCTTTTAAGGGGGTAGATTGAAATACCCCAAACCTTGGTATGTTGTGTAAATGTTAAAATATGGTATTTAAAGGCTAAAAGTGCCTTAGAAACATAAATGTACAATTTAAACCATAGTAAAGCGCAATAAAAAAAAAAACATAAGACACGGTTTGAGCAAAAACATGCTCTAAGGTTGGAGTGAACTTGGCTAGGACCCAAAGAGCCTACCAAGACGTTATAATATTTAATTATGACTTATAAGGCTAATTAAGTCCTTAGGAAACTTGGTAGACAATGAAACCAAACAAAACACAAATAATACCTTAAGTCAATATGGGCTAAAATGTGCTCTAAGCTTGGGATAAATGTGTATAAGACCTAATGGTCATACCTATACCTTATAAATATGTTAATGAACATATTAAATCATTTACCAAAGAAAACCAAGCTTGAAAACAAGTTAAAACACAAAATGTGCTTTAAGGAGTCTTAAAGCACGTTTTTGAAAAATTGTCTTGTAAATGAGTTTTGGATGGCTAAATGTCCATCATTACTCTTTAATTAACATGTGTACTATATAGTATCACATTTTGGTGGCTATATCAATGGGAAATCAAAAATTTCACTTCTATGTGCCTTGTTTTTGGTGAATAGTGATTTTTATAAGCTAGTTTGTAACATATGTTACTATAAGTGAGACAATTGATTAATGAAGTCTAAAATACCCCTAGGTACTATTTGGGGCCGGTTTTAAGGTGTGGTGACTCACCACCCTTGTTAATTTACTAAGAAAAGAAAGAAAGAATGACTAATTAGTGTACTATTGCTTTAAAAAGGACATATCTTCAAAAAGCAAGGTTATCTTCATTCTCTCATTTCTTTTCTTCATTTCCCACGATGGCCACCTTCTTCCTCCTCTCTCCATCGGTTTCCCAACAGAACCATGCCATTCTTCATCCTTCTTCACTTGTAACTTATGACTCCATGCTCCGAATTTAATTCCGAGACTACCGTTCTCTTAGTTGGAGCAAGCTCTACAACATTGTCCTTTCAAATCTCAAAAACCACCCATTTCGGTGCCAAGGAGAACTTCCATGGAAGGAGCTTGAGCTAATATTTTTATGCCTTGTTGATCACCTTTGCTTCAAGGTAAGGAAAAACCAAAGAAAACTCCATTTCCTTCATTTTTGTGTTGACCGAAAATGCACCTTGTAATGGTGTCTTCTCTTGTCTTGTTTTAGCTTCATTTAAATCTTCCAAGGGCTAGGAGGAGTCCTCTCTGATACTCATTCAAGCTCTCTTTCCATTCAAAGGTAAAACAATTACCTTGATGTGTTAAAAACAATATATGTAATTAGGGTTTACAATGAGATGGAGCTTAAAGCTTGAATACTCATTATGTTGTTTGTATAATGTTTAGTAGTTGGCAAGGAACCAAATGCCTTACCGGTTTTGTAAGGAAACAAGAAAGAAATTTGGGAGGAAAAGAGGTAAATATGCTATCTCAATGTGGTTTAATGCCTTAGGAGAAATGAGCTTATAATGCTTGTTAAAAACTACCTAAAGAGCAAATGGTGAATGACTTAGTAAGGTGTTCTCAAGGAGACTAGTAAAGGAACATATGTCTTGGTGTGTGTAATTGCAGGTCAAAGGCATTACTTATGTGGGAAATTCAGTGTTTAAGATTTATGCAATTTAAGGGCTAAGAGCCATGCATTTAAGGGCCTAAGAGCCAAGCAATTTAAGTTTATGCACTATATTGTGATGTAGTGTAGTTAAAGGCTTAGTTGTGTGTAGAGGGCATTTCTTGTAAAGATGAATGTCTTGAATGGTTAAAGGATGAAAAACAATATGTTTGTGTGTAAGGAATGTGTATTAAGTGATTAAGTGTTCTTGTTGTCTAAAGGTGAAAACCTAAGTGTTTGGGTGTGAGAGTTTACAAGAGAAGCTATGGCAAAATTTAGTTGATAAACAAAGGAGTTTATGTGATGAAATGAGATTTTAAGACCTAGAAGGTACTAGGAACTTGTTAAGTGTTAAGATGGTGGAAGAAGGTGAATCATGGTGTTCTTAGGTGTTAAAGTGCCATGGGCATTGTCTTGGAGGATTTAGAACTCAAATGGGTGTTTTGAACACACCAAGGAATTGTTATGTGAAGTGTTAAGTCTTGTTCAAGATTTGGTAAACAAAGGAAAAGAAATGCCTAGTGAAGGTCTAAGTGAAAGCTTGTGGAAATTAGAAGCAATTGTGCAAAGGAGGTGTGTGTGAGAAATAATGCTTTTGGAGTGGTGGTAAAGTTTGTGAGACACACTTTGGTTAGTTAAGGTAGTAGGCATGATATACCACTTAGAAATCTAAGAAAAATGTTATAAGTGCTAGGAATTGTTGTAAGGAATTGAGTAACCCGTTAGTGATGATTTAGGAAAGTTTAGTGCTTGTTTTAAGGTGTTTAAACATGTAGGAAACATGTGGAAAGTTTATGGAATGATTAGGTAAGGTTTAAGGTTGGTTTAGGGGTTGAAAAATGATGTTTTGACAAGCTAATAACATGGTCCGGGACCTAGCCCTTGTATAGGTACCCGGACCACCCCTTAAAAAGAGCCGAGAGTGAATTTTAGAAGTGGTCCGGGTCCTTAGTCCAGGACCAAGACCCGGACCAAGGGTAAAATAAGGCCGAGAGTACATTCTACAAGTGGTCCGGGACCTTGGGTCCGGACCAAGTCCCGGACCAGGTCAAAAGTGTTGCAAAATCTGTTTTAAAGGCTTCTAATCATGGGGAATTGAATGGTAATGGTTTTAGGTGATGTTTAGGCCTTGTTTGGTGGCATAAAGGGCCTTAAAATGTAAACAAGTGTTGGGTTTGATGTGAGAGTTGTAAAGTTATTATCACAAGAGTAAGTTAAGTGTAACGGGAATGACGGGGTAAACTATGGGCGCTTTAAACGTTAAGCAAACATGTTACCCCAATATTAATAAAAGTAATTGTGATGTTATCAGTTGTTCGAGAATTGCTCGAGGAACATAAGTGGACGTGGTAAAGTGGACTCCGGTGACAGGTATGGTTTTCTTGCAACCTGTGTCCTACCGGATTACACCGGCTTGTATGCCAATGTGTTTTTGAGTGTTGCCACCTTGTAAGATTAAAACATGTAATGAGTTTATAGTAATTCATTTATGTGGCGCATCTGGTCTCCGATACCGTTTAACCTCAAATATGTGTTAAACCTTAGCTAACCAAATCTAGATACACATGAGTGATCGGTATTCGGAGTTGACGGCCCAACCTTGGGAACGTGCTAACCACGGCTATGTGTGAGTTAGTTGGACATTGTTGTTATATGCAAGTGTGTGAACCTCCCTTGTGTGCTTAACTCGGTTATGATACCGTATGGTGTGTGGATGTGGTAGGCTCCATAATGGATCTCTAACTACTTATTTATAAGTGTATATGTACTAATGGGGGGTGAGGAGTCCGGTTGTTCCGGCCACGCGTGTAATACCCCGAATTTTTGTAGCCCTAATGGAAACCATAGTTCCTTGGGAATTATTAGAGATCATTAGGAAGTCCCAGTGGACGGGAATCAACCAAGAAACCTTGGAGAAACCCTAATTCAGAAAGTTCCGAGAAACAACGAAATTTCGGTGAGTTGCATGGAGTTCTAGAAGCCCCGGTCAACTGTGGTCAAACCCTGGTCAACTTTGGTCTGACTTCGGTCAAACATTGGACATTGGTCAAACCTTGGTCAATGGTCAACTTTGACCAAGATGATGCAGTGATGATGCAGTGGTGATGCAGTGGTGATGCAGTGATGATGCAGTGATGATGCAATGATGATGTCGGCATGACATAACGATTGTAAGCGTCGAGTGTCAAGAGATGATTAGTTACACATGGTTCAATCAAGAGAAGACATGTGTCACCTTCATTAATGAGGGGTGGTCACACATGGATGGTGGAGATTCATCCAAGCAAAATATCTACGATCCGACGGCTGTAAGTGAAGACTCATTCTATTTTGTCTTATACTCTTTATTACCCATGCCACTTGTCTCCTTCATCATATGGCCGGTCACACATGGAGGGCTGAGATTTAATCTAGACAATTGTCCTAATCTAATGGCTTAGGAAGAGATAAGGTTATCTTAGTAATCATTACACTTAATTAATGAAGTAAAATGATTACTTTTGGAATTCTCTCACGCCATCCTTAAGAATGAGATGGGAACCGATTTCCCTGCCTTCCTCACTCACTCTCACGCCATTAGAACACCATAGAAGCTCATAGAACTCACACCCACCATTGGAGAAGGAGATTCAAGCTAGAAATCAAGGAAAAACAAGATTTCAAGGAGGGAGAAGGAGCTGGTGACCTTGGACGAATTGGTTGGTGGAAGAAATTGATTCAATTATCTAAGGGACTTATAAGGTCGTGGCTAAAATGTCAAGGAGAGTCCAGGTAACACTTATGCTCACCATCTCTTTCTTTAAAACCCTGATTTTGAGCTTTAACTCTTGTTAATGGTAACTTCCGAACCAATAGCTTCTCTTGAGCTGAAATTTTGACAGTGTTCTTAGATAGTTATTACTAGAATAATATCAAAAATTCAGGCGAAAATACCTTTGGGAAGTATGATAAGTTCTAGGGAACTTTTAGAGAGGAAAAATGTGTTTTAAGACTCCTTGAGTGATTTCGATGGGATTTTGTTGATTTTGGTGTGTTATTCTACCTATATTAACTCATAATAATTTATTATGGGTGGTGGGAACTCGTGGTTAGACATAAAATGCTAGGTCAAGGGGGAGGGCTTAAATGGTGTTTTAAGCCTTGAGACTTAGTTAAATAGGTTCCCGAATTCATCTTGCCTTAAAATTTTAGGGTAGTCTTTAATAGTGAACATATGGTTATGGTCAAAAATGAAGTTGAATGAAGATATTAAGTCGGATAGACATGGCAAGGGAAATAATGAGCTTTAAGCTTTAGGAGTTGTTTAGATGAGTTTCCGACATGGGTTTGAGCTGAAATTTTGAGGGTATTCTTATATTTGATTTAGATCTATGGTCAAAACTTCAGGTCGAAACTCACCTGGGAAGTTATTCGAATTGTTAGGAAGTGATTTGGGTCAAAGGTGTGCTTTAAGCTTGTATTAGTGTGATTGTGTGTTGGTTATTGGATTTTATGGTTTGTCTGGTCATTATAGTACTAATATGACGTGTGGTTGAACTTTTAAGAGATGGTGAAGTGTAAAGGTATAAGGAAGTCTTGTAAGGTTATATGTGTGCTAAACTTGGAAAGAAGGAAAATTGGTTTAAGTATGGTTTTGGGGTGTTTTGTTGCTTGGCTTAGCCTTGAAAGGCTCTGGAATGATTTTTGGTGACTACTCTTGGTGTGGAATGCTTGTTGATCTGTGATTGCTAAGTGAAAGTTTGATTTTGATTGAGTGGATATTCAGGTGGAACAAAGTTAGACAAAGTCTAACCTTATACAAGGTTTAATTCTAAAGGTGGGTTGGTTGTACTTTTATGTGATTAATCTTGTTTATTGCTATCCTTTGGTTGGTGGTTATTTTGAGCAATTTTATATGATTGTGGATGATATTTATATGTTGGAAAGGTTGATGTTTCTTATGGTGGTGGAAGTGTGAATTTGGAAATATATATTTCGAAACTATTGAGCTATGGTTAGCTCCTTCAATTTGTCGAGCCATGGTTGGCCATTCACTGAATTTTTCGCTCCTACCAATGTATTGGAGCTAAGCCATCATGATCTACTCTATGGGCTGATGATTCATAGGGGGTGTGCACACTTAAGGACATGGGTGAGGTGGTGGAATTATTTGTCCAAGGGGCCGAGAGCCTAGTAGATCTTTGTCGAAAGACCGTGTGCCCGAGGATTGGTGAATGTTAATAATGGAGAAACAAACTGGTGGAAATGTTATGTGGTTCCAAAATATTATTGGATTTACGTCTCTGGTGAGTTTGCTGGTATTGTGATATCATTATGAACAGGTGGTTTGTGTTAAGGTAAAATGTCTCAAGGAAGGTGAGTGTTGTAAACTTGTGTTGTGGTTGATAACATGGTTGTTTGTGTGATGTGTGCCTTTATACTAAAAAGGTTTTTCAAAGAGAGAGAATTTTACAGGGTGTGATATTTGTTACTCAGCTTTGCTGACGTTTTCTGGTTTGTGCCTGTGGCCCCTTTGTGTGATTGTTTGCTGGCCACAGGTTTGTTGCAGGTGAAGTTGATTCTTTGTGTGATATTGCTCTTGAGCTTGGGACAAGGGAACGCGCCGACATAGCTAGGAATTTATTTATTTGTAAGTGGTAAACTCCTTGGAGCATGTTCCGGGAGTTAGGTTGGGTGGATTAGCCTTAGCATCCACACTAGTTGGTGTGGGTGTGGCGGTAGCGCTCCGGTTTGACTTAGGTGTTATTTAGTCTTCCGCTGTAAAATATTGTAGTAAGTTGTTCAAGTAATAAGAAAATTTTAGTGTGTGAAAACCGGGGTGTTACAGAGTGGTATCAGAGCAGGTTTGGTCTTTAGGGAGCTTTGGTGAGTTAAGATTAAATCTAGGCTTAAAATTTGACAAGCCGTGGGGATGGGAATTGTGTTTGTTGCTTGTTGTTACCTATTTGTTTGATTGTTTGGAATTAGTTGTGATCGCAGATAATTGGGGCTATACTAGGATAAACTGGAACTTGTTTAATTGTGCAAATTGCTTGAATCTGACGTGGAAGGTTGACCTTGATCCTGGTCAGATCAAGGGAAACTGAAAACAAATTGAGGTGGAAGGATAGTTCAACACTGGCACTGACCATGGCAGGGTTGGAGGATTCCTGAAGCTTCCTGCAAGTGATCACGAAAAATTAGATCAGAGTAGCGCAGTGGAAGCGTGGTTGGTGTAAGATGTGTGTAATAGGTGATGAGTGATGAAATAATTGACATGGTTATGTGTGTTAATATGCTTTATGTCATGAGGTATTGTGTGTTGGTTCATGTTTTAATGAAGTGGATTACATAAGGAGAACATAAAGTTCGGGATTTTGTGGTTGGATACTTTTGAAAATAAATAGTTTGACACCATGAATGAGGTGTTGATATAATTATTTATATAATTAATATGATGTTACTCAGTATTAAATTGACTTGTGTGCTTGTGTGCTATGATTATGTGACATTTATTTATGGCTATTTAATGCTTAGTGGTATTACCTTGACGTCAAACTTTGTATAAGTGTTTCGGTATTTGGTGATGATGGTAAACTTTGTGGTAAGCTAAGCTTCGGGGACGAAGCTTTTGTTTAACGGGGGGAGAATGTAATACCCCGAATTTTTGTAGCCCTAATGGAAACCATAGTTCCTTGGGAATTATTAGAGATCATTAGGAACCAGTGGGGGAATCAACCAAGAAACCTTGGAGAAACCCTAATTCAGAAAGTTCCGAGAAACACTGAAATTTCGGTGAGTTGCATGGAGTTCTAGAAGCCCCGGTCAACTGTGGTCAAACCCTGGTCAACTTTGGTCTGACTTCGGTCAAACATTGGACATTGGTCAAACCTTGGTCAATGGTCAACTTTGACCAAGATGATGCAGTGATGATGCAGTGGTGATGCAGTGGTGATGCAGTGATGATGCAGTGATGATGCAATGATGATGTCGGCATGACATAACGATGATGTAAGCGTCGAGGTGTCAAGAGATGATTAGTTACACATGGTTCAATCAAGAGAAGACATGTGTCACCTTCATTAATGAGGGGTGGTCACACATGGATGGTGGAGATTCATCCAAGCAAAATATCTACGATCCGACGGCTGTAAGTGAAGACATCATTCTATTTTGTCTTATACTCTTTATTACCCATGCCACTTGTCTCCTTCATCATTATGGCCGGTCACACATGGAGGGCTGAGATTTAATCTAGACAATTGTCCTAATCTAATGGCTTAGGAAGAGATAAGGTTATCTTAGTAATCATTACACTTAATTAATGAAGTAAAATGATTACTTTTTGGAATTCTCTCACGCCATCCTTAAGAATGAGATGGGAACCGATTTCCCTGCCTTCCTCACTCACTCTCACGCCATTAGAACACCATAGAAGCTCATAGAACTCAACACCCACCATTGGAGAAGGAGATTCAAGCTAGAAATCAAGGAAAAACAAGATTTCAAGGAGGGAGAAGGAGCTGGTGACCTTGGACGAATTGGTTGGTGGAAGAAATTGATTCAATTAGCTAAGGGACTTATAAGGTCGTGGCTAAAATGTCAAGGAGAGTCCAGGTAACACTTATGCTCACCATTTCTTTCTTTAAACCCTGATTTTGAGCTTTAACTCTTGTTAATGGTAACTTCCGAACCCTAGCTTCTCTTGAGCTGAAATTTTGACAGTGTTCTTAGATAGTTATTACTAGAATAATATCAAAAATTCAGGCGAAAATACCTTTGGGAAGTAGGATAAGTTCTAGGGAACTTTTAGAGAGGAAAAATGTGTTTTAAGACTCCTTGAGTGATTTCGATGGGATTTTGTTGAGTTTGGTGTGTTATTCTACCTATATTAACTCATAATAATTTATTATAGGTGGTGGGAACTCGTGGTTAGACATAAAAATGCTAGGTCAAGGTGGGAGGGCTTAAATGGTGTTTTAAGCCTTGAGACTTAGTTAAATAGGTTCCCGAATTCATCTTGCCTTAAAATTTTGAGGGTAGTCTTTAATAGTGAACATATGGTTATGGTCAAAAAATGAAGTCGAATGAAGATATTTAAGTCGGTTAGACATGGCAAGGGAAAATAATGAGCTTTAAGCTTTAGGAGTTGTTTAGATGAGTTTCCGACATGGGTTTGAGCTGAAATTTTGAGGGTATTCTTATTTTGAATTTAGATCTATGGTCAAAACTTCAGGTCGAAACTCACCTGGGAAGTTATTCGAATTGTTAGGAAGTGATTTGGGTCAAAGGTGTGCTTTAAGCTTGTATTAGTGTGATTGTGTGTTGGTTATTGGATTTAATGGTTTGTCTGGTCATTATAGTACTAATATGACGTGTGGTTGAACTTTTAAGAGATGGTGAAGTGTAAAAGGTATAAGGAAGTCTTGTAAGGTTATATGTGTGCTAAAACTTGGAAAGAAGGAAAATTGTGTTTAAGTATGGTTTTGGGGTGTTTTGTTGCTTGGCTTAGCCTTGAAAGGCTCTGGAATGATTTTTGGTGACTACTCTTGGTGTGGAATGCTTGTTGATCTGTGATTGCTAAGTGAAAGCTTGATTTGATTGAGTGGATATTCAGGTGGAACAAAGTTAGACAAAGTCTAACCTTATACAAGGTTTTAATTCTAAAGGTGGGTTGTTTGTACTTTATATGTGATTAATCTTGTTTATTGCTATCCTTTGGTTGGTGGTTATTTTGAGCAATTTTATATGATTGTGGATGATATTTATATGTTGGAAAGGTTGATATTCTTATGGTGGTGGAAGTGTGAATTTGGAAATAATATTTCGAAACTATTGAGCTATGGTTAGCTCCTTCAATTGTCGAGCCATGGTTGGCCATTCACTGAATTTTCGCTCCTACCAATGTATTGGAGCTAAGCCATCATGATCTACTCTATGGGCTGATGATTCATAGGGGGTGTGCACACTTAAGGACATGGGGTGAGGTGGTGGAATTATTTGTCCAAGGGGCCGAGAGCCTAGTAGCTCTTTGTCGAAAGACCGGTGTGCCCGAGGATTGGTGGAATGTTAATAATTGAGATACAAACTGGTGGAAATTGTTATGTGGTTTCCAAAAATTATTGGATTTATGTCTCTGGTGAGTTTGCTGGTATTGTGATATCATTATGAACAGGTGGTTTGTGTTAAGGTAAAATGTCTCAAGGAAGGTGAGTGTGTTGTAAACTTGTGTTTGTGGTTGATAACATGGTTGTTTGTGTTGATGTGTGCCTTTATGCTACTAAAAAGGTTTTTCAAAGAGAGAGAATTTTACAGGGTGTGATATTTGTTACTCAGCTTTGCTGACGTTTTCTGGTTTGTGCCTGTGGCCCCTTTGTGTGATTGTTTGCTGGCCACAGGTTTGTTGCAGGTGAAGTTGATTCTTTGTGTGATATTGCTCTTGAGCTTGGGACAAGGGAACGCGCCGACATAGCTAGGAATTTTATTATTTGTAAGTGGTAAACTCCTTGGAGCATGTTCCGGGAGTTAGGTTGTGGGTGGATTAGCCTTAGCATCCACACTAGTTGGTGTGGGTGTGGCGGTAGCGCTCCGGTTTGACTTAGGTGTTATTAGTCTTCCGCTGTAAAATATTGTAGTAAGTTGTTCAAGTAATAAGAAAATTTTAGTGTGTGAAAACCGGGGTGTTACAACGCGTGTGATGGACGGGAGTCGATATCATATCCGGTTCGGCTCTCTTGGTGTATGTATAGGTGGTATTCCAATTTGGTTTCTACCTTCCCTTAGCTTATCCAAAGCTAGTTACTGACTCACGTCGGGCCACAGGGGCATACGAATGTTATTTCGGTGTGCTTGGGATTACTATCCGACACCTTGGGTATAAGTTAACCGTTCTATATAACCGGACGGTAACGAGGTTGGTAACGAGCTTAACATGGGATTGGTAATAATCTCTAGGCTCACTATGTATACTAACTATGGTGGAAGGTTCCTTGTGAGAACCGATTTATGGTGTTATGTATTGATGTTGTGCTATGCAAATTCCCTTGCCATGCTACGATAAGTATACGTTAGGTGTTTAGAATGATTGTGATGTTGTCATGTGTACATCGAAACAAGAAAGGTTTTGTTATGTTTCGTTATGAGAGGAATGAGTTATGTTGTAGGATATGGGGTGTGTGGATCATGGAAATGAATCCCAGTTTGTGACAAGAGGCGTTTAAGGATAACCCGATTAATGGGTACATGCCGTTCGTTAAGGAAGTAGCTCCGTTTTAGAGGAGAGCCACTCTAGGGTTTAAGGAATCAGTGAATGGTTGGTTAAGTGTGGATGTGTTGGTTATAGGTTGAGCCCATTGAGGCGAAATGTTATGTGTTGTATGTTTATGGCTTGTATGCATGATTTAAATATAATCAACTGCATGCTAAGACGACAATTAGTTGTGCGTGGCCCGGGCATGTGGGATGCGGGATTACCATACCAGCAAAGGAGCTGAGCCCCTTGGGGGCCACCCTTTCTCTCCTTTTCTATTTCAGGTACAAGGAGCTGGAAGCCGTTCGAGAGTAGGACGGGGTAGATGTTTATACATGGGTAGCCATTTAAATGGCGTAAGCATTGTAAGCGTAGTAAGACCGAAATTATTATCGGCATTAGTTTGTAAATACTCGGTACAGTGGGAATGTATGTATATAATAAATGTTGAAAATGGAATGAGGATTGTATTGTGTAGTTGCTCGGGAATCTAGTCCATCAGACCGATACAAATGTATATGTATTAGCCTTGTTAGCCACGAGGGTGGTTAACGGCGTGTAACACCATTGAATTAAGTAATGTGATGAGTTGAGATTTCCGCTGCAGTTTATTGTAAGTATGTTAATGTTGGATGGGGTGTTACATAAGCTTTTCATATATATTCATTTTTGATACATTAAGCTCCATAGAATAAGCCAGCCCATGATGAATATCTGACCTGGTGACCAAAGGAAGCGAGGAGCCCAACTCTCGGATAACGTCTTCATATATCTAAGATAAGCAATACAACTACAAGCATGAAGAAACGATCTACAAATGGTCCCAAAGAGACACAGGATCCAACGACCTCACATCAAAACAACTCTCAAAATTCAAAACCGGAAGACATAAGAACCTCGAATAAAAGAAAAGAAAAGGATAAAAAGAGGAAAATCTGAAAGGCCTCAAAGAAATTAAAATATCAAAAAGAAAAGAAATGGTGTTAAGGACGACTTCAAAAGTTCATAGTCCAAAGCTCGAAATAAAAAACAGCATGAAGTAGCCAAATGACTTCGTGACAAAAAAGGCAAATCTGAGAGAAGGCCAAGTTGCAGCTTCGGTCACCCTTTAAGCTCCCCATATCACAAATATCCCTAAATGGTCCTGCTATCTTTCATCACACTTAACGGTCACGTTACAAGCTTTATATACTTCTGACTTGTTAGTTGTGTATCATATCGTGTGAAAGTAACAAATCTGAAATACCCCGAACTTAAATATACGGATTAAAATTAATCTAATGCGTATTTAAGGGCCTAATAATGCCTAAGTAATTTTGGTAAGGAAAAATAAATCTAAAAGAAATAAAGAAACGCCTAAAAAGCGAAAAATGCTAAATAAGCGTTAAATAACCATAGGAGGTATGAGACCTCGGTTAGCATATTATATGGATTCTAAAGGCTTAGTAGGGCCTAAATAATATATGGGAACAACTCCCAAAGAAAACAGATCCAAATAAAGTATTAAAACGCTAATAGAGTTTTAGCGCACGTTTTTCGAGAAAACCCGAAAACGTGATTTTAAGTGGCCAAACGAACCCATAAAAATTATAAATCATTAAATAACTATAATTAAGCATTAATGGGAGCTTAATAACCAATAAAATTAATTAAACGAGAAAATTCCGGAAACGGGTCCCGGTTAGTAAAAACTGTAACAACCGGGAAGTTGTGGGGCGAGAGTGTAATAAAATAAAGTTAGTGTGTCCACTTTTGCAAATAAAAGTCAAAATTTGGGTGTGTGCTGGTATGGGGCCGGCTCGCTCACTCCCCCTCTTTTAATTTCCCTTCTTTATTTGTCTTAAGTAACAAAAGGACAAGGGAGTAAAGTAAAAAGCAAAATAAAACTCTCTCCTCTACCCCCTCACTCTCCCATCGTACCCACCTCCTCCTTCCTCTGATTTTCTTCCTTCTCCCAACCGGTAATGGAGGATTGGAGAACTCACTCAACTTCCTCCTCTTCTCTCCTCTTGTTCAAAGCCCAAACCTTGTCCAAACGCAATAAAAATTACACCATTGAATTCCCATTGTCAAGGAGAGTATTCCACTATCTTCAAAAATCGAAAACAAGCATTTTCATCTCCATGGGTATTCCCCATTTGAAGGTTTGAGACCACCATTGGAAGCACCTCTATCTCCTTGTTATTTTGAGGTAAAAATAAGCATGAAACTTCATCTTTTTCCAACCCTTTTTGGCAAAACGAAATTGACTAGTTAAGTCTTGTTTTGTGCCTTGCCTTCTAGCCGGTTTTGGCTTCCTCATTGGTGTTGGAATCTTGCTTTGGTTGCTGTCCATCACTCCATCTATCCATTGGGAGGTAATGCTTCATTTTAAACTTTAAACAAGCATAAACCCTAGATTAGTACAAATAGTTTTCTAAGTAGTGGTGTGTATTGGTATGGGCTGTAGCATTGGTGTGTGGACTCCCTTTGAAATCAAGAACAAGAAGGAAAGAAAGAAGGAGAAAGAAGAAGGAAAGAGAATGGAAGGAAGAAAGAGAAGCTAAAATCACAAAGTAAATGTCTTACCTTGAGTTGGTTTGCATTGTGTAGTGTAACCGATTTTGAGTATTAGAAATGTGTATTGTATATGGGGATGAGTAGTAAGTATGTTGTAGTATAATGAGGAAAAGAATGTAACAGTTTTGAGGCCTTAAAAGATGTTTAAAAGCTTGGGTAAAACATTGGGGAGTAAATGTGTATGTGCAGGAAATTTATTATGTTGTATAGTGTTGAATTGATATGGAAGTCTGGGGATGAGTTGTGAGCTGAAATAATGTGTGGGCAAAGTGAAAAATATAGGGGAACCTCCGCCCAAATTTGTATGGAAATTAGAGGACTTAGATGTATAAAGAGAGGGAATAACCTAGACAATAACTAGGTGTGTTTTGGTAGTGGTAGTGAGTGAATAAGCATGCTGAAAACAGATTTGGAGAAGATTTCGGTAATGGGATGGAACTAGGATAGTAGTAATGCATTTAGAATGCTAGGAGTAGTATTGGTAGAGGGAGTATTGGATGGCATAAGATGAAGTAAAAATCTGTAGCATTGGAAGGAAGAAAATTGGTATAAGTGCTGGAATGAAATGTGGAAAAAAGAAAATTGTGTAAGTTGATTTAGAAATGAGTAAGGAAGTTGGTGGATGAACTAAGGCAATTTAGAGGGCCTAAGTAGTGTTAAAACATGTGGGATTACATGTAGGAAGATTTGGGAAGCAATGGGTAAAGTAGAGAACTGAAAACAGATTTTAAAACTGAAGTACTAGGCCGGACCGACCTTGGGACCAAACTTGCAAGGTCGGTCGAGCCTTAAAATACAATGACGGGAAGTCTACTGGAATGGACCAACCTTGGGGACCGGACTTGCAAGGTCGGTCGGCAAAAACTTTTCCCGTTGCGTAACTCACTGGAATGGACCGACCTTGGGACCGGACTTGCAAGGTCGTTCGGGCCTGAATTTTTCCAACGATGAAACTTACTGACTTCGACCGGCCTTGGGTCCGACCCTGGGTAAGGTCGGTCGAGTCAAAAAAAAATATACATTATAATATAGTAATCATATCTATGTACATATATATATGTCTGTATATGTACATATATAAGGGACCTTAGTAATACACCATTAATGTAACAATAATGGTAAGAAAGTAAGTATATAAGTAAGAAGGTAAGCTCAAGAAGTAAAGAGTAAAGAATGAGTTTTAAATCAAGTATAGAATGTAAAGAACTAGTAAGTATGTAAAGGAAATAGTGAAGTAAGGAAAAGTAGATCATTGATCATACAACTTTATGCATGTCTTAGGATTCAAATAGTTGAACACCGAAGGGAGTCGGTGAGTCCAAAGTCAACGGTGAAAGGTATGATTTCTTCATGCTCTGTATCCTAACCTGGTTACCCCGATTTGTGTGCTTATTTGATCACCTAAATAAGATAAATGCATGGATTGGACTATATTGCACTTACTTGTGCTTGCTTAGGTTGTTCTTGATGTATATTGTCTTGAACACTAGTTTGTATAATTCATGAAGTATATGAATGATGATGAAGTGTATTTGTATCTTGTAGTGTACTTGTGTATTGTATTGTATTTTGTATGGATGAGTATATGAGCAATGTATCTATGTATGTGGCTTGTATGCGTGACTTCTACTAATTCCTAACCACCTAACTCCTAACGTAAGTATTGAGTAAATTGGAATGAGTAGAAGTCCGATATAGTTTCGGCCACGCGTGAGGATGAGGAGACACAAGAGGTTGGATCCGATTCTTGGTTCTTAAACTGGTCCACGGCCCAAACCCCTTAAATGGGTAGCATCCTGGATTAGTGAACCAAGTAAATCCTGATGGTGGAACAGAGTAGTCCCCGGGCCGGAGGTCCCGACGACTTGACTTGAGTAAGTAGTAAAGTAAAGTAAAGTATTGTATGTGTAATGGTCTTTGCTGGTGTAAGTCATTGACCCCGAGTAAAAGAGTAATCTCCACCCGATTAACCCGGGTGGACCAATGAAGCTAACAAGTATTGTGTATTGAGTATGTGTATTTTGGAAGAAGGTAAGTAAGTATTGGTTGGCCGTATTGTCTTCCTTGTATGTATTGGACTGTGTGTATGTATGTATACCCTGTGTAGTATTATAGTATGATGTATGAAACCATGTATGCATGTATGAATGAATAAAATGAATCGCATGTATTCGACCAAGTGGTCGGCGTACCCTCGCTAGTAAGCGGGTATGCGGAAGTCATATTCAGCGTAAGCTGAGCCCTTAGGGGCAACGTTTTTAGTGTGTAGGTACCCGAAGCAGTTACGGTCACAGAAGAGACCGGTGGACACGCCCAGAACATTAGTAATGAAATACGGATAGTAGAGAATGGTAAAGGCTTGTAGCCTTGAAGTAGTAGTGTACCAAAGGGTACACCTTATGTATTGAAACTGTGTAGTTGTGAGGTATGGGTAGATGTAGACTCTGAAAGTGTATGTATGAAATTGAGAGAGGTATTGTATTTGTATAAGGATCTTAGTAAACTCGGTGTATTAAATTGTGTTGAACTTATGGAGTGTTGTATTGAATGGGAAGTTGTAGTACTTGTATGGTATTGGAGAATGCATGTAGTTGTGTAGCACTCGGATATTCCGGTCCATCAGACCGATGCTGTATGTAGTAGTAGCCTTGTTAGTCATGTGGGTGGCTAACGGCATTGTATCACCCACCGTTGTGTATGTAGGTATCCGCTGCGAAGGTATGTAAGTATGTGGTAATTGGACGGTAATGACAGTATTAGCGGTAGGGGTGTTACAAAATCGAACATGTAAATCCAACAAATGACGAATTCAATGGTCTAAAAGTTTTGACCAAAAGTAAGAAACAAGTACAGACACCAAACACACTGAGTGTAGGTTAGGAAGCCCCACATTAAACACAAGCCTTAACCCCGTGAGAGTGAAACTTGTTTGGCACATTTAATCAAAAAAAATACTTAGGGAAATCGATCGTTTCGATCGATTGCCACAAACTCTAGCTCAGATTGTCTTAAGGATAAATACTGGGGGTAGTTGTTGGTTCCAATGCTATGAAAACACTAAATGAAACTTAAAATTTAAGCCCATGACAAGCCTTAAGCACCACTACAACCACCACACTACAAGCACGTCATAAAGCCTACCTCCACATCGTCTATCCAGACACGTCATAAGCCTAACCTTCAAATCACCCACCACAGGCACGTCATAAGCTCTACCCCACATTCATCCAGGCACTTCATAAGCCCTACCCTGCATTCTTCCAGACACATCATAAGCGCTACCTTGCATTCATCCCGGCACGTCATAAGCCCTACCTTGCATTCATACAAGCACGTCACAAGCCATACCCCGCATTCATCCAAGCACGTCATAATCCCTACCCCGCATACATCCAGGCATGTCATAAGCCCTATCTCACATCATTCATCAAGGTATGTAATAAGCCCTACCCTACATTCATCCAAGCACATCATAAGCCCTACCTCACATCATTCATCCAGGCACATTATAAGCCCTACCGTGCATTCATCCAGGCACGTCATAAGCCCTACTATACATTCATCAAGGCATGTCATCATCCCTACCTTACATCAAACATCAAAGGTACATCATAAGCCTTACCTTGCATTTAGGCACGTCATAAGCCATACCCACCTTTTAGCATTTTCAAAAGAGCATGTTCGTTTTTTAAGCACATAAGTTTTCAATCACCGCCACATTTGGCGCCCTTAATTTTCAACTCTTCACACTTGCATTTCACACACTTTGGAATATATTCCGGTCCCTAAATGCACCCAGGTCATATAATTTATCATCACATTAAACACATCGCATCATGAAGCATTTCATCCACATCATTCATTTAGGCATGCATAAGTTCTGTCTTGCATTATCTAGACATGCATAAGCCTTGGCCAAGTTGATGAGGTGATGGCAATTAATCCTCCTGTGTTATGTCCGCTTATTATGGGATCAATGAATGGTGGGTGATGGCAATATGTCCCCGGGGCTTATACCAGGATTATCTCTGCACATCGATTTGGGGGGCAATGGCAATAAGTCCACATATGGTCCAACCAGGAGCATCGGCACGGGTTTCGGTCCCTAGACGCACTGGACATCATTTGCATATCGTCCAAATATCAGCCTCATTTGTATGACATCCACATATCATTTTTCACTTGCATATCCTTTTCATTTCCATGTGCACGTCATCCACATTTGCAATTTAGTCATTGTACAGGTTCCCGACACCTTAGATGTTGGGCATAATTTAGTCATTCACAGGTTCCCGACACCTTAAATGCTCGACAAAGTTTAGTCATTCATAGGTTCCCGACACCTTAGATGCTCGGTATAGTTTAGTCATTCACAGGGTTTTGACACCTTAGATACTCGTCGTAGTTTAGTCATTTACATGATCCTGACACCTTAGATGCTTGTGTAGTTTAATCATTTTACGGTTCCCAACACCTTAGATGCTTGACATAGTGTATTCTTTCTTCGTTCAGCTCACTTTTTACATTTTATGTAGTTGGCGCCTCACAATATCTCAACAAACTCAAACCACTCTCTCTTCGGTAGCCAGCGCTTCAGAATAGGTCAACATAATCAACGGATTCTCTTACAAAAATTAAGGACGGGGAGAAATTCTCTAAGGCCAGGCAAAATTTTTGGGCATCACTCAGTTATCAACTAGTCTTTTCATCTTCACTACAGAGCCCAATTGACGGGGGGCAATCTATTATACCAAAAAATTTGACCCCCAAAAAAGGGTCTCATAGGACATGAATGCCATAAAAGGTAAAATGGTCAAAGGGCATGAAATCCCAAGTTGACTAGAACGTTTTTGAAATTTTCCTACTCAAGCATGATTAACTCACATATCCCATGACAATTGTGATAGCTTAATCATCACAAGGGGTATTTCATAATTTTCAAGGAGTTTTTATTATGAAAATCTAGCTTTTAATACATATTATAAGCTAACTTTTTTTAATAATATAATTTTTTAATTTAAAAAAATCATTTAAAAAGGCTTCCACCCAATAAATAAAGCTTTGTGATCCGATCACTAGCCCAACAAGATTTATTTGAAGCCCAAAGCCCTAAATGAAAGGAAAATATGAGTCAGCTCGTAAATTTTCTCTCTCTTTCGGAAATGAATCAAATCAACTCAGAATGATTTGAAATTTTACCTCATGATAAAGGATGACATTTAGAGAATGATGGTTTTGTAGTTTTGAATTTTCAAGTTTTCAATAATTTCATATTAATTTCTGAATTGACCTGATGAAAAATTGATTTTAAAAATATTCCCTCATCCAAAAAATTCAATTCTTCATTAGAAAAATCAGAAATATCTTCCTTTACATGTTGGCAAAATTTCATGGTCATATTATATTTGGAAGTCAGCTGACCAACTCTTGGTGAACCTCGCTGCTATACCGACTTTACTCTATCTTTAGTGATGTCTGTATAAGAGATCTTTTACCTTGACCTTGGAAGAACACCAAGAATCCTAGGGGGCGTTTGTTTTGGAGTAATAAGGAAATGGAATCGGAATGTTTCCCTTTATTGCTGTTTGTTTTGACAGTTTTTCCTATTTTCAGGAAAGGGAAAGGGAATGGAACTACCCGAAAACCCTCTATCTTGATACCCCACCCCCTACTAGGGAATGGGATTCCCTTTCCTTAGTACACTTTGACCGGACACATGACCGTTAACCGATGACTAATGTCCATTGACCAGTGACCAATGAATATTGACCGATAATTAATGACTGTTGACCGGCAGTAGGTAGTCGTTGACCATTGACCGAAGACCATTGACCGGTTGTTTATTTTATTTCCCCCAGCTTAAACAAATAACCAGGAAAATAAAAGGGAATTCTTTTCCATTCCTTTCCATTATTTTTCCTGATTCCATTCCGTTTCCCCCGGTTGAAACAGATACCCCCTAAGAGATCAGGAAACCCAGCCATCTACCAACTCCTACATTTTTGCACTCCCGAGCCTCAAATCAATACCAAAATTCCACCGAAATGCACACAAAAACTAGTTTTCAAAATCCCATTGCTACACAAATCATCAAACACCCATCACATGACCACCAAAACTTGAAGAACACAGTCAATAATCAAGGATTAGAGGCTCGGGTTGAAATCAATCTAGGACTACCACCGATGAAGCTTTCGAGGATTCCCGAAGTGAAGGAACTCCAAAATTCAGAAGGCAAATCAGGTTAGAAATTAGATTTACTAAGTCCTTTGAATTTAACATACTCTCTGTCAAAGTTTAGGATTGAACCAAAATTTTCCGCCTACTAAATTAGGGTTTGTTTGAGTTTCAGCCCTTTAAGTTGTTTGCTAAGTTTCGTCCATAATTCGAACTCAAATAAAAATCTTTTGATTACTAACATACTTAGAATCTTTCAAACTACACACCCATAAAATTTGAGCCAACCACACTACCAGAAATTGCCCGAACACCGCCGTCCGAGGCTGGTTCGTACCCATGGGCACCATGTCTGGGGTCCCGGACATCCTGTCTATTACTACAAATACCCCCGAACGGTGGAGGGACATTTAATTATTTAAACAATTAGGGTTTAACACATTTTGTGGCCCAAACTTTTTGAAGTTTTGTTCTTTTACAATTCAATCTTTATGTTCAACTAATTTAATTAGGGTCCGTAGGTTCAAACATTAGGTCTGTGGGCATAAAAATTTTAAAAATTTGACCTAACTTGGCTCCCGAAACCCTATTTTGGTAATCTCAATTTCCACTTTAATTTTTAGTAGAAAAATGATAAAAAATAAAAAAAATACAGAAACCTGCGCACTTAGGTTAAACTGATTTCATAATTAGCCGTAAATGACATAAGTAGAGGAAAATGACTTAGAAGGGTATTGAAGTAATTTGAACCCAGAAAAGTTGAACACCAAGCCTCCGAACCAGATCTCTAACCTATCCTAATTTACCGTAGGTTAAAAGTAGGTGACGACTCGTAATAGGTTCTAGTGAGCTAGCTTAAATTTTTAATAATTATTGTTTTATAACATAGTTATTAAGCTTAGGTTATAAGTGGACCTAGAACCCGATCAGATCCTAATAAACCCGAATCAATATAGGATAAGGTTTAAAAACTGAAGCTCATAGGGTCTCCTTCCTAGGGTCAAAATTTTGGGTATAACAAATTGAACCCCGTCAACTAGACTTTGTAATGAAGATGAAAAGACTAGTTGATGCATGAGTGACACCCCAAAATTTTTCTCGACTTTAATAATTATGCTTCATATCTCTAGCTATTGCCAAAAATCTCTTGACTGTGCCAAGCTATTCTAAAGCGCTGGCTACCTGAAGAAGAATTATGGAGTTATTGGTAGACCTGGCAATTTGGGTCGTTGGGTCGGGTTGATATTAACCCTAATCCAACCCATTTAAAATATCATCAACCCAACCCAACCCAAAAATGAATGGGTTAGAAAATCATGACCCTAACCCAACCCGTTTAAAATCCTTCAACCCTAACCCAACCCACCCAACCCATTTTTTGAGTATACAATAATTTAGATGGATTAGGAGTAGAGATTGTTAAAAAATTCCAACACATCCAATGCTAGCTGGCACATTAATTAAGATGAAACAAAAGGAAGAGAAGTAATCTTGCTTGATCGACCCAACTTTAAATGAATTCCATGTTATGCAAAGAATGTAAAAGTACTGCACCAATTTTCCATAAATAGAACAACGCGTACTTTTTCCATAATTTTATATTTATCAATCTGAGCCTAAAGCTCTACCACTGTTGAAGAGGAATCCTATCTAGATATGCACATGAACCTAGTGCCCTTAATAAAAAGGGGAACAAAAATGAAAATCTTCATTATGCATTAGAGAAACATGCTAAAGACAAATCCTCTAAAGTTAGAAATAATTTATAAACTGAGAGCTCAAAGCCTTAAACTATGACTGATAGTTTTAAAATAATTACACCTGTTTAAATTGAGTGCTCATGCTTGAGAAAGGTACAATCACTATCACTTAATCGTTACCAATAGTTGAAGAATTTTTATGTGGCATGCTATCCGTATTATTGGCTTCGGAATTCACTAAGAGATCTATAATTAAGATCCTACTTACAAAAAATACATATCACATACTTTTGTTCACCCTTCTATATAATTTAAACATACATATGTTCTCAAGAACAACTATGGTAGTAAGAATTAGAAAAACAAACCTTAGGCAGAGATGAAGAGTGACATAGACATGAACACGCCGTAGGTTATAAATATGGATACGAGTCTACAAGATGAAAGCATTTGGGTTTTCAACATTATGTTAAGGCCTGGTTGGTCCCTTTGTTTGATATGCAACTGGTTAGACTATTTTTTAGTTAAGATTATGTGATATTATTAAAGGTGGGATAGTTCAACTGGACTTGGGCTTAAGGCTAAGGTATAGTTTGATCTAAAACTAATATACATATATATATATATATATATATATATATATATATATAATTGTGAATTAATATTTTTATTTTTCATTATTAACAAATATATTTTCGGGTTTCGGGTTGGGTCATGGGTTAAGATCTCTACCCTCACCCATCCCAGAAAATTAGCTTATTACCCTAACCTAACCCAAAAAATAGATGGGTTAATAATCAAGACCCTAACCCACAAAAGTATGGGTTAGGTTTGGGTTGGGTTTTGGGTTGGGTCAACATTGCCAGGTCTAGTTATTGGGTTATTCAAAGGCGCCAACTACTGGATGGAAAAGTTTCAGGTTTTATCGAGCTATTCTAATGAGCTGACTACCTAAAACAATAGTTGAAAGTCATCGAGCTATTCTAAAGCTCTTATTACCTGTAATGATGTCGTTGATGGGATTTTGTTGAGTTGTTCTAAGCACTGACTACCTACAAAAAATTGCCAAGCTATTCTCAGGTGCAAACTACCTATAAAAATGGTTGAGCTATTCTAAGGCGCTGACTACCTATAAAAATGGTCAAGCTATTCTAAGGCGCTGACAACCTAAACGAAAAAAGAGCTGATGCTTCCCAAGCACTTCTAGAGGTGTGGACCTGTCCTGATTGAAATGCGATGGTGACTCGGATGCTTTTGGGGACCGAAACCCCGGCCGGGTCCAGGTCTTTGCTGAAATGCTTTGTCCGAAAAGGCTAGGGACTAGTACCACTTGTCAATAGCCTGTGGCGTTAACAACGGAGATTGCGATCATGCGGTGGAGCTGACAAGATGCATGACACCTTGTTGGCACCCTGTCCCTTATACTTATGGTGTGATGGGCGACGCGCTGTGAGACCCGATATAGGGTTAAATAGAGACGGTTGGAACTAGGGAGGTGACGAGTGTTCAACGTTGCCCAAACGCTCCGCTGACGGTCCGGGGCTCCCCTTTTGTGGCAGGCTTTGGGTCCGCTCACTCCTTGGAGTTTGAGTTACCATGGATCCAGCTTGGGGTTGGATTCTATTGTTGGATAGTTGTTTGGGTGTTGATGCCTCTAGACCTGGGCCTGGGTCCTAGAGATGGTGTTGATTAAACAATCGGGACCCAGCCCCACTAGTCTCGAAGTCTAGTGTCGGGATAAGTGAGTCGGTGTTGAGAGCTCATCGTTGGGTGGTTAAAGTCCACTCCTTGTCCCTGTCAGGCTATAGTGGTGGCTGTCTTGAGGCACGGGCCTTGCCCTGCCCAGGATAGGCATGCATAAGGCTGGCCGGGCCTTGTGCCCGACGCCGGTGATGCCTAAATGGTCTCATGACCTAATCTGTAAGAGCCCCTTGGGGTCTCACTTCCGCGCAAAAATTTACGAATTAAGGTTGGGCATTACAATTGTGACCCATTTAGGCATCACCGGGGTCGGGTCAAAGACCCAACCAGCCTACTACTCACTGTGGAAAGACTAGCCATCCACTTAGCCACAAGTGTAACACCCCTACCGCTAATACCGTCATTACTGTACAAATACTTACCTTCGCAGCGGATACTCCTTACACAACGGCGGGTGTACAATGCCGTTAGTCACCCACGTGACTAACAAGGCGAGTTACAATACTACATACTATCGGTCTGATGAATATGAACACACCGAGTACTCTAAACAATACAATACTTCCCATTGCATACTCATCCATAATCCAATTACAACTCCAATACATTACTATACCGAGTATACTACAATCCTCAAAATTACCGATACAGTCTAAACATCCAAATTCTAACTACGTGAACACATACAATTCCCTTTACTCAACTACCCATGCTTATGTAGCAGTCCCCGTCCTACTCTCTCGAACGGTGAACAGCTTCGGTACCTGCACACTAAAAAAAAGGTCCCCCTAGGGGGTCAGCTTACGCTGCATATGAAATCCGCATATACCGCGTGCTAACCGCGGTACGCCGACTACTTTGGGTCGGATATACATGGAGTTCATTTTACATGCATACATACATGCTCATACTACACAATACATCAAAGATTCCTACATAAATACACAAGTACAATACTTACTAAGGAAGACGATTCAATAGTCAGCCATTCGTATTTGTTATACATTTGTTACTCTTCGTACTGTGTTCGATATTCGTTACTCTACTCATACTTGCTCCTTACTCTTACATACTCATCACTCCATGTTCAATACCTTACTCGTACACGATCCTTACTCCGTACTCGTACTACACTGGTGCATACTCACCACTCAATTCTCTACACTTACTCTTACATACTCGATACTCCATACTTACTCATACATACTCAATACTCGGTGCTCCTTACATACTCACACTTGCTTCTTACCCGATACTCATTACCTTACTCATACATACGCAATACTCATTACTTTGGCCTCTGGGCGGAGTCATACTCAAGACTCGCCACCGGACCTACAATACGAGGGCCATACGCTTAGCTCCTCCAATACTCAAATGTCCGTTATACTGGACTACACGAATTCCCAACACTCTTCTCTCAGAGCACAATACAACCTCATGGGTTAGCCTAGAAGTATCTCTCTTGATAATCTCTGTTAGCTTAGGGAATTACCACCGTCTAGTATCCTCAGATTTAAGGGTTTCCCCAACATATCGAATACTCTCTCGTTCGGGGCGTACTTACATCAGTCGGGTCCTCTCATAATGGGTCGACTAATTACTAAGGGGTTTGGAGATCCCTCATCATTCTTTGCTACTCTCATGGTTCATGTTTTGCACCAAAATTAGTTCCTCTAATAGAGGTTCTTATATACTTCCACTACTGTTCGTTTGTGGGTTATTCATTTCGTTTCTCCTACCGTTATCGGGAGGTTATTACTCCCGTACACTATCTCACATTCTAGTGAGTTCATTAGTTTACGTTACCATTTATTAGTTCGTTGGTTTAGTGCGTTGCTACGGTTCCATTAATTCACACATGACTCTCGCTACGAGTCAATACACAACAAGACTCATCTATGAGTCGGACTACGCACTACGTAAAGCCACACAATCATTCAAGAAGGTTAGCTCAATCAACATACAGCAAGACATATAATGAAAGGCAATAAACCGTTTTCATGCTTTAGTCTTGATTAGCCGGCATACATCACACAAATCAACGTAACTCGGTTAGCATACGGGGCATGAGGAAATCATACCTTTCACCGGAGTTAGCTTTACCATGTGTTCCCTTGTACCTTGGTTCACATTTGTTCCGCTGGTAATGTTTCAAACATTGCTATTAATGCTATGCTAATACGATACAACAATAAATAATACTCCCGTACTTACCCTGTTGTCCTGTTGTTTCAGTTTAACTTAATGTTCTTAAACCTACAACTTTCTTAATGACTTCTCAAACTTGTTTACACTTCTTAGGGCCTTTAAATATCACCAAACAAGGCCTTAACAACTTCTAAAACCAATTCCATTTACTTCCCCATCATTCAGAGACTTAAAACCACTTTCTGTTGCATTTTTACACTGGTCCGGGTTTGTGTCCTGGTTTCAAACCTGGACCAGACACGGTTTAGAGTTTCTGGACAGTTTTACATGTGGTCCTGGTTTGTGTCCTGGTTTCAAACCCGGACCACCCCCTGGGATGGCTTTCTGGTGCGTTTTTGATGTGGTCCGGGTTTGTGTACTTGTTTACAACCCGGACCATGTCTGTAGGTGTTTAAATTGACAGTTTTTGACCTCTTTTCCACCCCTAACTCACCTCCAATCTCTTCCTAATCATCCCACATGTATTCCAACATATTTTAGCACCTTAATCTTGCTCAAAGCCTACTTAAATCATGGATCAAACTTATTTCTTAATTCATGCTCATTTCTACAAGTTTTCCATCCTCTCTGTTACAGTTAGCACACTTGTGCATTTCCTTTACTCCTCTTTGCATTTTGCATCTTGTCCCAACTTCATCTTGCCATTCCAATTCCTTTCCAAACAACTACACTACCTATACCAAAGTCCAACTCCCTTTTTACCAAATCTTGCACACTAGTTTTTCCTAGTTTCTACAATGTGTTTTTGATACTCTTTGCTACAGATTTTCATCTTCTTATTCCTCATACTACAATTGCCATTCCTTAGTTACTAAACCATCTATACTAAATCCCAATACACATCTTGGTTCTCCCATTCACCAAGTCATTCTTAATGCACAATTCCTACTAAAATTTCGCCATAGTTTTCCTACTTTCCTTACTTATCCACACATACCCTTTCTCATCCAAATCATTCCTATTCTAGCCACACCCATACAAGGGTCCTACCAGCAATAACAACAATCCTTAATACATCAATACACTACCAAACATTAATACCAATTCTCATACACAATATACTTGGCTCCAAGGCCTACAATTCACTTACTAATTCACAAATAATCAAAACTTCATAAACTTCAATTAATACAATAGTTTAGGTTCTTTTGTTTGTTCACCCATTCCCAAATCCTAATACATATAGATAGTGCATTAAGATAAGTTTTTCTTACCTTGAGATCACCATTCTCCTTTTAAGTTCTCCACCTCTCCTCTTCCTCATTCACGGTCAAGTTGAGCAATGGGGTTACCAAACCCCAAGCCAACATTCAAGAACACAAAATAGATACAATTAAACTCCTTAACCCATTGGATAACTTTAATTCAATAAAAGGCTTTAATGCCATCAGTTAGGGTTTTACCTTGGAGTTTCAAGAGAGGTTTTTAAGCCTTGTGTACAAAGGAGAGTTCCTCCACCATTGGAGAGTTGAACCAAGCTCGAACAAAGAAGAAACAAGGCATTACAAGGAGGGCAAAAATCGGCCAAGGCATGGAAATGAAGGAAATGAGTTTTTCTCTTGAATCTTTTTACCTTAGGAGGAAGAGGAGACTCCAAGCTTCGATTTGGTACCATTTCCTCTTCAAATGGGCAAAACCCATGGAGATGAACTTCTTCCTTTTTGAATTTTGAAAAGAGAGGGAGATAGGTCTTGGTGAGAGGAGCAAGAATCTATGCTCGGTTTTCAATTCGGAGCTTTATTGAAGCTTGTACAAGAAGAAGAAGATGAAGGAGCCATGGGAGCTCCTTTGTTGCAGCTCAAATCGTCCAAGGAGGAAGAAGAGAGGAAAGAGAGGAAAGAGAGAGGGTGCTCACGGTGGGAAAGGAAAGAATGAGAGGAGAGAGAAGAGAAAAGGTGGGTATTTGTTTACTTTTTCCACTTTTCACTATTTACTTTATGCTTTTTGACTTATTATATTAGTTAGCTAGTTATGTGTGAGAGGGGAGTCACAAGACTCATAAAAACCGGCCCCCACCTTATTAGTAAGCTGGAGCGTTTTTCGTCTTTTACAGAAAACGCTCGTTATTTTACCCGGTTTCAGTACTATTCACTAACCGGGCCCGTTTTCCGGAATTTTCTCGTTTCTTTATTTTTATTGGTTATTAAGCTTCCATAAATGCTTAATAATTATTACCTAATGCATTATAATTTTTACGGGTCTGTTTGACCACTTAAAGTCACGTTCTCGGGTTTCCTCGAGAAACGTGCGCTAATGCTCTATTAGCGTTTTAATACATTTCTTGGATCCGTTTTCTCCAGGAATCATTCCCGTATACTAATTAGGCATGAATAAGCCTTAGGAATCCTTACGATACTATAACCGAGGTCTCGTACCTCCTATGGTTATTTAATGCTCATTTTAGCGTTCTCCGCTTTCTAAGCGTTTTTCTCATTTCTTTGGATTTATTTTCTTTACCAAAAAACTTAGGCACTATTAGGCCCTTAAATACCATATTAGAATAATATAATCACCATATTTAAGTTCGGGGTATTTCAATCTACCCCCTTAAAGAACTTTGCCCTCAAAGTTGGTGAATCTAATACTGTTACTCGTACCAATACTCTATGCTAAGGTTATGACCTCTACATAGAACTTGTCAAACTCCAAATGTCTGACATGATGCATACTACGCATCCAAACAGCATGTCACTGCATGCATAGCAATCAAAAATATCCGTTTTACTCCTCTCCAAGGGGGTCCATCCGCAGACAATTAGGTACAATCCTCCCCCAATATAGAGTGATCCCTCAGGTACCGGTCACGTTTGAACACTTACGCTTTCTGGTTCACGGCCGTCATGACTTGAGCACTTACACTTTCTGGCTCTACGGTCCTTTGGTTCTGATCAAATTCATTTGCACATATAGAGATCCTCAGGCACTTACTCATACTTACTTACTCATACTTTACTCATACTTACTCATACTTACTCGGGACTACGCTGCCCCAGTGCCTTTGGAAAAATACAAAACACACACTGTTACCGTACAACCGGTGTAGTGGTTTCAAAACTAATCAACACTCCCACCGACTCAAAACTAGCTTCTCCTCCTATGGTTTCGACCGGATACCCGTGCCTAGGCATGGAAGATCCACTAGCGCCCGTGGGAGCGGTTTCAAAACCGATCCTCATTCTCAAGTTTGAAGAAAGCATTGTACCAAAATAGTTTTGGAAATTCATTTTGAAAACTTGCATACATCTCCCAATTTCAATTTATGATGATTATTCCTATTACTAGTGTTATTATTGTGGCCACTTAGGGAGCTTCCGGAGTCCTTCAACCCCAATGTGATCAGCATTGGTGTTGAATTATCCTTCCACCCCAATTTGTGTTCGGCTTCCCTTGATCGCTAGCAAATCAAGTTCCACTTCCCACCTCAATACAAACAGACAGCTCGTCAAACATTATTTCGTTTTCTATCTTATTAATCTTGCTACTCATAATCATGCACATACATTTTCCGATTTATATTATTCACTTGCTTACTTACTAATCATCTCATCAATTATTACTATGTCATCTCCAACTACTATACTTAAGAAATTCATGGGTATAATATCCCATTAATTTACTATACTCAATTTATACTCATAAATACATCGGTTTCATACCGATTTATACTCATTACATACATCGGTTCCATACCAATTTATACTCCTCACGTCTCCCATACATACTCATTCCTCATACTATTACCAATCGGGTACTCATTCCCCTGGAGTTTCTCTACTCCTTTTCCTATACATACTTCCCAACTTACCACAATTACACAATGAGTGAATACAAATGTTTATGTAACATAAGTATCAACCATCAAAACGAATTCTTGCGCTATGCGCATTGTAGTTTACGCACCTATCACGTAGAACGTACATTTCGCGGTTTTCGCTCTACCCCCCTTAAAAGGGATTACGCCCACGTAATCTACCATGTGTCAATGTTGAACATTGGTCGAAGGCATTCAGCCGTCATGGAGTGGTTCGGCTTCCATGCGGTCTATTATACAATGTTCCTTGATCAAAGGGTCTTAACCGTGTTACTGGTTAGTCCCTACATCAAGAATTTTCATCGGAGTTTTATAACTCTTAACCGGGTTCGGTTCTAGCCTAATTGGCTTTCAGGCATTGATGATTAACCTTTTATTCACTAGGTGTATTTCACTTAGAATTTTGGGCCCACTAGCTTCTGATGCGCGACCCTGATAACCTGGGTTATTCGCCCTTCTTGTTATCCTTAACGGGTTACCCATCATCTTTTAGTAACCATGTGTGGTGTTCTTTTACCGTGCTCAAACTCGATGAGTTTTAGATTGTAACCAGCTCTCTGGCAATCTATATACATGTTGTTGTGTTTGTAGTGATCATTCACTTGGTTCCTCCGACTTATTGTCGGTTGAGGTTAAGTCACTACTTAGTTGTAGTGCTTCCTCTATTGTTAATGGCTTCTGAATTCTGCTCACTATTTTGTCTGGTACTAGTGTTACTCATATGACCTTGCATTTCCAATGCGTCGGTCCTTGTGACTTTCTTAAGTCTCCTTTCACTTTTATTCCAATGGAATTCACATCTTGTGATTGTTGGTGTGTTTCACACTCTTCGTGCTTCTTTGGCCTTAGGCCGCACGGTTTGTTTCTAAGCTTTTGCTGAGCTGGCTTATGCCATGTTCACTGGTGAAAGGAAGAATTTACTACTACTTAAATTTTCTATATTCCTAGCTTTCCCACTAGATCATTAACTACACAAGTGCAATACCAAAACACTCAGTCATACAGAGTGCAGAGGCGTGAACCCTTGGCAGTAACTCTCTTATGAGATCGCAATAGGACTGCTCGTTACTCTTTCAGGTGGTGCTTTATCATTTGGTGCAGACTTCTGGCTGGTTGCCCGGTCTGTCTACCATTTTGTATTAACAACTCCATAGTATTGGGTGATTATTCGCATACGTTGGTCGCCTACTGCGCACCATGTTCTTACTAATTCCATGATATCGGTTTAGATAGCATCCACCGTTGCTGGCTTCAGCTTATGCATTTCCACTATCTATATCGTTGTTTGGTGTTTATACGTCTGAGCTCCTTGAGCGTCATTTACTTATACTTTATGTTCCCACATATCGAGTTCTTATTGAACCGGTTACTCCTTAGTTGTCAATAGCTCCTGTTGAAGCTTATTTTACGTCGCTTGGCAATAATTGTATGTTCAAACTTAACTACATTAGTAGTTTTGAAAGGGATATATTTCCCGGCAGTTACTGATGGTATCCCCTTCTTGGGATCCAAGTGTTCACCGCTCTCGCGGTCTCACATTTATGAGGGGTATCCTTGCTCGTTGGTCATTAATCTTTTATTGGTGTAGTCCTTGACCGCTTTCCATAGGGTTCACAATGGGTTTTGCAACCGTCGAATTGTGTATTGTAACAGTTTCATGGCATACTAGCCATATTGCCTAGAGCTCTGCTCATCATAGGTCGTTCCCAAATGGTTATTTCTCTGTAAGCCATCTGGGCTTGGAGGTGATACTGGGCTCCCTAATAAGATCGTCGCATCACGCTTCCGTTCGTTGGAGACCCTTTTGTATCCTGGTATTGATCGATACCATTTATTGATTTGGGGTATCCCCTGCCAAGTGGGATCCCTTCGGTGTTCCAACCGTATGTTCATTCCAATTGTGGTGCTCTTACCACGATATCCCATTAACTGTGTTGACTTGATACCCTTTATGGATTGTTCCTGGGTAGTACCGATTATTTGGTAGCATCTGGCTGACATTTACGAGTATGATCAGTTTGTTATCCCGCTTGCGGTTCTGGATTTAAGTCATCCGTTGAGGGTTGTAACGTCTCCCGTTCTTAGGGTAGACCGTTGGTACTTTTCCTTGTGTTATAGTGGATTTGATATCCCTTCGGGTGATGAATGGTATTTCTGGTACCCTATAACATCACCCGTGTGTTTGTGGTAGTTGTTCTGGGAATTCCATCCCGTTCATTGAACACTGATGTGTTAGTGTTTGGCATTCGCCTTATTGTGTTTAGACTGGGTATTCTTTCCAGTCATCATGCTTCACTTTAATATATTCAAGACATATCCAATGTCTTTATTCCGTTGTTAGTGCTCCTCGCACTTTTAGCTTTAATCATCCTCCTGTATTAGGTTCTTGACTCCTTAGCTTGTAAGCTTATCTGAGTTCCCTTTGCTCGTTTGAGGTATCCAACTGTTCTGTTTTGAATTTGCTTATGGTCCGTAGAACAGAGTTGACTACTTCCCGTGTTTCGTACACTACATGTATACATACGTGGGGTACCGTCTTGGCACGTTACCACTTACCTAACTATTTGTCAGGCCCGCAAGCTCCTTCGGAGTGCGGTCGTCCCACATCCCGTATTTGGGTACACTAGTAGTGTTCGTCACACGCCTAGGTGAAGTATTCTATTGTCAACTCTTCTTGTATCATTCTATGATACTCACCGTATTTCTGTTAGTTTTGTGTTAAAATCCGAGGTTTAAAAGAAGGGTTTGTGGTTTTGAAAGGAAAATTTGGGTTTTGAAATAACAGTTCGGTGTGAAAAGAAATTCTTCATGGCGTTGCCATGATTGAGGTCCTGACCAAGTCCAGCTTCTTGCTGACTGGTATACTCTTAATACAATGGTCGGGCCGTTAGGCCTTTCCGAGGTTCCATTATTTAGATACTGAGGATTGGTGATCCTATCTTTGCTCCATTCGTCATAGCGGTACTTTAGTAAGTATTTGCGGGTTGTCAAAACTTCCAACTGTCTTGTAGTTGCTGCACTTGCCCTGGGCAAGTGCGCGGGTAGGTTGTTTTTTCATTAACGTACCGGTTACGGTATCATTTCATCCATATTGGTGGTCTTATTAGATCTTTCTTTGATCCATTGATCTTGGTGATCGATCTCCTGAGTCGCTTCGCAGTATACTTGACATGATTGTCGTCCATCCGGGTGTCTCACACCTTCAGTGTGGTTAACGAGACTTGACTTATCCTTAGGAACCAGGTTGTGGTCCTATAGGTGTATGTGTTATGATTTCTTTCATAGTTGTCTGAACTATGTTGTTCGGTTATTGCAGCCTCTTGGCATGTAGGTTTGGCATTAATCCAACCTTGACTAATTCCTTAGTCGGTTTGTATACCGTTGTTGGTATCATCAAAGATTACGGCCCGTAGACTCTCTTGTCTCGGCTTGTTACTCCATTTTCCTTGCTTCATTGCACGACTGTGCTTCTCTTCTCACTGGCTACACATGGTTCTCGCGACTGCGAAGCATGTCGCCCCATGGTGCCATAAATTCCATCATCCTAGTGCTTAGGATCTTCATTCCTCCGCCATTAAGTGCGGTCCTTGTCATTCAACGGGAACCGTCATCGGGACTTCCAGTTCTTGGACTCTACCGTACGACAGGTTCTTTTCTAATAAGGTTTGTTTTTGCAACTGCCAGATCGGGTTTTACCCGAGTGTGAGAGGTCTTTCCATCTCTCTGGCGTTATTACTCCCAACTTAATACCGTGGGTTGCGGAGGGCGGGGTATGGTTGTTGTAGGTTTCCGGTTCACACGGAAGTTCCTAACTAGCGTACCTCTCACGCTAACACTCAACCCATAGCCCTAAGATTCTAATTCCTAACTCGGTATTTCCTAAACTCGGTATTTCATCCATCAGAGCGATACTTCGCTCTGATACCACTTTTTGTAACACCCCTACCGCTAATACCGTCATTACTGTACAAATACTTACCTTCGCAGCGGATACTCCTTACACAACGGCGGGTGTACAATGCCGTTAGTCACCCACGTGACTAACAAGGCGAGTTACAATACTACATACTATCGGTCTGATGAATATGAACATACCGAGTACTCTAAACAATACAATACTTCCCATTGCATACTCATCCATAATCCAATTACAACTCCAATACATTACTATACCGAGTATACTACAATCCTCAAAATTACCGATACAGTCTAAACATCCAAATTCTTACTACGTGAACACATACAATTCCCTTTACTCAACTACCCATGCTTATGTAGCAGTCCCCGTCCTACTCTCTCGAACGGTGAACAGCTTCGGTACCTGCACACTAAAAAAAGGTCCCCCTAGGGGGTCAGCTTACGCTGCATATGAAATCCGCATATACCGCGTGCTAACCGCGGTACGCCGACTACTTTGGGTCGGATATACATGGAGTTCATTTACATGCATACATACATGCTCATACTACACAATACATCAAATTCCTACATAAATACACAAGTACAATACTTACTAAGGAAGACGATTCATAGTAACCATTTGTATTTGTTATACATCCGTTACTCTTCGTACTGTGTTCGATATTCGTTACTCTACTCATACTTGCTCCTTACTCTTACATACTCATCACTCCATGTTCAATACCTTACTCGTACACGATCCTTACTCCGTACTCGTACTACACTGGTGCATACTCACCACTCAATTCTCTACACTTACTCTTACATACTCGATACTCCATACTTACTCATACATACTCAATATCGGTGCTCCTTACATACTCACACTTGCTTCTTACCTACTCATTACTTACTCATACATATGCAATACTCATTACTTTGGCCTCTGGGCGGAGTCATACTCAAGACTCGCCACCGGACCTACAATACGAGGGCCATACGCTTAGCTCCTCCAACACTCAAATGTCCGTTATACCGGACTACACGAATTCCCAACACTCTTCTCTCAGAGCACAATACAACCTCATGGGTTAGCCTAGAAGTATCTCTCTTGATAACCTCTGTTAGCTTAGGGAATTACCACCGTCTAGTATCCTCAGATTTAAGGGTTTCCCCAACATATCGAATACTCTCTCGTTCGGGGCGTACTTACATCAGTCGGGTCCTCTCATAATGGGTCGACTAATTACTAAGGGGTTTGGAGATCCCTCATCATTCTTTGCTACTCTCATGGTTCATGTTTTGCACCAAAATTAGTTCCTCTAATAGAGGTTCTTATATACTTCCACTACTGTTCGTTTGTGGGTTATTCATTTCGTTTCTCCTACCGTTATCGGGAGGTTATTACTCCCGTACACTCTCTCACATTCTAGTGAGTTCATTGGTTTACGTTACCATTTATTAGTTCGTTGGTTTAGTGCGTTGCTACGGTTCCATTAATTCACACATGACTCTCGCTACGAGTCAATACACAACAAGACTCATCTATGAGTCGGACTACGCACTACGTAAAGCCACACAATCATTCAAGAAGGTTAGCTCAATCAACATACAGCAAGACATATAATGAAAGGCAATAAACCGTTTTCATGCTTTAGTCTTGATTAGCCGGCATACAGCACACAAATCAACGTAACTCGGTTAGCATACGGGGCATGAGGAAATCATACCTTTCACCGGAGTTAGCTTTACCATGTGTTCCCTTGTACCTTGGTTCACATTTGTTCCGCTGGTAATGTTTCAAACATTGCTATTAATGCTATGCTCATACGATACATCAATAAATACTACTCCCGTACTTACCCCGTTGTCCCGTTGTTTCAGTTTAACTTAATGTTCTTAAACCTACAACTTTCTTAATGACTTCTCAAACTTGTTTACACTTCTTAGGGCCTTTAAATATCACCAAACAAGGCCTTAACAACTTCTAAAACCAATACCATTTACTTCCCCATCATTCAGAGACTTAAAACCACTTTCTGTTGCATTTTTACACTGGTCCGGGTTTGTGTCCTGGTTTCAAACCCGGACCAGACACGGTTTAGAGTTTCTGGACAGTTTTACATGTGGTCCTGGTTTGTGTCCTGGTTTCAAACCCGGACCACCCCCTGGGATGGCTTTCTGGTGCGTTTTTGATGTGGTCCGGGTTTGTGTACTTGTTTACAACCCGGACCATGTCTGTAGGTGTTTAAATTGACAGTTTTTGACCTCTTTTCCACCCCTAACTCACCTCCAATCTCTTCCTAATCATCCCACATGTATTCCAACATATTTTAGCACCTTAATCTTGCTCAAAGCCTACTTAAATCATGGATCAAACTTATTTCTTAATTCATGCTCATTTCTACAAGTTTTCCATCCTCTCTGTTACAGTTAGCACACTTGTGCATTTCCTTTACTCCTCTTGCATTTTGCATCTTGTCCCAACTTCATCTTGCCATTCCAATTCCTTTCCAAACAACTACACTACCTATACCAAAGTCCAACTCCCTTTTTACCAAATCTTGCACACTAGTTTTTCCTAGTTTCTACAATGTGTTTTTGATACTCTTTGCTACAGATTTTCATCTTCTTATTCCTCATACTACAATTGCCATTCCTTAGTTACTAAACCATCTATACTAAATCCCAATACACATCTTGGTTCTCCCATTCACCAAGTCATTCTTAATGCACAATTCCTACTAAAATTTCGCCATAGTTTTCCTACTTTCCTTACTTATCCACACATACCCTTTCTCATCCAAATCATTCCTATTCTAGCCACACCCATACAAGGGTCCTACCAGCAATAACAACAATCCTTAATACATCAATACACTACCAAACATTAATACCAATTCTCATACACAATATACTTGGCTCCAAGGCCTACAATTCACTTACTAATTCACAAATACTCAAAACTTCATAAACTTCAATATTAATACAATAGTTTAGGTTCTTTTGTTTGTTCACCCATTCCCAAATCCTAATACATATAGATAGTGCATTAAGATAAGTTTTTCTTACCTTGAGATCACCATTCTCCTTTTAAGTTCTCCACCTCTCCTCTTCCTCATTCACGGTCAAGTTGAGCAATGGGGTTACCAAACCCCAAGCCAACATTCAAGAACACAAAATAGATACAATTAAACTCCTTAACCCATTGGATAACTTTAATTCAATAAAAGGCTTTAATGCCATCAGTTAGGGTTTTACCTTGGAGTTTCAAGAGAGGTTTTTAAGCCTTGTGTACAAAGGAGAGTTCCTCCACCATTGGAGAGTTGAACCAAGCTCGAACAAAGAAGAAACAAGGCATTACAAGGAGGGCAAAAATCGGCCAAGGCATGGAAATGAAGAAAATGAGTTTTTCTCTTGAATCTTTTTACCTTAGGAGGAAGAGGAGACTCCAAGCTTTGATTTGGTACCATTTCCTCTTCAAATGGGCAAAACCCATGGAGATGAACTTCTTCCTTTTTGAATTTTGAAAAGAGAGGGAGATAGGTCTTGGTGAGAGGAGCAAGAATCTATGCTCGGTTTTCAATTCGGAGCTTTATTGAAGCTTGTACAAGAAGAAGAAGATGAAGGAGCCATGGGAGCTCCTTTGTTGCAGCTCAAATCGTCCAAGGAGGAAGAAGAGAGGAAAGAGAGGAAAGAGAGAGGGTGCTCACGGTGGGAAAGGAAAGAATGAGAGGAGAGAGAAGAGAAAAGGTGGGTATTTGTTTACTTTTTCCACTTTTCACTATTTACTTTATGCTTTTTGACTTATTATATTAGTTAGCTAGTTATGTGTGAGAGGGGAGTCACAAGACTCATAAAAACCGGCCCCCACCTTATTAGTAAGCTGAGCGTTTTTCGTCTTTTACAGAAAACGCTTGTTATTTTACCCGGTTTCAGTACTATTCACTAACCGGGCCCGTTTTCCGGAATTTTCTCGTTTCTTTATTTTTATTGGTTATTAAGCTTCCATAAATGCTTAATAATTATTACCTAATGCATTATAATTTTTACGGGTCTGTTTGACCACTTAAAGTCACGTTCTCGGGTTTCCTCGAGAAACGTGCGCTAATGCTCTATTAGCGTTTTAATACATTTCTTGGATCCGTTTTCTCCGGGAATCATTCCCGTATACTAATTAGGCATGAATAAGCCTTAGGAATCCTTACGATACTATAACCGAGGTCTCGTACCTCCTATGGTTATTTAATGCTCATTTTAGCGTTCTCCGCTTTCTAAGCGTTTTTCTCATTTCTTTGGATTTATTTTCTTTACCAAAAATTACTTAGGCACTATTAGGCCCTTAAATACCATATTAGAATAATATAATCACCATATTTAAGTTCGGGGTATTTCAATCTGTGACAGCCCAGACAAACAGCCCACATGTAAGATATTGTCCGCTTTGGCCCAAGGCCGCACGGATTTGTTCCTGGGGTTTCCGCCCCAAAACGTGTCTCACAAGGGAAGAGTATCCCCACCCTAATAAGGTATGGTTCGTGCTCTCTCCCGATCGATGTGGGAGGTGACCCCTCTCTCGGGTGTCACACTCTACCCCCCTTGGGAGCCCAGCGCCCTCGCGGGCCCACTGGCACACCGACCTGGGTCTGGCTCTGATACCATCTGTGACAGCCCAGACAAACAGCCCACATGTGAGATATTGTCCGCTTTGGCCCAAGGCCGCATGGATTTGTTCCTGGGGTTTCCGCCCCAAAACGCGTCTCACAAGGGAAGAGTATCCCCACCCTAATAAGGTATGGTTCGTGCTCTCTCCCGATCGATGTGGGAGGTGACCCCTCTCTCGGGTGTCACAACAAGCAAGAGTCAAGAGTGGACTTAAACCTGCCAACAACAAGTTCTTTCACTGATTTACATTCCCGTGGCCCAAATGCCTCGGTCAAATGCCAGGCCGCAGCTCAGACTGAGTCAACTCCGTCCCTCTCACTGCAGCCCGAGTACATGTGCGTCCCTTAGCGGCCGCACTCGTCCTCGGCACCATCAGGCCTCTAACAGCCCAACAGCTAACCTAACTAGTACGAGTCAGTAAGATGTGCTAACGCGGGCCACATCGCACCTTGTCTCCGCCCTTGTCCAAGACTCAACACTTGCCGAACCGTAAGACAGCTCTGATGTGCAATGCCCCTTACACCTTTCGTGGTAAGAGTCAACCTATCGGGACAACCCCTAGTTGCTTCGTGCTAGTGATCACACTAGCACTCACAACTGAAGGGCCGACATTGAGCACAACATGCTTAACGCCTCTTGGAGTTGCTACCAAGCCACCCTAGTAGCATGCATGCCCAAAGGCATGGACGGTCCCCATCGGGCCCAGACGGATGCCCTCCACAACATCCACAACTTACCTAAGGGTTAGCACTGAGCGTAATGCGCTCATAGTATTGGAGTCGCTACCAAGCCACCTTGGCAGTGTGCATGCTCAAGGCATGTCCGGTCCACACCAGGCCCGGACGGATGCCCTCCACAACATCCGCAAACATGGCCCTCGCTCAAGTCACAAGCTAACGCTACTCAGCTCGGCCAGGATAACCTCTAGTTGCTTCATGCCCACGGTTACATTGGCACTCGCAACCTAAGGACAGCACTAAGCACAAGGTGCTCAAGCTACTGGAGTCACTACCAAGCCATCCTGGCAGTGTACATGCCCGAAGGCATGCGCTCATACTATTGGAGTCGCTACTAATGCTAAAATGATAAAAATGATTCGGATGCTTTTGGGGACCGAAACCTGTCCAATATGAAAAAGTGAAGATGATGCTGAAATGATTTTAGAGGCTGAAACCTATTCATGCTCGGATGCTTTTGGGGACTAAAACCCATCCAATGCCCCTTGTTAAACCCTATGTGGGCTTTGGACTTATACGTGCCTAAGGTTTGGGAGTGAAACCCATTCTAACTTAGTTGCTTATGGAGACTGAGACCCATGTAACTCGGTTACTTATAGACACAGAGACCCATCTAACCCGGTTACTTATGAAGACCGTGACCCATCTTAATCGGTTGCTTATGGAGACCGAGATCCATCTAACTCGGTTGCAGACCGAGACCCATCTTACCCGGTTGCTTATGGAGAGCGAGACCTATCTAACTCGGTTGCTTTTGGAGACCGAGACCCATCTAACTTGGTTACTTTTGGAGACCGAGACCCATCTAACTCGGTTGCTTATGGAGACCGAGACCCATCTAACTCGGTTGCTTTTGGAGACCACGACCCATCTAACTCAGCTGCTTATGGAGACCGAGACCCATATAACTCGGTTGCTTCTGAAGACCGACACCCATCTAACTCGGTTACTTTTGGAGACCAAGACCCATCTAACTCGGTTGCTTATGGAGACCGGGACTCATCTAAATGGTTGCTTATGGAGACTAAGACCCTTCTAACTTGACCAAGCTATTTGAAGAATGCAATATATTTGATAATGGGAGGAAGCAAAGTATGTTTTATGCAAATGATTGCGATTGAGATGTAAAAAAATTGTCGAGGTCCAAAATGTGACAATGATGAGGTTTATGCGGATATTGTAAAATGAAACTGAAGTGCTTGTAAGTACCAAAAATTGTTCAAAACAAGAAATAATAAGAAATTGTTGAAAATGTGCCAAACGTGGAAATTGAACCTCTTAATCTCAGGAAAACTACCTAAAATGATAAAGGAAACTAGCTACCATAAAAGTTGGAAGAACGACTAATCGAGAAAACAAAACTACTTGATTGAGAAAACTCTTAAAATAACAATTTCTAATGATGATGAACGGTCTGATGCCAACGTACTGAAGACTCGAGATCTTGACCGTCGGGACGCCATTGAGATGACCGTGATCATCTTCTTCTTGAACTTTGAGTAGGCTCTATGAAAAAGTTTAACTAGGAACACATATGGATGGTGCATGAGGCATTTGGGCCCGAATCTTTTCCAAACTGAAAGTGAGGTGCATGGGCTGGAGGAAGCTGTATGGACTTAGAATTGGCCGTTGGGCCGAGAGATAAACTTTGAAGTCCAAGATTCGGTTGAAGTTCTTGTTGAGCCTTGAGGCTAGAAACTAGAATGAATGAGTTACGTAAACTATCTTGAATTCAAATGGGCCAAAACCTAAACAAATGGTTTTGATTGGGCCTAAAAGATATGACACCTAGATGTGGGATTTTGGGCTAGATCCCGAACAAAAAGTTAACTTTGACTAGAGTGGGCCTCTGGGCCATAAAAGTTTTCAGTGTAAGGGCTTGATTGATTTTCAGTGAGTTTCTTTTCCATGGGCCTAGACCTAAATGGACCAAGATGAATAATCCAAATTTTGGGCCAAAAAGAGACTACCTAGATCTAGGTGCTGCGGACTGAGCCTAAACAAATGACTCATTTATCAAATCAAGCAGGGCCATTAGGCCATAAACGATAAAGCCTTAAATTCGGGTTGGGCTGAATTTGGTGTAGGAAAAGCTCCTATAAATTTCTAAGACTGGTGGTGGGCTGCTCATACAAGCAATCAAGGTTTCACACAAGTTCAAAATGTCCTGAGTAGATGAATTGGACCAACGAGTATGGATCGATCCGGAGAGGTGCTTGGGGCATGGGCCCAGGTCACCACAAAGGAATAGGGCTTGCACACTATTCTCTTTGGGCTTCCACGCTTTTTCACATCACCATTAGGTGTGCATCTACGGTCGGGTCTTTGACTGACCAAACATTGGGCCAGGTAAGGGCACTGCCAGGAAAATGCTTGGGGGCTAAAGCCCAGATATTAAAGGGATGTGGTCAGATGACATCCTTCTCTTTTCCCCCACTTATTCACATAACCTTAAAAGGTGTGAGTCCCTGATAGGGGTCGCCTAAGGCGGGTCCTGGGATGAAATTGGTTTCTATGGACCCTCGCTCTCGTACGATGCAAAAATACAAAAATTTAAATTACACATGATGGTAAATCAAACAAGATAATAAAAGCCATAAATAACATTTTCGTGTCAAGCTCTCTTATCTTAAAATTAAACAAGTTAATATTAAGAGTAATGTCCCCAACAGAGTCGCCATTCAGTGAGCCTCAACTTTTGAACCACTATCCTATGTTGATTAGGATCTGATCGGGTTCTAGGTCCACTTATAACCTAAGTTTAATAATTAATTCATATAACAATAATTATTACAACCTAAGTTAGCTCACTGGAACCTATTTAGAGTCGCCACCGAATTTTAACCTAGGGTAAATTAGGAAAGGTAGAGTTCGGATTTGGGGGCTTGGTATTCGACTTATTCAGGGTTCAAATTACTTTCATTACCCCTCTAGGTTGTTTTTCCTCTACTTAGATTATTTACGGCTTATTACGAGGTTGTTTTTACCTAAGTGCACAAGCTTAATATTTTTTGTGTTTTTTAGCATTTTTGACAGAAAAATTAAAACATAAATAGTAATTACCTAAACTAGGATTTTGGAAGTCAAATTAGGTCAAATTTTAGTTTTGTCCGTGGCCACTGACCTAATGTCCAAGACCATGGACCCTAGTTAACCTAAAAGTCAGAAAAGTCGAAAGAACGAGAAAACGAAATTTTGAAAAGTCCGGGGCCATAGACAGGGCGTCCGTGGGCCCAGACGTGCTTTGCAAAAACCTTAATTTTGAAAAATTAAAAATTCCGTCACCATCTGAGAGCGTCCGTGCTTACAGACAGGGCGTCTAAGACCCTAGATGTGGTGTCCGTGGGTGCGGACCGCCCTCGGACGGAGGCGTTTGGGATGTTCCTGGTGGTGTTTTCGACTCAAATTTTGTGGGTGTGTAGCCAACGATATTATAAACACATTAGTACTTGAAAGAATTCAATTGACTATGAATTAAAGCTGAAACTTATCGAACATGTAATAGGGCAAGAGCACAAACGAATAACAATTCAGAAGCCGAAAAGGGTCGGTTCGAACCCAAATTTTGACAGAAAACAAATAAAGTGGTGAGGAGTTAGAAAATTTGAATTTTAACCTATTTTACCTTCGGGATTAGTATGATATTCACACCGGGAATCTTTGAAAGCCTTGTTGATGTCGGTTCCAGATCAAGTTCTGTAACACCCCTACCGGTAATACCGTCATTACCGTCCATCACAACATACTTACAGACATGCACAACGGATACTTACATACACAACGGTGGGTGATACAATGCCGTTAGCCACCCACGTGACTAACAAGGCTACTACTACTACGTACAGCATCGGTCTGATGGACCGGAATATCCGAGTGCTACACAAATACAATCCTTACTACCCTTCCAACCGGGTACTACAACTTCCCATTCAAAACAATGCTAAATTACATTACCATACAATACAATACAAATAACCGAGTTTACTAAGTTCCAAATACAAATACAATACTTCTTCCAAGTTCATATATACTCATTAAGCATCTACATCTACCCGTTCCTCACACTACATACTTTCTAATACATCATAGTGTACCCCTTGGTACATTTCTACATTCAAGGCTACAAGCCTTATACAGTTTAATACAATCTACGTTTCGTTTCTAGTAGTCTAAGCATGTCCATCGGTCTCTTCTATGGCCATAACTGCTTCGGGTACCTGCACACTAAAAACGTTGCCCCTAGGGGCTCAGCTTACGCTGAATATGACATCCGCATACCCCGCGTACTAGCGAGGGTACGCCGACCACTTGGTCGAATTCATGCAATTAATTTAATTGCAGGCATACATGCTTTTACAAACAACTTAATACACACATAACAACATGCACAACACGCATTACATTACATACGACGGCACACACACAGACAAGGTGCATATCATACCACAAGAGGTAATTCACAAGTCAACCGGGGTCTCGAGTTATACTCTCAACACACGCCTTGATCACTCTGTTAGCTACTCATCCGGGTCAACTCTTTCTAACCCAACGATCCCCAGCTTATCGCTTTAGACGGATAAGCTCTGCCGGTCTCACTCCAGTCTGGCACCACTATGTGGCACACGGCCCCTCAGGGCACCACTATGTGGCACACGGCCCGGTAACAAGGGAGTTCGACCATGGACTTAGAAACTGACGCTCTGTTGCTTCCTCGCGTGACTCACAATCCCCTTAACCCAATTCCCGGGTTAGTAATAACTTCTGGTCAGTGGGTTAGTCAACATTCCACTTCCTCACCATTCGCACATTTCATGAATTATACAAACTAGTGTTCAAGACAATATATATCAAGAACAACTATAAACCAGCACAAGTAAGTGCATTAAAGTCCGATTCATGCATTTATCTTATTTAGGTGATCAAATAAGCACACAAATCGGGGTAACCATGTTAGGATACAGAGCATGAAGAAATCATACCTTTTAATGAAATTTACTCTACCGGGTGTCTCCTTGTTCCTTAGTCCTTACTTGTTCCTTGAGTCATAGTCCCGAACCAATGACTACATGCCAAATGGTTCAATCAATACTACGTATTACAATACATACATAATTACTACTCTCGTACTTACCCCGTTATTTCGTTGTTTCGGTTTATCTTAATGTTCACATACTTACAACTTTCATACTCCCTTCTTATACTTGTTTACTTACTCCTATAATTACTTTCTTACCATTATTGTTCCATTAATGGTGTATTACTAAAATCCTATATCTATGTACACATCTATATATATACGTACATACGATTACTATAATTTTTTTTTATATAAGTTAGGGCCGACCGACCCACCGACCGACCCAACCCCTTGGGTCGGTCCATTCCAGTAAGTTTTCCGTCCTCTGAAATTGTCCCGACCGACCCAGGACTGTTCCGACCGACCCATACACCTCTGGGTCGGTCCATTCCAGAAAGTTTATGTTCCATCGTCTATGATCCGACCGACCCAACCTCTGGGTCGGTCCAGTCCAGAACTTGCCTACAGATTTTGTTTTTCACTTCTTTCCTTACCCATTTCTTTCCCAATCTCCCTACATGTAATCCCACATGTTTTAGTACCATTTAGGATTGTTAAAATACCTTAATTCATCCACCGCTTCCATTACTAAATTCATCAATCAACTTACACAATTTCCTCACTTCTCTTTCAACTTATGAAACAGTTTTTGTTCTTATGCTACAGATTTTAAACCAACTTCCACCATCCAATACTCCTACTACTAATACCATTACAAGTATCCTCATTACATTATGTTCCACCCAATTCCTCCCCATCATCTAGCTTCTCACAAAATCTGTTACAAAGTGGTTTACTACACACTTTAAGCTCTCCAAACACACCTAGTTCCTCCAATGCATTTTAACACTTCATGCTACAGATTTTATATACTTTCATTCTTAAACTACAACTACCATTCCATGGTTACTAAACATCCTCACTCAACCCAATACATACCTTGGTTCCTCCATTCACCAAGTCATCCTTAAATATTCATTTTCTACCAAAATTTTGCCATAGTTCACTTACTTTTCTTACTTAGCCACACATAATCATTCTCACCAATTTCATTTCTAAACTAGCCACCCATACAAGGGTCCTACCAGTAATCAATACAATACCAATACATCAATACTCCATCAAACAACAATCCCAATACACATGCACATTACATTCGGCTCCAAGACCTACAATTCAAATACTTAACTCACAGATACTTAAAACTTCCACAACTACAATACTAGTACAATAGTTTAGGTTCTTTTATTTGTTCACCCATTCCCATTACTCTAATGAATTTAAAATATAGCATTGAGACGGAGCTCTTACCTTGAGCTTATATTTCCTTCTTTCCTTTTCCAATTCTCCTCTTCTCTTTCTTGCACAAATCGGCCACATGGGGAATGGAGTTGCCAACCTCCATTCCCATCGCCCAATACACACAAAACAAGTGGAATTAACATACTAACCCTTAAATTAATGCTAATTCATTGAGATGTTTAAACAAAATTTCTAGGGTTTAACTTTTGAAGCTTTTAGGAAGGGTTTTAGCCCTTGGTTCAACAAGGTGATTCCACCACCATTGCAAGGTTGAATTGAAGCTCAAAAGGGATAGAGAAAACAAGGCATTACAAAGGGGTAGAAATCGGTTATGGAGAAAGATGGAGAAAACATGAGTTTTTCATGTAGATTTTTACCTTAATGGAGCGAAGAGACTCCAAGCTACCCATTGATGCTATTTTCTCCTTGAATGGGGAAAACCCATGGAGATGAACTTCCTAATTTTTGGATTTTGAAAAGAGAGAAGTGTAGAGGAGAATGAGGGGAGCAAGAATATATATTTATTTTTGCATTTGGAGCTCACATGGAGGTAGAGCATGAAGAAGAAGATGGAGTAGCCATGGGAGGAGGAAGAAATCGGCAGCTACCAATGGGGAGAAAACACGATGAAGGAAGAAGAAAGAGAGGAAAGAGAAGGAAGAAAAGAGAAATGAGAGAGGAGAGAGAGGGTGAGGGTGCTTTTCTACTTTTCTTTCTTTCTTTCTTTCCTTTATTTCTTTCTAGCTTATTAGGTATGTGAGGGGGCTTGTTATTTATTAAAACCGGCCCCTCCTATGTGTACATGCTGGAGCGTTTTTTGTCTTTTACAGGAAACGCTCGTTTATTTACCCGGTTTAGCACTATTCACCAATGGGGCCCGTTTTCTGGAATTTTCTCGTTTCTTTATTTTATTGGTTAATCAGCTTCCATTATTTCTTAATTATTTATTTAATGATTTATAATTTTTACGGGTCCGTTTGACCAATTAAAGCCACGTTTTCGGGTTTTCTCGAAAAACGTGCGCTAAAGCTCTATTAGCGTTTTAATACATTATTTGGATCCGTTTTCTTCGGGAGTTGTTCCCATATATTATTTAAGCCTTATTAAGCCTTTATAATCCATATAATACGCTAACCGAGGTCTCATACCTCCTATGGTTATTTAACGCTTATTTAGCGTTTTCCACTTTTTAAGTGTTTCTTTATTTATTTTGGATTTATTTTTCCTTACCAATATTACTTAGGCGTCATTTGGCCCTTAAATACGTATTAGGATAATTTTAGTCGCTGTATTTAAGTTCGGGGTATTTCAATCTACCCCCCTTAAGAACTTTGTCCTCAAAGTTGTTCGAGGTTATAGGGTTACTATACTTGCTCATTTATACCTGTCTAATACTGCAGCCATACATTCCTCCTCCTTACAGTTCCTAAATTCGTTACTCAAGGTTTCTACATTCCATACCATACAAATGTACCCTCATTACTCCAATCCGTAAACATTCCACCATCCGGTTTTTCGTTACAAGAGTTATACATAAATACAATGCAAAGCTATCCCCAAAGCAATACAATACACAACACAATCCCGCAGGCACTCAGGTCATCTAGACACAGGACTCCTCTATGTCCCACTGCCCTTGGAATGATACAACATGCTACTCTACTAGCTTCTCCGGTGTACGCTTCTAACAAATCCTTATTCTCATGTCTAAGAAAATCCTTTCACAACTACTAATTTGAAATTTCTAAAACACACAACTCCGAATTCCAATTTATATCCATTACTTCTATCCTATGCGTGATTCTTGTGACCACTTGAGGGAAGCTTCAAGAATCATTCGACCCTGGTGTGATCAGCACCATTGTTGAACTATCTTTCCACCCCAATTTGTGTTCGGTTTCCCATGATCTGATCAGGATCAAGTTCGACTTCCCACATCAGTTTCAACAGTCAAGTAATTTAATTATTTTCATTTTCTATCTTTTTACTCTTCCTAGTCATAATTACAGACTCATACAACTCAAAAGGATGGAATTCGGTCCATCGATCATCCTCACTCTACTTCCCAAATACTTTACTTCGAGATTCAATACCTAAGTGTTCATTTCATCAACCTTCACTACTTCCATCCATTACTCTCTATCATTTTGATTATTCTAACTAGGGATTACCATACTTGTAGAATTTAGTTGTCCTCAATTTACTTCCAATAACTTACCTAGGTCTACACTACTCCTAGACTTCATTCATCTACTATTCTCGATCATTTGTACTATTTATTAGGGGTTACAATACTTGTGGAGCTCCGTCCACTACTCATTACTCTTCCTTACTAATACTCTTACACTGGGGTTACAAGATGGGTATATCCATCCTATGGTATTTGCATCTCTCGTGCCTAATTACCGTAATTACAATATGAATGAATACATATGTTTATTTAACATAGACATCAATCATCAATTCGTTTCTCATTTGTGTTATGCACATTATAGTTTTATGTGTTTTTATTTATGAAACTTACATTATGCGGTTTTCGCTCTACCCCCCCCCCCCCCTTAAAAGGGATTACGCCCACGTAATCTACCATATGTTATTATTTTTAAACATTGGTTATTTAATTCAGGCACTCTGAAGCATTTTAGCTTCACTATGGTTCATTACATAATATACTTTGGTCAAAGGATCTTAACATACCAATGGTTTAGTCCTTGCACCAAGGATTCCTATATGAGTTTATTTAACTTATAATTAATTCGGTTCTAGCCTATTAGGCTTCTTGGCATTAATAGTCATTCTCTCATACTTACTAGGTGTATTAAATTTCTTAGCTAGGGCCCACTAGCTTCTACTGCGCGACCCTGATAACCTTAGTGCTTAATTCGCTCTTTGGTTATTCTAGATTTGCTACTCATCGCCTTTTTATCCATCCATCGTGGGAATCAGGTTTACTAAAAAGTTTGGTATTCTTTTTCCATGCTTGGACTCAATGAGTTTAGATTATAGCCAACTCTCTGGTAACCTATTACACATATTATTCGTGCTTCTACGATTATTTGATAAGCTCCTCCGACTTATTGTCGGGTGAGGTTAAGTCACCACTTAACTGTAGTGCTTCCTCTATTGTCAATAGCTTCTGAATTATACCAGTTCTCCTGGTTCAGTACCAGTGTTCTTTACTTGTGTGACCTTGCATTTTTATGCGTCGGTCCTAGTGACTTTCCTCAGTCTTCTTTCACCTTTTATTCCATTGGGATTTATATCTTATGATTGTTAGTGTGTTTTACACTCTTCGTGCTTCTTTGGCCTTAGGCCGCACGGTTTGCTGCTAAGCTTGCTTAACTGGCTTATGCCGTGTTCATTGGTGAAAGGAAAAGTTTACTACTATTTACATTCCCCATATTCCTCGCTATCCCACTGGATCATTAGCTGCACAAGTGCCATACCAAAACACTCAGTCATACAGAGTGCAGAGGCGTAAACGCTAGGCAGTAAATCAATTATGTGATAGGAATGAATATTTCTGCCTGTCGTCTCATACTTACAACTTCGTGTCATTATCTACTACTTCCTCATAGCGGTCGCTTGTTGTGCACCGTATTCTCTTTCATTATACAACATTGTTCTTACGGTCTTTGTTACTGTGGTAGCTTCTCCTTAGTCATTGCTACTGTCATTGGCACCATTTCATTATGGTGTAAATACACTAGGAGGTTCCTAGTTCATATGTATGATGGTTGTCGTAGCATACCGCAATGTTACCATCTTCCCAATGTGGAGATGTTCTATTTCCAATTAGGTTCCATGTGTAGGTTAGCTTACCTCACATTATTTTATCAGCTATGATGTAATTTACCAAGTGTCTTGGTTGACCAAAAATGAAGTAATTTATCGGGTTATAAGCTCATTTGAGTGTTGGTCATTCGTGGTGTGCATTGCGCATTCACACTGATTGTTTTTGACAATTATTGTCTTCCCAGTGCTGAGCATTGGTTATAGGCTCTAGCTGTGTAGTTTTACTTTTGTATGTACATCACCGGGACATCCCAAGAAACTTCAAGGGTTTTCTGGTCCCGTTCTCAAATTATAGAGTTTTCTACCACTGATAAATGAAAGTTCTTGTTGAGGGGATCGTTTCCACATATAAGTCTCACGACAAGGCTTACCATGTTCTTGGTTGCCTATGGAGTATACTTACTCCTTTAGATCGTAATGGTTTGGAAATCTCTTTTCCTTGTTCAATCGCCTCTTGGCAATATCTACATGCACAAGCTTTGTTGTATAGTAGGTGGAAGCCTTTTCTAAGGGTTCACATTTTCACCACATTGGTGGTCTTTGGTTAATGAGGGGTATCTTTCCTTGGGTTTCCCGTAGTGTCCAAGTGTGGACTAGGCCATTGTTGGCATTATCATGATTCTCATGCCTCTGTGTTACCATTTGTACAGAAGGCATGAAGGGAAATTAAAAGTTTTGTCAACTGTATACTAGGCTGATGCTCTAGTGACAGTGACACTGAGTTAGCCACTACTCCAAGCCACTCAGAATGTTGTTCAGTTTGAATTGGTGGTCCAGTTGTTGATTTCTTTGTCGTAGGAGACAATATCTCTTGCAGGTCTTGTTATTAAATGGTGTGGGTTTTCCAACCGTTTCAGTTTACATAACGTAGTTGGTTTATGGCTTCTGAGCCTTATTGTTTCAAGCTATGCTCCTTGCAAGCTGCTTATTTATGTTTCCACTCCTTGTATACCCCCTAAGTTGGAGGTATTACCGGGCTCCAAGGCAAGTCGTGGCATCACGCTTCCATTCACAGGAGGCCCTTTAGGCAATCTGGTGTTAATCAGTGCCTTCTAGTAGTTTAGGGCATTTCCTATTAAGTGAAATCCCTTCGGTGTCCTAACCGAGTGTTCGTTCTAGTTCCCGTGCTCTTATTATGACGCTTTGTTCGACTGTTGTTAACTCCGAGACCCTTCAAGGATTGCTTCTAGGTGTTGTTGGTTATGCCGTTACATCTGGCTAATGTTTATGATATGTCGTGTCGACTATACCGCCTTGTGGTATTGTATTTGAGCTATCCCCTTAAGGGTTATAACGTCTCCCGTTCTCGGGTAGACTGTTTATACTTTCTCCTAGTGTTTAGACTAGGTTTAATATCCTCCTTGATGATGGATTATACTCCATGGTAATCTTGTGATTGCTCTTGGGAACTCCGTCCCGTTTGTTGAACATTTTGGTGTTCATATTAGGCATTTGCCTTACTGTGTTCAAGCTGGGTATACTTTCTAGCTGTCCTGTATTTGCTTGAAGTCTTTGAGACATATCCAATGTCTATACTTACTAGTCTGTGCTCTTTGCACTTCCTAGTTCTTATTCGTTACCTTCAGATGGATTCTCTGAGTTCCTTTATACTTATTACTTAGTCGAGTTTCTTCTCCTTGATCGTCTGAGGTGTCCAGCTATTCCACTTTGAACTTACTCATGGTCCGTAGAACGGAGTTGACTACTTCCCGTGTTCCGTGCACTACATGTATACATACATGGGGTACCTTGTTGATACGTTACCATTTACCTAACTATAAGTCAGGTCCGCAAGCTCCTTCGGAGTGCGGTCGTCCCACATCCCGTAATTGGGTACACTCGTAGTGTTCGTCGCACGCCTAGGTGAAGTATTCTATTGTCAACTTGTTGGGGTAAAACCTAACGGTAAATTGTGCTGGGGGTTTATCCTAACGGCAAGTGTACCGGTCGGTTATAGCAAGTTTAAATCTCGGAGTATTCCCTGAGTATCGAATCCAAGGAGGCAGCGGCTAGTTTAATTTCTACTTACACACAAAACAAGTAACAGGAAATTGGGGGGTTTTTGTATGTGATGGTGAATGTATAAAGAGTTCAAAAAGCAATAAACAACAGGTAAATAATTGTTTTGGTTTTTGTTTGGTAAAGGAAATTCCGGTTTACTACTTCTCTCTAGATTGCAATTTCTTCCCCTAAGTGATTTCTGCAATATTCTGAATAAAACCCTAGAATAAGGATAACTCGTATTCGGTCTCCCGCTCCACGAATTCTAATTAGCAAAGACCGAATCCTAACTCTCGTTATGAATCCACTGTTTACTAATCGCTTTAAGCATAGTCTAGATTAATGGTCAGCTAGTGTTTTAGAGGAATTACCATCTCTATACAAACCGGTTCTTTCCCTGTAGTCAATTGATAGCCGCAGTTCTCACTTATAAGCTAACAAACTGATAGACTCAATTAATTGATCAGATTAACAAGTCTAAGAATTCATAAGGGTAAAGAACTTTATTGTACTGCAGAAAATCACAAAGGTTCAGAAATAATTATTCTAGAGATACATAGTAAACCGAAATTAAAAGCGACTACTCAGCCATAGACAAAATAACAATGCTCAGTATAAACAGCATAAGGATAGAGGGATTTAGCAGAAAAACTGGTTTTAGAAGCCGTCGAGACGATTCTGCAATTCCACTCTTGTCCGGCTGTCTAGGTCGGACGCGATCCGGACGTCTCCTGTCCGGCTGTCTAGGGTCGGACGCGATCCGGACACGTTCTCCTGGTGCACGTCCGGATCCGGACGTGGGTCGGACAAGGGTAAATGAAGCACAGTGAGCAGGGTTCTGTGTGCGAGGGTGAAGGTTTACGGAGAAATTTATGAATGGGATGGATGGTTTATCGGAGAGAGTGTATGTAGAGAGGAGGAGAGAGAGGATTAGACTCTGAGAGTCTGGGACGATTTCAAATGAAGGCTCAAGGACTCTTAAATAGGCTGAGGAAATAGACAGACGTTGGTGGAAGTTTGGTGTCCACTGCATAATTGAGTATGGCTTCTGCATATATAAGCTGAGGTATGATAATTGCGCCGCCCGTCTGATAATTGCGCCGAAAGCACAATTATCAGTACGAGTGCGTTTTTATTTTTCATCGCTGTGCGACGTCCGGATTGTGTCCGGATCCGGACGTGACACAGAACCTCTAGATCTGAAACTCGAAACATGTCCGGATCTGTCCGGATCCGGACGTGAGACAGCGGTTTTGGATCTGAATCTCGGAATATGTCCGGATCGCTGTCCGGATCCGGAAGACACAGAATTCTCGTTTGGGTCACGTCCGGCTAACTTGACCCGGACACAGATCCGGACGTGAGACGTCCGGTTCTGCGTCCGGCCAGGTTGACCCGGACACGACCAATTTTTGTGTCTTTTCCTGATTTGTTCCCCGTTTGTTGCGTTGTAATCCTTATGATGTAAAGTCTTCATTTCTCTGGGTTTTTCCTATATTTAGCATATAAAATACATCAGTTCTCATCAAAACATCAATCTTAGGAAAAACACATAATAAGTGGGAAACATTGCCTGAATTGTTACAAATTATAAGGTAATTAAACCCTAAAAGCCTATATGTTTCACACTTATCAACATCCTCACACTTAAGCTGTTGCTTGTCCTCAAGCAATAAGGAATAAGAATATCTCTAAAACCGTAAAATAATCTCAACATTGAACAAGTGCAGGGCGAAATCAAACAAAGTGATAAATGAAAGAATAATCTTGCTCTTTAGAGGTAGGTTTTCACAAACAGTGAAAGAAGAACAATTTTGTAAAAGCATAGAGAAACTAGATTGTAGAAAACAAGTTATCTTAGCTTGGGACTTTCCACCAATTTTCATTCCTCTAACCTTTGGATGACAAGGGGTGTGAAGTAATGCCTTATTCCGCAATACCTTTCAACACCACGCACTCATGATCAAAATTTAAACTGCAATCAATTTTTCGCCTGCATGAACATTTTTTTCAAGAGATATAAAACAATTGAATTGTTGCGAATTGTAGAGTTATTCCATAACCCAGACTTTTCTCTCTATCCATGTAACGGTGTTGGGCCAACTATCCCAGATCCTGAGACCTTAGGTAGATAGGTGTTAAGGCACCCTTAAGACTTAATAACCGGATAGACGAGGCCTGCTATTGTTAGGAATTTTTTTTTTTTTTTTGATCAGTGGAGTACCTTGCCTTATCCTTTTCATTCCAAACATTCACTTCACTTCCAAAAATCCCAAGCTAAAATAATCTGGTTTCCACAACTAGCAAATCTACCGATTTTGTGAAAAGAGAGTAAATTTTTTTTTTTACAAACCTCATCGAGCAAAAAGATTCCTACAGTTTTCACTTGGTTTAATTCCACTTGTGCACAGGTATTAGAGCAGCAAAAAGCAAGTGTGGCATTAAAGAACAATTAGCATGTTTTCAGGGAAAGGTCTTTCCTTCCTCACACTTAAGAGGAGCAATGTCCTCATTGTTCATAGAAAAGCAGTGAAAAGAGCTTTCAAAACATGCTAGAATCATAATAGACGCATATGCAATAAATAACCCTCAATGCAAGAAAGGTGGAACATCAATAAGTAAATTAGGAACTGAGACTCCCCTGGTGTTATAGATTGAGGAAGGTGTTCTTCCTCACACTTGAAGTTTTTCAGGGGTCGAGATATTCCTCATGAGTCACAGACAGTATGCGTGTCGTCCAGAGCAAAAGTTGCGAGTTTCTAAACGATAAACAAATGCAGTGAGAAACCTAAACAGCAAGAAAAGAGAAGCAAATAATGCACCAATACCCGAAACCGATCGAGCAGCATGTTCTATTTGAACATATTCTGGCACATAGTTGTTCTATGAGAACCAAGGCATTAAAACATCCAAACATGGCAAATAATATCAATAAACAGTAGAACATTAACCTAGAAAATAATTGCGATTTTTTTTTTTTTGTGTCCGGATCAACTTGGCCGGACGCAGACCGGACGTCTCATGTCCGGATTTGCGTCCGGCTGGAGTTAGCCGGACACGTTGAAAACTTTTTTTTTTTAACATAATTTTAACTACCATTAATCTAAAACACCACATTTATAAAAATGAAAATACCCAAATAATAAACAAAATAAAACAAACACAAGAAATGAGAAATAAAATAGCAAGAGTGTTAAGGACTCCCTGTTCCGTGATGAATATGCCTGGTATTTCCTCACACTTGAGTTCAGTTTATCATTAGGATGAAGTACCTGAAAGGTTATTTCTGCAAAACCAGAAGAACTCAAGTGGAACCAGGCAGAGTTTATTAAAATCGGGGAGTCGGGGCTCATGCTAAAAATTATAAAAACTCTAAGTAAAGTAAATCAATAAAGTGTAAAAAGAAAGTAGAGAGAAGATTTTTTTACTGGTGGGCTGCCTCCCACCAAGCTGCCCGTCTTTTCGGTCTTTGGCTAGACCTTGGTGCATCAGTTTGAATAGTCAGGATCCCGGAGCCAAAGTGTTGAATGAACCATATCAACATCGCTCCCTTGGTACAACTTAAGCTGTGATCCATTAACCTTGAATGCTTCCCCTTTCTCGTTGACCACACCAATGACTCCATAAGGGGAAACATCTGTAACTGTGAATGGACCGGACCAGCGAGATTTCAGCTTTCCCGGAAATAATTTCAGTCTTGAATTGAACATTAGCACTCGGTCGCCAATGAAACTCTCGTTTCACAAGCAATTTGTCATGCCATCTCTTAGTTTGGCTCTTCTCTGAATTCATCCAGTTCACACAGCTGTAGTTTCCTTTCCTCACCGGCCTCTGAAGATCACAATTTAGAACTTTAAGTGCCCAAAAAGATTTATGTTCCAGTTCTACCGGAAGATGACACGCCTTTCCAAAACCAGCTTGTAAGGAGACATTCCCAAAGGTGTCTTATAAGCTGTCCGGTAGGCCCACAAGGCATCATCCAATTTCATAGACCAATCCTTACGGGATGAACTAACAGATTTCTGTAGAATCCACTTAATTCCCTGTTAGTTACCTCAGCTTGCCCATTAGTCTGTGGATGATAGGGTAAGGATACCTTATGTCTCACTCCATACTTTTGCAGCAAGGCTTCGAATTGCTTGTTACAAAAGTGCGATCCTCCATCACTTATGATTGCCCGTGGTACCCAAACCTAGTGAAAATGTTTTTCTTAAAAATTTCAGCACAACCTTTGCGTCATTAGTCGGTGCAGCCACTGCTTCAGCCCATTTGGTAACGTAATCTACAGCTACCAAAATATAGAGGTTCGAATGTGAAGAAGGAAATGGCCCCATGAAGTCAATCCCCCAAATCAAATGGCTCAACCTCCAAGATGTAATTAAGGCATCTCAAGCTTACGTGAAAGGTTACCTTGGCGCTGACAGCTATCACAGGTGGAACAAATGTATGGCAGTCTTTATGTATGTCTTCCAAAAGAAACCTGCCTCCAATACCTTAGCTGCTGTCTTGGCCGGCCCGAAGTGTCCACCAGCTTCTCTTGAATGACAGTGGATAAGGATGTCACGAATCTCAGTCTCTGGACACACCGACGAATAATTCCATCACCACAACTTGAATAAGAATGGTCATCCCACCGGTATTGCTTAATAGTAGAAAAGAATTTCTTCCGCTGCTGATACGACATTTCTTGTGGCAAAATCTGCTTAGCAAGGTAATTCGCAATATCGGCATACCAAGGGTCCTCCTTAAAACCAATTGCATATACTAGTTCATGAGGAAAATATTCATTAATTGGTATACCATTATCAGGAACTTGCATCCTGGATAAATGATCAGCAACTCCGTTCTGTACTCCGGGCTTATCTTTCACCTCAATGTCGAACTCCTGTAAGAGTAGGATCCATCTGATCAACCGGGGCTTAGCATCAGCTTTCTGGAACAAATACCTCAAAGCAGATGATCAGTATGTATGATGACTTTGCTCCCGATGATATATGGTCTGAATTTGTCACAAGCAAAAACAATGGCCAACAACTCCTTTTCTGTGGTGGCATAGTTCTTCTGAGCGTCATTGAGTGTCTTGCTGGCATAATAAACAACTCGCAGTAGTACTTCTCGTGCCTTTGACCAAGGACTGCTCCTACAGCAAAGTCGCTCGCATCACACATGATCTCGAAAGGTAAGGACCAATCAGGGGCAACAACTACAGGAGCAGACACCAATTTTTCCTTTATTGTGTTGAATGCGTCAAGACACACCTGTGAAAACTCAAACTTTGCATCTTTCATTAGTAGATCACACAGAGGTTTTGAGATTTTGAAAAATCTTTATGAATCTTCTATAGAACCCTGCATGACCTAGGAAGCTTCTAACGTCTTTTACTGAGGCTGGTGGTGGTAGTTTTCAATGACCTCAATCTTGGCTTTGTCCACCTCAATACCTTTGCTTGATATCTTGTGACCCAACACAATGCCCTCTTGTACCATGAAGTGGCACTTCTCCCAGTTTAGTACTAGATGAGTCTCTCTGCACCTGGCTAGAATTTGATCTAAATTCTCCAAACATGAATCAAACGTTAGTCCAAACACAGAGAAATCATCCATAAATACCTCGATGCATTTCTCAAGATAATCTGAAAATATGGCAGTCATGCATCGCTGGAAGGTAGCTGGCGCATTACACAATCCAAAAGGCATGCGTCGGTAGGCATATGTTCCATAGGGACATGTAAACGTGGTCTTCTCCTGGTCCTCTATAGCAATAGGAATTTGAAAATAACCAGAATATCCATCCAAGAAACAATAATACTTATGCCCTGAAAGCCTTTCCAACATTTGGTCAATAAATGGAAGAGGAAAGTGGTCTTTCCTAGTTGCAGCATTTAGTTTCCTGTAATCAATACACACCCTATGCCCTGTAATGGTCCTCTGAGGGACTAGTTCACCTTTTTCATTGGGGATGACAGTAAATCCCCCTTTCTTTGGTACAACTTGTGTAGGACTTACCCATTCGCTATCTGAATAGCATAGATGATACCTGTTGGCTTGCAGTTTTCTTCCAAATGAATGCGGTGGGTGCAGAAATTTCCTGATATCCCCTTGATATCAGCAACAGACCATCCAATTGCTTCCTTGTTTTTCCTGAGTACCTGCAAAAGTTGCTCCTCCTGCGAATGTGTTAGCTCTGCAGAGATAATTACAGGTAAACCAGAGGGTTCAACTAAAAAGACATATTTTAAATGTTTAGGGAGAGGTTTCAGCTCTAAGGTGGGTGGTTCTTTGATGGAGGGAATCAACTCCTTAGGTTCTCGCTCTAATCTCTCCTTCTCCATATGAGTACCCCTGCGAAATGGTCTACCAGCTGAAATGGAATGCAACCTCAGCAATCTCTGGATCCTCATGAGCTCCATCAAAAGAATTAATTAAACATTTTTCTAACTCATCTAATTCAGCTGGACCAAAGATATATTCCTGCATCAAAGAATCAATAGCATCTAGACTGAAACAGGCATGCACGTCAGAAGGATGTTTAGTAACCTTGGACATGTCAAAGACTAACTGCTCATCATGCATTCTCAAAATGATCTTACCACCCTCAACATCAATGAGGGTCCTAGCTGTTCGCATGAAAGGGCGTCCAAGAATTAAGGGTACTTCCTTGTCTTCCTCCATATCTAGAATCACAAAATCAGCGGGAAAAACAAATTACCAACAGAAACAACCAAATCTCTAACCACCCTTTGGAAAGATAATAGATCTATCTGCTAATTGTAAAGTAATGCGAGTAGGGTTACACTCTCCTAATCCAAGCTTAAGATACATGGATAAAGGCATCAAATTTATGCTAGCTCCCAAATCACAGAGACCCTACCACAATCGACATTACCTATTGAGCATGGAATGATTGGCAAGCCGGGATCGTCGAGCTTTGGTGGAAGATTCTTGCTAAGTACTGCAGAGACTTTTTCTGTCAACTGCACCGTCTCCTTCTCAACTAATGACCTTCTATTTGAAAGGATGTCCTTCAAGAACTTCGCATAGATAGGCATCTGCATCAAAGCATCTGAAAAGGGAATATTAATTGTTAGTTTCTTAAAGATGCTAAGAAACTTACCAAACTGCTCGTCGAGGTCTCTCTTTTCAATCGATTTGGGAATGGCACTGGGAGCTCAGGGACCGCTCGTCGAGATGATCTAGAAGACTGGACAACTTCGCCGGTCAGCTCACCATCTTTCTGTGCACCATTATCAACTGGAGTATTTTCTGACTCTGGTCCTCTGATGATTTCTACCTCTTTACTGACAATTTTTTTTTTCAGCCGGAGTACTTTCAGCTCAGGGATCGAGGGATCAAGCTGCTTGCCACTCCTCAAAGTCACTGCTTTAGCATATTCGCGAGGATTCTTCTCTGGCTGGCTAGGTAGAGCCCCTGCAGGTCTATCAGAAAAATTCTCATTAGCTGGGCAATCTGAGTCTCAAGAGTTTGTTGAAGGCTTTCTGCTCCAAGATGAATGTCTTGTTCTCATGATTTAGGCTCTCTTGCTGTTCGAGTTTCCTATTGGTTGACAGGATAAACTCCCGCATCATATCCTCTAAACTTGAACTCACACTAGCTGGCTGTTTCTGTGCCTGCTGGTTCTGCATTTGCTGATTTTGATGAGGTCTCTGGAAATGCTGAGTGTTCTGCTATGGAGGCCTCTGACTGTAGTTATTTCCCTGGAACCTCTGCTGCTGATACCCTTGATTGTTTTGGTTGTTGTAGAAGTTCCCTTGCCTATTTCCCAGATGTTTACCTCTTCATTCTGCTGAGGATTACACTGACACATATTGGAACTTCTACCACAATATTCACACTGTGGAAAAGAGTCGGTCACAACAGCTGCACTTGACTGAGGTTTCATCATTGCACACATCTTCTCAAATTGTTTAGACATGCTATCCATCCTAGCAGCTAAAAGAGTGTTCGAATCTACCTCATAGATCCCAGCGGTCTTCCTTGGGGGAACCTCGGTAGATGCCCTGGTACCTCCCCACTGATTTGCCGAGTTGGAAAGAGTTTCCAACAACTCCTGTATCCTTTTGATTGGAAGCTCCATAAGACTTCCTCCTGCACAAGTATCCACCAAAAGTCGGCTCTGGGGATCAAGATCTTTGTAGAAGGATTGTAGCACGACTTCCTCTCCCAGACCGTGGTGTGGTACTCTTCGAACAATTCCCTTGAATCTCTCCCAAGCCTCTGAAAGAGTCTCCCCACTGTATTGCTTGAAGTTGGTGATCTCACCTCTCATGGTCAGCATGCGAGATGGTGGGAAGTATTTTGCCAGGAATGTGTTTGCTAGCTCGGTCCAGGAAGTGATACTGTTTGGAGATAGGGAGTTCAACCACTCTGCAGCCCTGTCCCTGAGTGAAAAGGAAATAAAGTTAGCCTGGCTACCTCTTGAGAGGCTGGTGTTGAACATGCTCCAACCAGTCGCAGGAAGGAGGTGAGGTGAACATTTGGATCTTCAGTGACTGTTCCACTGAACTGCGGCGCATTGAGGACCATTGTGACATAATGGGTCTTGAATTGCCATTCGACTCCTTCCGGTAGTGCAGGGATTACTATTGGTGATGTAAGTCCCTCCACGTTTGGACGAGTGTAGTCGTTCATCCTTCTCTCTCTGCTGTTACCGTCCATAAGATTTTCTTCTTCGGAGTCAAAGGTATCCCCTGGTGAGTCCTTGAGAAACACCTCTAGTTCAACTGCAGGCTCCAGTACTAGTCCCTGGCGACTTCTTCTCGCAAGTCGCTCTATATCAGGTACAAGCTCAAATTCAGGGTTTCCTTCAGAACGAGTTTTAACCATAAACAAAAATCAGATAGAATAAAATAAAATAAAAACAAAGCAAAAATTAAACTAAGCAACCGTGCCTCCCCGGCAGCGGCGCCATAAACTTGTTGGGGTAAAACCTAACGGTAAATTGTGCTGGGGGTTTATCCTAACGGCAAGTGTACCGGTCGGTTATAGCAAGTTTAAATCTCGGAGTATTCCCTGAGTATCGAATCCAAGGAGGCAGCGGCTAGTTTAATTTCTACTTACACACAAAACAAGTAACAGGAAATTGGGGGGTTTTTGTATGTGATGGTGAATGTCGTAAAAGAGTTCAAAAAGCAATAAACAACAGGTAAATAATTGTTTTGATTTTTGTTTGGTAAAGGAAATTCCGGTTTACTACTTCTCTCTAGATTGCAATTTCTTCCCCTAAGTGATTTCTGCAATATTCTGAATAAAACCCTAGAATAAGGATAACTCGTATTCGGTCTCCCGCTCCACGAATTCTAATTAGCAAAGACCGAATCCTAACTCTCGTTATGAATCCACTGTTTACTAATCGCTTTAAGCATAGTCTAGATTAATGGTCAGCTAGTGTTTTAGAGGAATTACCATCACTATACTAACCTGTTCTTTCCCTGTAGTCAATTGATAGCCGCAGTTCTCACTTATAAGCTAACAAACTGATAGACTCAATTAATTGATCAGATTAACAAGTCTAAGAATTCATAAGGGTAAAGAACTTTATTGTACTGCAGAAAATCACAAAGGTTCAGAAATAATTATTCTAGAGATACATAGTAAACCGAAATTAAAAGCGACTACTCAGCCATAGACAAAATAACAATGCTCAGATAAACAGCATAAGGATAGAGGGATTTAGCAGAAAAACTGGTTTTAGAAGCCGTCGAGACGATTCTGCAAATTCCACTCTGTCCGGCTGTCTAGGGTCGGACGCGATCCGGACGTCTCCTGTCCGGCTGTCTAGGGTCGGACGCGATCCGGACACGTTCTCCTGGTGCACGTCCGGATCCGAACGTGGGTCGGACAAGGGAAAAATGAAGCACAGTGAGCAGGGTTCTGTATGTGAGCGGGAGAAGAGTTACGGAGGAAATTTATGAATGGGGATGGATGGTTTATAACGGATGAGAGTGTAATGTGTAGAGAGGAGGAAGAGAGGATTAGACTCTGAGAGTCTGGGACGATTTCAAATGAAGGCTCAAGGACTCTTTAAATAGGCTGAGGAAATAGACAGACGTTGGTGGAAGTTTGGTGTCCACTGCATCAATTGAGTATGGCTTCTGCATAATATAAGCTGAGGTATGATAATTGCGCCGCCCGTCTGATAATTGCGCCGAAAGCACAATTATCAGTACGAGTGCGTTTTTATTTTTCATCGCTGTGTGACGTCCGGATTGTGTCCGGATCCGGACGTGACACAGAACCTCTAGATCTGAAACTCAAAACATGTCCGGATCCGGACGTGAGACAGCGGTTTTGGATCTGAATCTCGGGAACGAGCAACAAGGAAAAACACAAAACCAAATAAATAAAGATCTTCAAGGATTGGAGAAGTATCCCGATCAATGACAACCAAGCCATGATCACTGAGAAGCTACCAAAAAGAACAAGTATCCCAAACTTAGATCAATAAGATCAAGGGAAGAGTCAGCAAGACTATCAAATACAAGCGGAAACCATACCAAGACCGGTATAGGTTTACCCAAAAAACCAACAGTACCGCGCACTTGCCATGGCAAGTGCAGTAAGAATAGGAACATGTAGAGGAACTCTAACGTACCACAGGTACATAGCAATGTACCGTGACTGCAATGAAGCAACTACGGATCACGCATCCGAAAAACTGGAAGTATGGAACCTTAGGAAGGCTTAACGGCCCAACCATTGTATTTAGAACATACCAATCAGCGAGAAGCTGGACTTGGTCAAGACCTCACACATGGCTATGCCATGAAGAACTTCTTTCAACACCGAACCATTATTTTTTTTTGGGGGAAATTACATCGCCCATCCATGACGTTTGGTGAAATTACACAGCCCACCCACGAGGTTTCAAAAATTACTTTGCCCACCCATGTGGTTTCCACAATTTTACATCCAGCAACTTTTCTAATATTTGATCGGAAAAATTACGGTCCCCACCCACGAGGTTTTGGGGTTTAACACTGCCCACCCACGAACTTTGAAAATTACACTGCCCACCCATCAACTTATATTGTTTTACTTCCGTCACCATTTTACCACACTTCCGTTTGTTAGTATAGTTGACCGTCAAAGTTATGTTGACCAAACAACATCTTCACCGCTTCGAACCTTCGACTTCTCTGACCAAACAACATCTTCACCGCCATCGTCAACCTATCATCCACACCATGAACCATCATCGAACTCCATCCTTTAGACCTCACCACCACTCGCATCCGACAGAACGATCCACTCACCGCCACACCAGACCACCACCGTCACCATTCATCAGCTCTTCCTCGCTTTCCATTCACGACATCGCCTTCTCCGCTTGTTTTTGATTTGTCGACATCGAGAATCATCCACCGGCGCGAGATCTACGAGAAATAACAGGGCGAGGGTGAAGAAGAACCGTGGAGTCGATGGTCGTGGCGGTGCGAGACGAAGATTACTGGTGGCGGAAGATGACGATGATGATGTGTTGAAGAATGGCGTTGAATGGAGGCGACGACGTGTGAATGGCGACGGAAATGAATGGTTAGTCAGTGGAGATGCGTGAAATGGTGAGATGGATTGAAGACGGTGCCGTGCTGTGGTGTGAAGTCGATGACGATGGCGTCGGTGGCGAATTCGTGGATGATGATGATGGAATGAAGTCGAAGCTCTGCGGGAATGTCGTCCTCTGTTCGACGATAAATGGCGAAGGAGGAGGCCGAGAATGGTTGTCAGTGATGGAGGTGAGGTTGATGTCGGTGAATGGCGTGAAAGTCTCGACGGGAAGATGTAGTCGACGGTGATTGTTGATGGATGAAGATAGTCGAGGGGTACGGTGTGTGGAGGCGTGACGATGCTCTGGGATGCGGGTGTGGTTTTGTGAAGCGTGTGATGCGAAGATAAATCGAGGACGGTGGAGTGCGGATGAAGATTGGTGCGATGATGATGTTGGAGGTTTAGCGATGAAAACGGTGATGGATTGAGGTGGTGATGGTGACGGTGGTTCGACGTGGTGAAAGTGAGGGTGTGTCCGGTGTTGAATCGAAGGCGATGATATCGGGTGTGATGGTATATGGGTCGTGTCTGAAGATGGAGGATGAGTCGGTGGTGATGAAGATGGTGAGGCGATGAATGTGAGTGGTGGCGGAGGATGATGGCAAGGTGAAGCGTGGATCGATGGTGATGGAGCGGGTGAGGCGATGGTGCAGAGCACCGTATCGGTCTGGTATACAAAACAGAAACATAAGAAAGGTGACGGAAGTGTGGTAAAATGGTGACGGAAGTAAAAAACTATAAGTTGATGGGTGGGCAGTGTTAATTTTCAAAGTTCATGGTGGGCAGTGTTAAACCTCAAAACCTCGTGGGTGGGCACTGTAATTTTTCCTATTTGATCAACTTAAAAGATGGTTAAATGATATCCAAATTTGATGAAACTTTACATGGACGATATTAAAGTGTTATTTGGTAAAACGTGAAATCCAATGTTTTTTAAGCTCATATATGATCTGTGGGACCCGATGAACGTGTCTCATGTTTCATTGGGTCCCACAGGTCATATGACCTTAAAAACTTTGGATTTGGCATTGAACAAAAATATAACACCTTAGCATCATCCATGTAAATTTTCGTCAAATTTGGATATCATTTAACCATCTTTTAAGTTGATCAAATATTAGAAAAGTTACTGGATGTAAAATTGTGGAAACCACATGGGTGGGCAAAGTAATTTTGAAACCTCGTGGGTGGGCTGTGTAATTTCACCAAACGTCATGGGTGGGCGATGTAATTTTCCCAAAAAAAATAATGGTTCGGTGTTGAAAGAAGTTCTTCATGGCATAGCCATGTGTGAGGTCTTGACCAAGTCCAGCTTCTCGCTGATTGGTATGTTCTAAATACAATGGTTGGGCCGTTAAGCCTTCCTAAGGTTCCATACTTCCAGTTTTTAGGATGCGTGATCCGTAGTTGCTTCATTGCAGCCACGGTACATTGCTATGTACCTGTGGTACGTTAGAGTTCCTCTACATGTTCCTATTCTTACTGCACTTGCCATGGCAAGTGCGCGGTATGTTGGTTTTTGGGTAAACCTATACCGGTCTTGGTATGGTTTCCGCTTGTATTTGATAGTCTTGCTGACTCTTCCCTTGATCTTATTGATCTAAGTTGGGATACTTGTTCTTTTTGGTAGCTTCTCAGTGATCATGGCTTGGTTGTCATTGATCGGGATACTTCTCCAATCCTTGAAGATCTTTATTTATTTGGTTTTGTGTTTTTCCTTGTTGCTCGTTCCCACTGGTTTACCGTGGTTATTGAGCCTTAGCTTGTTTAGGCACTACTCTTGTAGTCCTATCGGTTCATATCCCGTGGATATCCTTGTAGCTATGTAAGCTATGTCGGCCAGGTATTGTAACCTTTTGGCGTCATAGTTTTGGAGTTATCCGCTCCCGACTATGTCCTTAGTCAGCTAGCATACCATTGGTGGTATTACTTAGATATTACTGTCCCGTAGACTTGTGTCTCGGGTTGTTCTTGTGTTCCTTTTTCCGCTCCATTGCACGCTTGGTGCCTCTTTTCCTGCTGCTGGTTGATTAGCGAGGTTCCGCGACTGCTCGGCATGTCACCCCATGCTGTTGTAAGTTGTAGCCTCCTTATGGTTGGAGCGCTCATTCAACCGCTATTAAGTACGGGTATTGTTGTTCAACCGGGATCCATTTCCGGGACTTCCAGTTCTTGGAATCTACTATTTGCCGGTTCTTGTTTACAGTATGGTGATTTCACAACTGCCAGATCGGGTTTTCCGAGTATGAGAGGACTTTTCTTCTCTCTGGCGTTCTTTCCCAAGTTATACAGTGGGTTTGTGGAGGGCGGGTCTGATGTTGCAGGTATCCCGTACTCTCCGGGAGTTCCTAATTTGCATATCTCTAATGCTAACACTCAGCCCTTAGCCCTAAGCTTCTAATTCCTAACTCGGTATTACTAAACTCGGTATTTCCAATCATCAGAGCGACACTTCACTCTGATACCACTTTTTGTAACACCCCTACCGCTAATACCGTCATTACCGTCCATCACAACATACTTACAGACATGCGCAGCGGATACTGGGTGATACAATGCCGTTAGCCACCCACGTGACTAACAAGGCTACTACTACTACGTACAGCATCGGTCTGATGGACCGGAATATCCGAGTGCTACACAAATACAATCCTTACTACCCTTCCAACCGGGTACTACAACTTCCCATTCAACACAATGCTTAATTACATTACCATACAATACAATACACATAACCGAGTTTACTAAGTTCCAAATACAAATAATACTTCTTCTATGTTCATATATACTCATTAAGAGTCTACATCTACCCGTTCCTCACACTACATACTTTCTAATACATCATAGTGTACCCTTTGGTACATTTCTACATTCAAGGCTACAAGCCTTATACAGTTTACTACAATCTACGTTTCCTTTCTAGTAGTCTAAGCATGTCCACCGGTCTCTTCTATGACCATAACTGCTTCGGGTACCTGCACACTAAAAATGTTGCGCCTAGGGGCTCAGCTTACGCTGAATATGACTTCCGCATACCCCGCGTACTAGCGAGGGTACGCCGACCACTTGGTCGAATACATGCAATTAATTTAATTGCAGGCATACATGCTTTTACAAACAACTAAATACACATATAACAACATGCACAACACGCATTACATTACATACGACGGAACACACACAGACAAGGTGCAAATCATACCACAAGAGGTAATTCACAAGTCAACCGGGGTCTCGAGTTATACTCTCAACACTCGCCTTGATCACTCTGTTAGCTACTCATCCGAGTCAACTCTTTCTAACCCAACGATCCCCAGCTTATCGCTTTAGACGGATAAGCTCTGCCGATCTCACTTCAGTTGGGCACCACTATGTGGCACACGGCCCGGTAACAAAGGAGTTCGACCATGGACTTAGAAACAGACACTCTGTTGCTTCCTCGCGTGACTCACAATCCCCCTAACCTAATTCTCGGGTTAGTAATAACTTCTGGTCAATGGGTTAGTCAACATTCCACTTCCTCACCATTCACACATTTCATGAATTACACAAACTAGTGTTCAAGACAACATATATCAAGAACAACTATAAACCAGCACAAGTAAGTGCATTAAAGTCCGATTCATGCATTTATCTTATTTAGGTGATCAAATAAGCACACAAATCGGGGTAACCAGGTTAGGATACAGAGCATGAAGAAATCATACCTTTTACTGAAATTAACTCTACCGGGTTTCTCCTTGTTCCCTAGTCCTTACTTGTTCCTCGAGTCATAGTCCCGAACCAATGACTACATGCCAAATGGTTCAATCAATACTACGTATTACAATACATACATAATTACTACTCCTGTACTTACCCCTTATTTCGTGTTTCGGTTTATCTTAATGTTCACATACATACAACTTTCATACTCCCTTCTTATACTTGTTTACTTACTCCTATAATTACTTTCTTACCATTATTGTTCCATTAATGGTGTATTACTAAAATCCCATATCTATGTACACATCTATATATATACGTACATACGATTACTATAATTTTTTTTATAAGTTAGGGCCGACCGACCCAGACCGACCCAACCCCTTGGTCGGTCCATTCCAGTAAGTTTTCGTCCTCTGAAATTGTCCCGACCGACCCAGGACTGTTCTGACCGAGCCATACACCTCTGGGTCAGTCCATTCCAGAAAGTTTATGTTCCATCGTCTATGCTCCAACCGACCCACCGACCAACCTAACCTCTGGGTCAGTACAGTCCAGAACTTGCCTACAGATTTTGTTTTTCACTTCTTTCCTTACCCATTTCTTTCCCAATCTCCCTACATGTAATCGCACATGTTTTAGTACCATTTAGGCTTCCTAAAATACTTAATTCATCCACCACTTCCATTACTAAATCATCAATCAACTTACACAATTTCCTCACTTCTCTTTCAACTTATGCAACAGTTTTTGTTCTATGCTACAGATTTAGACCAACTTCCACCAACTACTACTAATACCATAGTATCCTCATTACATTATCTTCCACCCAATTCCTCCCCATCATCTAGCTTCTCACAAAATCTGTTACAAAGTGGTTTACTACACACTTTAAGCTCTCCAAACACACGTTCCTCCAATGCATTTTAACACTTCATGCTACAGATTTTATATCCTTTCATTTTATACTACAACTACCATTACATGGTTATAAACATCCTCACTCAACCCCATACATACCTTGGTTCCTCCATTCACCAAGTCATCCTTAAATATACATTTTCTACCAAAATTTTGCCATAGTTCACCTACTTTTCTTACTTAGCCACAAATCATATCTCACCCAATTTCATTCCTAAACTAGCCACCCATACAAGGGCTACCAGATCAATACAATACATACATCAATACTCCATCAAACAACAATCCCAATACACATACACATTACATTCGGCTCCAAGGCCTACAGTTCAAATACTTAGCTCACAGATATTAAACTTCCACAACTACAATACTAGTACAATAGTTTAGGTTCTTTTATTTGTTCACCCATTCCCATTACTCTAATGAATTTAAAATAGAGCATTGAGAAGGAGCTCTTACCTTGAGCTTATATTTCCTTTCTTTTCCAATTCTCCCCCTCTGTTCTTGCAACAAATCGGCCACATAGGGAATGGAGTTGCCAACCTCCATTCCCATCGCCCAATACACACACACAAGTGAAATTAACATACTAACCCTTAATAATGCTAATTCATGAGATGTTTAAACAAAATTTCTAGGGTTTACCTTTTGACGCTTTTAGGAGGGGTTTTGCCCTTGGTTCATCAAGGTGATTACCCACCATTGCAAGGTTGAATTGAAGCTCAAAAGGGAGAGAGAAAACAAGGCATACCAAAGGGGTAGAAATCGGTTAGGAGAAAGGGAGAAAACATGAGTTTTTCATGTAGATTTTTACCTTAATGGAGAGAGGAGACTCCAAGCTACCATTGATGCTATTTTCTCCTTGAATGGGGAAAACCCATGGAGATGAACTCCTCATTTGGATTTGAAAAGAGAGAGTGTAGAGGAGAATGAGGGAGCAATATATATAATTATTTTGCATTTAGAGCTCACATGGAGGTAGAGCATGAGAAGAAGATGGAGTAGCCATGGGAGGAGGAGGAAGAAATCGGCAGCTAAAGAGGGGAGAAGGAAAAACGATAAAGGAAGAAGAAAGAGAGGAAAGAGAAGGAAGAAAAGAGAAATGAGAGAGGAGAGAGAGGGTGGGGGGTGCTTTTCTACTTTTCTTTCCATCTTTCCTTTATTTCTTTCTAGCTTATTAGGTATGTGAGGGGGCTTGTTATTTATTAAAACTGGCCCCTCCTATGTGTACATGCTGGAGCGTTTTTCCTCTTTTACAGAATTTTCTCGTTTCTTTATTTTTATTGGTTAATCAGCTTCCATTAATGCTTAATTATTATTATTTAATGATTTATAATTTTTACGGGTCCGTTTGACCACTTAAAGCCACGTTTTCAGGTTTTCTCAAAAAACGTGCGCTAAAGCTCTATTAGCGTTTTAATACATTATTTGGATCCGTTTTCTTCGGGAGTTGTTCCCATATATTATTTATGCCTTATTAAGCCTTTAAAATCCATATAATACGCTAACCGAGGTCTCATATCTCCTATGGTTATTTAACGCTTATTTTATATTTTTCGCTTTTTAAGCGTTTCTTTATTTATTTTGGATTTATTTTTCCTTACCAATATTACTTAGGCGTCATTATGCCCTTAAATACGTATTAGGATATGTTTAGTCGCTGTATTTAAGTTCGGGGTATTTCAATCTACCCCCCTTATGAACTTTGTCCTCAAAGTTGTTCGAGGTTATAGGGTTACTATACTTGCTCATTTATACCTGTCTAATACTGCAGCCATACATTCCTCCTCCTTACAGTTCCTAAATTCGTTACTCAAGGTTTCTACATTCCATACCATACAAATGTACCCTCATTACTCCAATCCGCAAACATTCCACCATCCAGTTTTCCATTACAAGAGTTATACATACATACAGTGCAAAGCTATCCCCAAAGCAATGCAATACACAACACAATCCCACAGGCACTCAGGTCATCTAGACACAGGACTCCTCTATGTCCCGCTGCTCTTGGAATGATACAACATGCTACTCTACTAGCTTCTCCGGTGTACGCTTCTAACAAATCCTTATTCTTATGTCTAAAAAAATCCTTTCACAACTACTAACTAGAAATTTCTAAAACACACAACTCCGAATTCCAATTTATATCCATTACTTCTATCCTATGCGTGATTCTTGTGACCACTTGAGGGAAGCTTCAAGAATCATTCGAGCCTGATGTGATCAGCACCAGTGTTGAACTATCTTTCCACCTCAATTTGTGTTCGGTTTCCCTTGATCTGATCAGGATCAAGTTCGACTTCCCATATCAGTTTCAACAATCAAGTAATTTAATTATTTTCATTTTCTATCTTTTTACTCTTCCTAGTCATAATTACATACTCATACAACTCCAAAGGATGGAATTCGGTCCATCGATCATCCTCACTCTACTTCCCAAATACTTTACTTCGAGATTCAATACCTAAGTGTTCATTTCATCAACCTTCACTACTTCCATCCATTACTCTCTATCATTTCGATTATTCTAACTAGGGATTACCATACTTGTAGAATTTAGTTGTCCTCAATTTACTTCCAATAACTTACCTAGGTCTACACTACTCCTAGACTTCATTCATCTACTATTCTCGATCATTTGTACTATTTCTTAGGGGTTACAATACTTGTGGAGCTCCGTCCACTACTCGTTACTCTTCCTTACTAATACTCTTACACTGGGGTTACAAGATGGGTATATCCATCCTATGGTATTTGCATCTCTCGTGCCTAATTACCGTAATTACAATATGAATGAATACATATGTTTATTTAACATAGGCATCAATCATTAATTCGTTTCTCATTTGTGTTATGCACATTATAGTTTTATGTGTTTTTATTTATGAAACTTACATTATGCGGTTTTCGCTCTACCCCCCCCCCCCCCCCTTAAAAGGGATTACGCCCACGTAATCTACCATATGTTATTATTTTTAAACATTGGTTATTTAATTCGGGCACTCTGAAGCATTTTAGCTTCACTATGGTTCATTACATAATATTGTAACGCCCCTATTTAACATAAATGCAGCAAAAAATAAAATACTAAGGCGATTACAGATCATCGGGTTCCAAGAACCCGGCACCAAACCTCACCAATTACAACTTATAAAATTACAAATGCTACGGTCTGAACTCGAGAAATCCATAACTAGTGCAAGATATAAAACTCTCCACAATTCCTAATTCCCACCCTAATCACTCATACTCTTCGTGGCCACCTCTATAACAATACATACCTGCAAGATAAAACCATGCAGCCCACCCCGGGAGGGGTGAGTCGGTTCCCTAGAATGGAACTGGTACAACTCTCCAAAACAGAAGTTTAAAAACATAACTCTTAAAATAAACAATAGCCTGAAGTCAAATGCTTAAAACAAAAACAGAAGAACAAAGCTCAACCAAAACACCAAGTCAAAGGTAACAAGTCAAGGATAGAGATAAATAACAAGAAGGTAAAGTTAGCCAATTGATAAAAAAAGAAACCACACCATGAGTTAGTGAACATCCATTGCTTGTGTTAGATTCAGTTCCAGTTAGGATTAAAAAGACCCAAGTAGTCACAAGGACTAGGAATGGAAGAAGAGATCCAAGAACCATAGCTCAAGAGTGGAATAAAACCAATTGGGAGAGATGGCACCCACCGCCGGTCAGTTGTCACAAGAACGAGGTAAACAAACCTCCGCTGTCAGTTGTCCACATGGACGAGGTATAGCAGACCTCCGCTGCCACTGACCCGTTCTCAGTCATCGGTGAAAAGTGTGTGCACCACTTAATAGAAAGAATCCATACTCAATACCAAGATTGACATTTTCCCATATTCCCACTAGATTATTAACTGCACAAGTGCAATACCAAAACACTCAGTCCTACAGAGTGCAGAGGCGTAAACCCTCAGCAGTTAATATCCAATGATACAACCAGATAAAGGGTACCAATGATCATGTGAGTTGTACATCCAAGGCTCAGTTAGTCACATCAAGCTGAGTTAGTCACGCAAACAGTTTCCTTTTGAAATCCATTCAAGATCAGTTGGCATTTTCCAAAACATTCCATAAAGTCCGTGAGCAAAGTATCTGAGTACGAGAAATCGTACCTGATTAACGCTGTAGCAGTTCTAGTAGATTCGTGCAAACAATCAACAACACTCTGAGGAACATTAAAGATATTCTATTATCAATAACTTATACCCTAAGTTAAACTTAAATAAATTCCTCACTTTCACTTCTAAATCTCGATTATCTTGTAAGCCCTTGCTTAAATGTTATGTATAACCTTCGACCTATCTTAGAATGTTGTATGACTCAAGGTTGTAAGACTAGGGAATGTATGTTATTAACACTTGTTAATTGTTACACTCTTATCCACTTTACTCATACTTAACCCTAATTCTCAATTCAAGACTCTTGAGACCCTTATGTCATAAATGCATTTTATGTTATTCAATAAACCTTAGAATTTCAAAAACAATTCTTAAGCTCAATACTTTTATTCTTAATTTAGAATAAACATCGTATTATGACCTATGATAGGTTTATCTTAGAATTCTATACTATTATTTCACAATGGAATGATTATGTATTTTATCAATATCTACTAGATAATCCATTATGATTAAGTTTTCCCCTCAACTTAATTAAGATCTACATCCTGTATATTGGAATCATGGTGTTGTAGATGCATTTTATTATAACCTAATTGAGTTACTAAACTCATTTATCTTATGTTTAGTTTAGGATGACTTTTATTACAACCATCTAATAATCTTATCATAAGATGTTAAATTGCTTCTCATCCTGAATAACTATATTATAGTTAACTTAGATTTATCGAACTCTTACATTTAGTATTCCCAAGGTATATTATTTACTTTATCATTAACTATATAATAAGGCGTTTTAAGATAACCTTTTATGTATCCTTGCTTACATTTAATTTCCTAAATGTTTTATTTTAACACCCATTCCCTCCATAGACTATGTATAATCCTTTTATACTAAACTTCAATAAAGTTAAGTCTTAAATACGTCTTAAGTTGTTCACAAAACCTAAGGTTTCAAAGGAATAACTTAATAAATTAACTTCCTTTATTGTATTTAGGATAAGAATCATATCTTAACACAAGGTAAAATTTGTCTAAGAATTAAACTCTCATTCACAAGTGAAATTGTCAATTACTTAATAAGATAATATATTCTGAAAAATCCTCATACCTTATACTCAAATGACATATTAATATTTTCAGTGTCGTAAAGTAGATCAATATAATCTCTTATGTAACTTAGTTTTATCTAATAAAAGGTTCAAAGGTTTTAAGTATCAAATTCCTATTTATAAACCTTTCTATAAATTCTAACTACTAAATACCTCACTTAATTGTAAACTCACATCCTAAGTATTGGTAATTAATGTTATAAATGTATTTCATATGGGTTATCTAATGCCAAGAAACTTAAGGATTATTATTTAGATAAATTTCCAAATCATAGTTTAATATAGTTTTATATCATAATCCTTTAATGATTTTATCTTAAAACATTAAGTTATATTTCAATACCAAAAATGTTAAGAAATGATTAAATCTAGACTTACTAATCCACCTCACATTCAGATGTAAAAGTATTTTATTTATTTTATTATTGTTTATATATTAAGAACATTTAGATGTAAAAGTATTACATTTATTTATCATTAATTATAGAATAAGATCTATTTGTGTAACATTTTATGTAATCTAATCACAATTTTTCCTAAGTTTTAACTTATTAATTACTTAACCCAATTATAGACTTACATTATGGTCGTTGACTAATACTATACATGTATTTTAATACGGTTTATATAAATCTTAGAAATTCAAAGATAACTCTTTAAGTTTAATAATCATAATTTAATACCGCCTCATATAATATTCTTTATTAGTATTATGTAGAGGTTTAGTTTATCTCATTAATTCCTTCATATTATATTTTCTATAAGGTATTTTATTTCTTTTATTTATGTTTAGTATATATATATACTAGGATTTATTCAAGACATTCTTTATGCAGCTTTATTGCATTTAATTATTTATATTAACTTTTACACATATCTATATCCAATATATGGTTTATAAAATAAAGTATTTTCCTTAGTTCCAATTAATTATATTAACTTCAATTCTATATAGTTAATATAAATGAAGATTAATTTAATCCCTTGATTTAACCTAAGTTACTATTTAATTCCCTTTTATATATGTGTAAATATATATATTTTTCCTTAGTTTTAATCAAGAATGTTAACTTCCATATTATATAATAATTAAATGTAGATTAGTTTAGTTCCTTGATTTAACCTCAGTTTCTATTTTTATTTCTCTCATATAAGTATATATATATATATATTAATATTATATATGCAAATAATTTTTTTACTTCACTTAAAAGTTAATTTCCACATTACTTATAAACATACTGTTACTAAATGTTAGTTTAATCTTTTCATTATTTCCCAACCTAAAAAGTTTATTAGTAAACTATACTTTAATTTTTGTTACATTAAAAACCATATATTATAAGTTATTCTTATGAAAAATTCATAAACACAATTTCTAAATCCATTTACCATTGTCCAAAATTTCCCAAATTAAATATATAGTGGCTATAACATTTTAGACATATTATAAAAATTTTACTTCATAAAAATATCTTTTTTATTTAACCAAATAATTCCATAATACCCGTAACTTGCAAAAATCATAACTTATGTTTAAAAACTCCAAAACCATATTAATTTACATTAACATAAACTAGATTTTATAAGGAATCTATGGTTAAAATTTCAAGTCAAAATACATTCGGGGAGGTATTTAAATAAATTCAACAAGTTAAGGTTTAATTCTGGAATTAATAAAACTGAAAACAACTAAATCTATCCACGTTTTAATCTCGGCCGTCCGTTTCTAAAACCTACGATCGTACGGCCACTGAAACGCCAGTTCTTCAGAAATCCCAAATCGAATCCCGAGTACTATTTCGATGATTTCTCTCAACTCACATAACCAAATCGACTGATTTTTGTTTCGTTGGATTCGAAATTGAAAAACGAATCTACTGGTATCAATTTTGTTACCTATAATGCAGTGCTCTACAAGATCTCTACTGGGTTTATTCGACTAGGGTTTATGCGGTTTTAGATTCGAATTTTGCCAAATTCTCTCTGTAAGATGCGTTATATGTCAAATTGATAGAGGGTTATGAACGGGAATGCAAAAACGAGTCGCATTATAGGTATAATTTGGTCGGAATCGTACCGGAGATGCGTCGGCAAGGCAATTCAAACTCGTTTTTCTGGAAAATTAGTATTTTATGTGCTGTTCAGGTAGGCAACTTCGCGGATCAACTCGGGATAACTGAGATGGATTCAATCCATGAAACCTACGTCATTTTAAATTAGACATGTAACTTTAAAGATTGGTGGAAGAAACATGGAAAACAAATAACTAGGGATAAAGTTACAGATCCACAAAGATCTGAGTTTACCATGTCGTTTCTGGAAAAATTCTGGGCAAAAACCCGACGTGATCGAGTAGGTAAATTTAGACGCCTCGCTCTCCCAATTGGTTATGAATCAGCCTTGGTCATTAACATGAAAGTTGTAGAGGGATTTAAGATCTTAAAAACAAGCTAAAGAACACGAAATTTGAATGAGAAACGAAGAAGTTATGGCGAGACGAAGTTTACCTGATTTCAGGAAAAACTGGAATTCTGGGTTACGAATTCGCAAGGAGGCAACTTTAGATCGATTTTCCTGTCGATGTAGAAGGAGTTAGGTTATGTATGAGTTATGGTTGGAAAGAGCATTTATAGGAGAAGAGAAAGCAAAAGACGGAATACAAAATGGTGGAGTAGGGACTGAGATATAAGCGTTTGAAGATCGACCCTTGAGATGCAAAAACGGTCAAACACTTGGGACTTTTCAGTGGTAGTGTCTGGCTGACTGACATGTTAGCACTCTTAAAATTTTGGCTCTAAACTTCAATCCATCATAACTTTGGCTAGGATGATTTTTTAACGTTCTTTTTATCAATCTTTTTGTTTTCCATAACCTTTTTTATTGATATAGTTTTCATGAGCTGGTTTGACCATTCTCAAAAAGTCAACCCTAGCAAGGCTTAATAAGCTTAAGGTTTCTATAATTTTATTTTGACTTTTATGATTCAAATTAATGTACAAATATTTCTAAAATCTTTATAATATACTTGGAGTGTTTAGAAATTTTTTCAAGATTTATTGACTTATAAATCTTATTATTAAATTCATAATACTATATAATAATATTTAATAATTAAATATTTAATAGTATTCTTTAGGGTTAAATAGAAGAAATCCCCTAAATTAATTTTCATAATTCCACATAATATTAATTCTCATAATTCCATACAATAATTTAATATTAAATAGTATTATTTAAGGTTTAACAAAAGAAATCCCCTAAATTAATTTAAATTAATTTACTTTGGTCAAAGGATCTTAAACATACCAATGGTTTAGTCCTTGCACCAAGGATTCCTATATGAGTTTATTTAACTCATAATTAATTCGGATCTAGCCTATTAGGCTTCTTGGCATTAATAGTCATTCTCTCATACATACTAGGTGTATTAAATTTCTTAGCAAGGGCCCACTAGCTTCTGCTGTGCGACCCTGATAACCTTAGTGCTTAATTCGCTCTTTGGTTATTCTAGATTTGCTACTCATCGCCTTTTTATCCCTCCATCGTGGGAATCAGGTTTACTAAAAAGTTTGGTATTCTTTTACCATGCTTGGACTCAATGAGTTTAGATTATAGCCAACTCTCTGGTAACCTATTACACATATTATTCGTGCTTATACGATTATTTGATAAGCTCCTCAGACTTTTTATCGGGCGAGGTTAAGTCACCACTTAACTGTAGTGCTTCCTCTGTTGTCAATAGCTTCTGAATTATACCAGTTCTCCTGGTTCAGTACCAGTGTTCTTTACTTGTGTGACCTAGGATTTCTATTCGTCGGTCCTAGTGACTTTCTTCAGTTTTCTTTCATTTTTATTCCATTGGGATTTATATCTTATGATTGTTAGTGTGTTTTACACTCTTTGTGCTTCTTTGGCCTTAGGCCGTACGGTTTACTGCTAAGCTTGCTTAACTGGCTTATGCCGTGTTCATTGGTGAAAGGAAAAGTTTACTACTATTTACATTCCCCATATTCCTCGCTATCCCACTGAATCATTAGCTGAACAAGTGCCATACCAAAACACTCAGTCATACAGAGTGCAGAGGCGTAAATGCTAGGCAGTAATCACTTATGTGATAGGAATGAATATTTTGCCTGTTCTCATACTTACAACTTTGTGTCATTATATACTACTTCCTCATAGCGGTTGCTTGTTTCGCACCGTATTCTCTTTCATTATACAACATTGTTCTTACGGTCTTTGTTATGTGGTAGCTTCTCCTTAGTCATTGCTACTGTCATTGGCACCATTTCTTTATGGTGTAAATACACTAGGAGGTTCCTAGTTCATATGTATGACGGTTGTCATAGCATACCGCAATGTTACCATCTTCCCAATGTGGAGATGTTCTATTTCCAATTAGGTTCCATGTGAAGGTTAGCTTACCTCACATTATTTTATTAGCTATGATGTAATTTACCAAGTGTCTTGGTTGACCAAAAATGAAGTAATTTATCGGGTTATAAGCTCTCTTGAGCGTTGGTCATTCGTGGTGTGCATTCACACTGATTGTTTTTGACAATTATTGTCTTCCCAGTGCTGAGCATTGGTTATAGGCTCTAGCTGTGTAGTTTTACTTTTGTATGTACATCACCGGGACATCCCAAGAAACTTCAAGGGTTTTCTGGTCCCGTTCTCCAATTATAGAGTTTTCTACCACTGATAAATGAAAGTTCTTGTTGAGGGGATCGTTTCCACATATAAGTCTCACGACAAGGCTTACCATGTTCTTGGTTGCCTATGGAGTATACTTACTCCTTTAGATCGTAATGGTTTGGAAATCTCTTTTCCTTGTTCAATCGCCTCTTGGCAATATCTACATGCACAAGCTTTGTTGTTATAGTAGGTGGAAGCCTTTTCTAAGGGTTCACATTTTCACCACATTGGTGGTCTTTGGTTAATGAGGGGTATCTTTCCTTGGGTTTCCCGTAGTGTCCAAGTGTGGACTAGGCCATTGTTGGCATTATCATGATTCTCATGCCTCTGTGTTACCATTTGTACAGAAGGCATGAAGGGAAATTAAAAGTTTGTCAACTGTATACTAGGCTGATGCTCTAGTGACAGTGACACTGAGTTAGCCACTACTCCAAGCCACTCAGAATGTTGTTCAGTTTGAATTGGTGGTCCAGTTGTTGATTTCTTTGTCGTAGGAGACAATATCTCTTGCAGGTCTTGTTATTAAATGGTGTGGGTTTTCCAACCGTTTCAGTTTACATAACGTAGTTGGTTTATGGCATCTGAGCCTTATTGTTGCAAGCTATGCTCCTTGCAAGCTGCTTATTTATGTTTCCACTCCTTGTATACCCCCTAAGTTGGAGGTATTACTGGGCTCCTTGGCAAGTCGTGGCATCACGCTTCCATTCGTAGGAGGCCCTTTAGGCAATCTGGTGTTAATCAGTGCCTTCTAGTAGTTTAGGGCATTTCCTGTTAAGTGAAATCCCTTCGGTGTCCTAACCGAGTGTTCGTTCTAGTTTCCGTGCTCTTATTATGACGCTTTGTTCGACTGTGGTTAACTCCGACACCCTTCAAGGATTGCTCCTGGGTGTTGTTGGTTATGCCGTAACATCTGGCTAATGTTTATGATATGTTGTGTCCACTATACCGCCTTGTGGTATTGTATTTGAGCTATCCCCTTAAGGGTTATAACATCTCGTTCTCGGGTAGACTGTTTATACTTTCTCCTAGTGTTTAGACTAGGTTTAATATCCTCCTTGATGATGGATTATACTCCATGGTAATCTTGTGATTGCTCTTGGGAACTCCGTCCCGTTTGTTGAACATTTTGGTGTTCATATTCGGCATTTGCCTTGCCGTGTTCAAGCTGGGTATACTTTCCAGCGTCCTGTATTTGCTTGTAGTCTTTGAGACATATCCAATGTCTATACTTATTAGTCTGTGCTCTTTGCACTTCCTAGTTCTTATTTGTTACCTTCAGATGGATTCTCTGAGTTCCTTTATACTTATTACTTAGTTGAGTTTCTTCTCCTTGATGTCTAAGGTTTCCAGTTGTTCTGCTTTGAACTTACTCATGGTCCGTAGAACGGAGTTGACTACTTCCCGTGTTCCGTGCACTACATGTATACATATGTGGGGTACCTTGTTGATACGTTACCACTTACCTAACTATATGTCAGGTCCGCAAGCTCCTTCGGAGTGCGGTTCCCACATCCCGTAATTGGGTACACTCGTAGTGTTCGTCACACGCCTAGGTGAAGTATTCTATTGTCAACTCCTCTTGTATCATCCTATGATACTTACTATAACTCTGTTGGTTCGGTTTTAAAATTCAAGGCTTCAAAAGAAAGGTTGTGTTTTGAAAGAAAAATTGGGTTTTGAAAAAAAAAAATAACGGTTCGGTGTTGAAAGAAGTTCTTCATGGCATAGCCATGTCTGAGGTCTTGACCAAGTCTAGCTTCTCGCTGACTGGTTTGGTCTAAATACAGTGGTTGGGCCATTAGGCCTTCCCAAGGTTCCATACTTCCAATTTTTAGGATGCGTGATCTGTAGTTGCTTCATTGCAGTCACGGTACATTACTATGTACCTGTGGTACGTTAGAGTTCCTCTACATGTTCCTGTTCTTACTGCACTTGCCGTGCAAGTAAGTGCGGTACTGTTGGTTTTTTGGGTAAACCTATACCGGTCTTGGTATGGTTTCCGCTTGTATTTGATAGTCTTGCTGACTCTTCCCTTGATCTTATTGATCTAAGTTTGGGATACTTGTTCTTTTGGTAGCTTCTCAGTGATCATGGCTTGGTTGTCATTGATCGGGATACTTCTCCAATCCTTGAAGATCTTTATTTATTTGGTTTTGTGTTTTTCCTTGTTGCTCGTTCCCACAGGTTTACCGTGGTTATTGAGCCTTAGCTTGTTTAGGCACTACTCTTGTAGTCTTATCGGTTCATATCCCGTGGATATCCTTGTAGCTGTGTAAGCTATGTCGGCCAGGTATTGTAACCTTTTGGCGTCGTAGTTTTGGAGTTATCCGCTCCCGACTATGTCCTTAGTCAGCTAGCATACCATCGGTGGTATTACTTAGATATTACTGTCCCGTAGACTTGTGTCTCGGGTTGTTCTTTGTTCCTTTTCTGCTCCATTGCACACTTGGTGCCTCTTTTCCTGCTGCTGGTTGATTAGCGAGGTTCCGCGACTGCTCGGCATGTCGCCCTATGCTGTTGTAAGTTGTAGCCTCCTTATGGTTGGAGTGCTCATTCAACCGCTATTAAGTGCGGGTATTGTTGTTCAACCGGGATCCATTTCCGGGACTTCTAGTTCTTGGAATCTACTATTTGTCGGTTCTTGTTTACCGTATGGTGATTTCACAACTGCCAGATCGGGTTTTCCCGAGTATGAGAGGACTTTCCTTCTCTCTGGCGTTCTTTCCCAAGTTATACAGTGGGTTTGTGGAGGGCGGGTCTGATGTTGCAGGTATCCGGTACTCACCGGGAGTTCCTAACTTGCATATCTCTAATGCTAACACTCAGCCCTTAGCCCTAAGCTTCTAATTCCTAACTCGGTATACCTATACTCGGTATTTCCAGTCATCAGAGCGACACTTCGCTTTGATACCACTTTTTGTAACACCCCTACAGCTAACACCGTCATTACCGTCCATTACAACATACTTACAGACATGCGCAGCGGATACTTACATACCCAACGGTGGATGATACAATGTCGTTAGCCACCCACGTGACTAACAAGGCTACTACTACTACATACAGCATCGGTCTGATGGACCGGAATATCCGAGTGCTACACAAATACAATCCTTACTACCCTTCCAACCGGGTACTACAACTTCCCATTCAACACAATGCTCAATTACATTACCGTACAATACAATACACATAACCGAGTTTACTAAGTTCCAAATACAAATACAATACTTCTTCCAAGTTCATATATACTCATTAAGAGTCTACATCTACCCGTTCCTCACACTACATACTTTCTAATACATCATAGTGTACCCCTTGGTACATTTCTACATTCAAGGCTACAAGCCTTATACAGTTTACTACAATCTACGTTTCGTTTCTAGTAGTCTAAGCATGTCCACCGGTCTCTTCTATGACCATAACTGCTTCGGGTACCTGCACACTAAAAACGTTGCCCCTAGGGGCTCAGCTTACGCTGAATATGACTTCCGCATACCCCGCGTACTAGCGAGGGTACGCCGACCACTTGGTCGAATACATGCAATTAATTTAATTGCAGGCATACATGCTTTTACAAACAACTTAATACACATATAACAACATGCACAACACGCATTACATTACATACGACGGCACACACACAGACATGGTGCAAATCATACCACAAGAGGTAATTCACAAGTCAACCGGGGTCTCGAGTTATACTCTCAACACTCGCCTTGATCACTCTGTTAGCTACTCATCCGGGTCAACTCTTTCTAACCCAACGATCCCAGCTTATCACTTTAGACGGATAAGCTCTGCCGGTCTCACTCCAGTCGGGCACCACTATGTGGCACACGGCCCCTCAGTGCACCACTATGTGGCACACGACCCGGTAACAAGGGAGTTCGACCATGGACTTAGAAACAGACGCTCTATTGCTTCCTCGTCCTTGCACGCGTGACTCACAATCCCCCTAACCCAATTCCCGGGTTAGTAATAACTTCTGGTCAGTGGGTTAGTCAACATTCCACTTCCTCACCATTCACACATTTCATGAATTATACAAACTAGTGTTCAAGACAACATATATCAAGAACTACTATAAACCAGCACAAGTAAGTGCATTCAAGTCCGATTCATGCATTTATCTTATTTAGGTGATCAAATAAGCACAAATCGGGGTAACCAGGTTAGGATACAGAGCATGAAGAAATCATACCTTTTACTTAAATTTACTCTACCGGGTGTCTCCTTGTTCCTCGAGTCATAGTCCCGAACCAATGACTACATGCCAAATGGTTCAATCAATACTACGTATTACAATACATACATAATTACTACTCCCGTACTTACCCCGTTATTTCGTTGTTTCGGTTTATCTTAATGTTCACATACTTACAACTTTCATACTCCCTTCTTATACTTGTTTACTTACTCCTAAAATTACTTTCTTACCATTATTGTTCCATTAATGGTGTATTACTAAAATCCCATATCTATGTACATATCTATATATATACATACATACGATTACTATAATTTTTTTTTATAAGTTAGGGCCGACCGACCCACCGACCGACCCAACCCCTTGGGTCGGTCCATTCCAGTAAGTTTTTCGTCCTCTGAAATTGTCCCGACCGACCTAGGACTGTTCCGACCGACCCATACACCTCTGGGTCGGTCCATTCCAGAAAGTTTTCGTTCCATCGTCTATCCTCCGACCGACCCACCGACCGACCCAACCTCTGGGTCGGTCCATCCATAACTTGCCTACAGATTTTGTTTTTCACTTCTTTCCTTACCCATTTCTTTCCCAATCTCCCTACATGTAATCCCACATGTTTTAGTACCATTTAGGCTTCCTAAAATACTTTAATTTATCCACCACTTCCATTACTAAATTCATCAATCAACTTACACAATTTCCTCACTTCTCTTTCAACTTATGCAACAGTTTTTGTTCTTATGCTACAGATTTTAGACCAACTTCCACCATCCAATACTCCTACTACTAATACCATTACTAGTATCCTCATTACATTATCTTCCACCCAATTCCTCCCCATCATCTAGCTTCTCACAAAATCTGTTACAAAGTGGTTTACTACACACTTTAAGCTCTCCAAACACACCTAGTTCCTCCAATGCATTTTAACACTTCATGCTACAGATTTTATATCCTTTCATTCTTATACTACAACTACCATTACATGGTTACTAAACATCCTCACTCAACCCAATACATACCTTGGTTCCTCCATTCACCAAGTCATCCTTAAATATACATTTTCTACCAAAATTTTGCCATAGTTCACCTACTTTTCTTACTTAGCCACACATAATCATTGTCACCAATTTCATTCCTAAACTAGCCACCCATACAAGGGTCCTACCAGTAATCAATACAATACCAATACATCAATACTCCATCAAACAACAATCCCAATACACATACACATTACATTCGGCTCCAAGGCCTACAATTCAAATACTTAGCTCACAATACTTAAACTTCTACAACTACAATACTAGTAAAATAGTTTAGGTTCTTTTATTTGTTCACCCATTCCCATTACTCTAACGAATTTAAAATAGAGCAATGAGAAGGAGCTCTTACCTTGAGCTTATATTTCCTTCTTTCCTTTTCCAATTCTCCTCCTCTCTTTCTTGCACAAATCGGCCACATGGGGAATGAAGTTGCCAACCTCCATTCCCATCACCCAATACACACAAAACAAGTGCAATTAACATACTAACCCTTAAAGTAATGCTAATTCAACAGGGAGAGAGAAAACAAGGCATTACAAAGGGGTAGAAATCGGTTATGGGAAAGAGAGAGAAACATGAGTTTTTCATGTAGATTTTTACCTTAATGGAGAGAGGAGACTCCAAGCTACCCATTGATGCTATTTTGTCCTTGAATGGGGAAAACCCATGGAGATGAACTTCCTCATTTTTGGATTTTGAAAAGAGAGAAGTGTAGAGGAGAATGAGGGGAGCAAGAATATATATTATTTTGCATTTGGAGCTCACATGGAGGTAGAGCATGGAAGAAGAAGATGGAGTAGCCATGGGAGGAGGAAGAAATCGGCAGCTACCAGAGGGGAGAAAAAATGAGGAAGGAGAGAAAGAGGGGAAAGAGAAGGAAGAAAAGAGAAATGAGAGAGGAGAGAGAGGGTGGGGTGTTTTTCTACTTTTCTTTCTTTCTTTCCTTTATTTCTTTCTAGATTATTAGGTATGTGAGGGGAATTGTTATTTATTAAAACCGGCCCCTATACGTGTACATGCTGGAGCGTTTTTCGTCTTTTACAGAAAACGCTCGTTTATTTACCGGTTTAGCACTATTCACTAACCGGGCCCATTTTCCGGAATTTTCTCGTTTCTTTATTTTATTGGTTAATCAGCTTCCATTAATGCTTAATTATTATTATTTAATGATTTATAATTTTTACGGGTCCGTTTGACCACTTAAAGCCACGTTTTCGGGTTTTCTTGAAAAACGTGCGCTAAAGCTCCATTAGCGTTTTAATACATTATTTGGATCCATTTTCTTCGGGAGTTGTTCCCATATATTATTTAAGCCTTATTAACCCTTTAGAATCCATATAATACGCTAACCGAGGTCTCATACCTCCTATGGTTATTTAATGCTTATTTAGTGTTTTCCGCTTTTAAGCGTTTCTTTATTTATTTTGGATTTATTTTTCCTTACCAATATTACTTAGGCGTCATTAGGCCCTTAAATACGTATTAGGATAATTTTAGTCGCTGTATTTAAGTTCGGGGTATTTCAAGTTCCAACCGAGCTTCTGACCTTTGAAGATGGTAGTGTCTTCACGTTTTAGAGGTGATTTGATGGAGTATTGATGATTGTGGTGGCAATGGGAGTTGGAAAACTCGATTTGATAATGATTTTGGTGAAATTTTGGTATTTGATTGTGGGCCGGGAGTTCCAAAACGATAGTAAGAGCAAACGGCTGGCTGATCACGTGATATAGAGTTCTTGCGGTGTCTTCCTTATCAAGAGATAAGGTCCCTTATATAGGAATTATTAAAGATAAAGTACTAGGTAAAAATCAAAGTTTACCGGGGTTTTGGTTGGATGACATCCCAAGGGAATCTGGCCATAAAATTTTAACACATGTAGTGGAAGATATTTCTGATTTTTCACAAAAGAGAAATTAGAATTTTTGAATATCGGAATAATTTTAAATTCAATTTCTCGTTGAATTTGTTCAGAAATTACTAGAAAAATTAATGGAAATTCAAAAATCAAAATTTTGAAGACATTATGCTCTGAATGTCATCCACTACCATGGAAATAATTTCAAATAATTCCGAGCTGGTTTGAGTCATTTTCAAAGGAGAGAGAAAGCTTACGAGGTGCTTAGGACCCCCAAAAATTACAAAAATGCCCCTCGTGATGACCAAGCTGCCACTTGTGCCTCGAAATGTGCCGATCGAACTGGGATTTTATATCTCTTGACCAAACTACCCTTTTAGCACATACGCCTTAAGATTTCTTTTCCGGGGGGTTGAAATTTTGGGAATAACAATAAGGATTAGATTCAAAAGTTCCCCAGATCACTCCTGCTCCTTCGATAGCAAAGTCAATGCTATGCACGAAGTCCATGATCTCTCAAGGATGTCCCTGGCAGACATGTTGGGATCGCTGATGGCATTCAAACTCATGCTGCAATAAAGAAATTAAGAAAGCTTAAAAATGGAAAAGGAAAGGGTATATCCCTTCAAGTAGCTAAAAATGAAAAATCTAAATTAGAAGATGAGGTGAGTAGATCAAAATTATTGTTCAATGTACCCTTTTTCACTAACTAATATCGTTGTAGGAGGAAGAATATTAGAAGTGAATAAAGACGTTTCTCTTAAGCTTAACACCACCCGAAATCTCCTTCTTAGTCACCCCCTTGGCTTGGCCACGGAAACAAAAAGTAACAGATCGTTTCTCTGGTGTGAGATATGATGAAGAAGCAAGGACATGTTTACCTTTTGTTTATCCATCTGATATGCAGTTTAATAGATCAGAAATAGATTTGAATGTGTTCAAGAAGGTGTATCTGTCTCCTTTTGGTAGAATTAGATGTGAATTTGTTTAAGGTGAATTACCAGTACTTGAAACCAGCAAGCACTCATGATGCGTCCTCGATGTGTCGTGGACTCTAAAAACCTTGATAGTTTGGGAAGGGACGAAGGTAAACTTAAACTGAAAAACATATTCGATTGAGAATTTACACACACGAAATTCACTCAACCTCCCTTGCCACACACGGATTCCGGGACAGTTTCGACTTTACCCTAAAGTCGTCAACTCTCTCCTGACTATCGTACGGTTCACGAGTTCCCCGACCTATCGTCCTATCAAATACCCAATGTATTGTACTTACCTAGTCCTCTCTACAACTCTCTTGCACTTACACACACTCCTAAGTCTGATCCCACTTGCCCAGATTATCTCTATCTTTTCTCTCGTACAGGCTTACTTATATATGGAATAAATGCAAGTATATATACATGGTTGTTAGGATGTAACTACCGTCCTATTAATCCCTAGACTTCTAAGAGTCGACTACTACTTTGATTATTCACATAACTAACATACTAGACTTGCAGAGAGTCTTCAACTTGATCTGGAGGCTTGAACTACGGGTCCTCATGGTTGGTCAAGTTGGAGCAGCCCTCTTGATAGGTCGATCACCACTTGTGTGCCCCACTTGTCTGATTCTGTTTGGCTCATTAAATGATCATAAATGGCCTCTTCTGAATTCATTACAGCTATGTAATGATGTTCTTTTATAGCTTTGATATCTTGTACATTAATGAACTTCTTCTTTTGTCGTGAGCTTGCCTTGAGCAAGTTGCTCATGTGGATGTATGTATCTTAACTGAATGTGTCAATCCTTTGCAGTCTTCTGTCTTTGATTTTCATCTTTAAGCATAAGATATATCTTCTTGCGGTGTCTGACTGGTTGCCTGTGCTAGAAGTTCTACGGAGCTCTCGCAGACAGGTGCCCGACTGGTAGGGCACATGTCGTGGATTGAGCGCGCTTGTAACCTTGCGTGCTAAGCCACTCATGACTTAAGTGTGCTTGAAACCTTGCGTGCTAAGCCACTTATTCACCTGTCTATCTGAATCATGAATCTTGACAAACACATTAGATAGACATACAAGGTTTGCTATCATCAAAACTAAAGGATCTTGTCTTAATAATTTCCCCCTTTTTGATGATGGCAACCTATACACTTATATGTACTTCGCTACATAAAAATTGAGGGATTCCCCCTAATGATCACAAGTACATATACTTTTTCTTTCCCCCTTTGCCATACAGCAAAATAGGGAGCAACTACACGACGTAAGATGTTGTAAAGGCCATGACATTCCATAGAGTACGAACTATAAAACATGATCAAGATAGTCTAGATGGAGTGACGGGTTTGGGTATCCCTTTCATAATCTTCTGGGCCAAAAGGTTCATCCTCAGAGAAATAAGCTTTGATCCAAGAGGGTTTGGTTGTGGTAAGATTGATCAAAGGTGATTCAGCTGTGTGGAAAGGTCGGACTCATCAGATTCTATTGTGAACTCCATGCAGTGTGGAGAACATGTATGTGATATAGTGACACTTGATGTGATAGACCAAGCTGTGAGTGAGTCGGAGATTGTTTTAACATAGCTTTGGGTGATGTATTTCTTTGGGTGTTTGGTGGTCATAAACTTGCGAATGGTGGAGTGAATGGTTTGCTCATTCGAGCTGGATGAGCTTTGTGGGTATTGAGCCATTTTGTGAGATGATTGTGAGTGGTAAATGGGGTAAGCAAGTTTTATAGACACTTTGGATATGCTCAACGACTGATCGGTGAGAGGTATTAAATGAGGTGCTACGTCTTGTGGGCTATGTTTGTAGGCTTTTTAGGAGTCAAGGTACGGGATTGGATTAGTGGAATGGATGGCACTAAATATCTAGATCATTTTATAATTTTTAATCAAGGACGAAGCAGCCAATACAATAAATTATTTCGTATGCATCATAGCATTCAAGTATACAAAACCAGTTACATTTTCAGTGATATCAAAAGGAACTTTGAAACAGATAGTCAAAGGCAAATAAAAATAGTAATGGGAAAAAAAATCTAAGCCTAGAGCTAGTTTTCTCACGGTTCGCTCATGTCATTAAGAGACTAAGAACTCTCAGGCAATGTGGGAGTCTATAAAGTCGTTGCTCCTTGAACCATGTTATGAACACTTGGTTCAATGGAGACGGCCTGACAGCTGTGAGAGTGACTCTCACTTTGAAGAACATCTCTAGTGAGGTATCCAGACTGGTCCCCGACCTGTCATGGACCGGTGAGAGACTTCTTCTTCGTTTTTAAGACCTGATGCTCTAATGGTTGGGCGAGGCTCTGATTTAGAGTCTTCACTCTTGGTAGGCTTCTGAACGACCACAAGCTTATCCCCTTTGTTTTTATCCCCATTTTGGACAACATTTCTGAACATATGCTGTCCTGAGTGGTGCTCGTGCACTCGTGGAACCAGTCGGTGTCCACTCCGTTTTCTTGTAGCGCTTTGGTCACCACTCCACCATGCACAAGACCTTGTTGACATATCTACTCTCCTCTAAGGTGAGCATAATCATGGCTGGAAGATCGATTTTCTCTTTGGTCTTCATAGCATAGAGCAATCTCACATCTCTTGCATTGACGATATGAGTGCGTTGGTTACGTGGGGTGATGTTGTGGGTGAGGATACTAAAGAGCACCCTGTCGAGGATAGACATTTCTATGGCGTTGAAGTTTTTCATTGTAGCCCCAGGGTTGAGTAGCTGGACCATTTTTCTTCCTTGGTGTCCCAAATCATTCCAGGTGGTTTCCTTTGGAACCACGAGTCCTTCTGGTTCCAAACCAAAAGTCTTGCAGATCCAAGACTTGATGATTGATGGTGACATTGCAGATTGTGGAATGAGGTATTCGTGTTGTCGTCGTCCTAGAGTGGTCCAAGATATGTCATATGCTCCTTGAGCAGCTCATTGTAGACGGGGATAGTCTCCTGGAAGAAGTTACCCATCCTTGGAATTCCAAGAGCTCCTGAATCTTTCCAAGACCCATTTGCTCCATCCAGTCCAAATCCAATGTCTTTGGTAAGACGGGATAGGACTTGTCGTTGATGTTCTCTGCTCTAAACATGGTTGGCTTCAGCTCTTTGAGCTTCTTTAGACGTTTGAGTGCTTTGGTGGCTGTTTGCACTTTCTTCTTAGCTTGGAAGAGCTCTTCCAGTTTTTGACCATGTGGCGAGAGAATCAACTTTTGCTTCCCTTTCTTTTTCTCTGCCTTCTTTCGTTGTTCAACATTGGTATGATTGGAGAGGACTCCATATCGCTATCAGCGTCGTGACTAGTATCACGAGATGTCATAGACCTGTCGACGACCGGTTCTCCAAACACCTCGATGAGTTTTGCTTCAACTTCTGAGTCAAGTTCTGTCACCTCCTTTTCTTGACCTTTTTCGTCACTTTGCACTTCCTCTTCTTCTGTCGCGAGTGACAGCTTTGACGACTTCTAAGGGAGTTCCTTCCTCGTCGTCGATGAAGTGCAACTTGCGAGTTGCTCCTTCGCGTTGAATGGGCTCTTTGAGGAGTTTCCTCCTGTGCTTGGCTCACTTGGAGGCACGGGTTTTGCGTGCTATGTGACTTGTCGTAGTAGTGGAAGATCTTGGTTTTGGGATTTTTGAGTTTTGAGTGTTTGGTGCCGATAGCAGGTGATGGAGCAGAGAGGACATAGTTTGTTTTTCTGTGGAGGTAGGAGTTGGAAGAATCTTGGGCTTTAGAATTTCGGCTTGGATGTGTGATGAATTTTAGGGAGGTGGTGGCTATATAGAGAATTTCATCCTGGTGCACCTCTCCTTCATCAGTTACCCTGCGCACAAGCTGATTTTCTAATTCTTCGGATAGGCGAGGGGGCGGTGATTCAGTTGCAGCTCCTGTCGGCCTCATGTCGGCCATGTTTTGAGGAAGCTTCTTTGAGGACAGCTTTCTTCTTGGAGCGGAGAGCAGATTTTGTGCCATGATTGTTAAAGATTTCTGGAGTTTATGACCTTTTGCTAGAGAAATCTTTAGAGATGCTGTGAGGCGAGGTTCTTTGCACTTAAATCTCGCAGGAAGTTTTGTGAGAGAAGAGAAGATGCTCTGAGTGCTTAGAGAGATTAGAGAGAGTGGGCAATAGTGTGACAAGAGTAAAACTTTATCGCCCTTTTATAATATCGAGTAATGATCGGTGACCGCTCCTCGTCCGCTCGCTGACATGTCCTAACGGTACTATTCATAACGGCACGGTCGTGACGGTTGTCAGTGATCCGTTGAGAATTTTCCCGTTTCTATCCGTTGGACTATCTCTAACCTAATCTCACTTTGGAAAATGACATATCTGCTTCAAGTAGTCGTTTGACATGATTTCTATGCATTAAACTGATGTTGACTACTGAACGACAATATAACAGGTGTTGCTCACATGTCGGTGACCGATCGTGGGAAATAAAAGTCAGTTTAACTGTGATTAATGAATATCATTCCAAGATCATGAACAATCTTAGTAAACCTTTCCCTACTTAATGGCTTAGTAAAGATGTCAGCTAGTTGGTTTTCAGTAGAAATATACTTTAAACCAACTAATTCCTTTTCACAACAATCTCTAAGAAAGTGATGTCTAATGTCAATATGTTTGGTACGAGAATGATGCACAGATTTTTGGAAATAGAGATGGCACTTGTATTATCACACATAATTGGTAAAGTACCTGTTTTGACGCCATAGTCACCAATTTGTTGTTTAAGCCATAGGAGTTGAGCACAGCAGCTTGCCGCAGCAATGTATTCAGATTCAGCTGTTGAGATTGCAACACTTTGTTGTTTCTTTGATCCCCATGCAATCAGACAAGACCCAACAAAGAATGTTGTCCCTGAAGTGCTCTTTTTATCGGTGATAGATCCTCATAGTCTGCATCTGAAAATCCTACAACGTTACAGTTATTGAACTTAGGATAAAAGAGACCAAGATTCATGGTTCCTTTTAAGTAACGTAGGATTCTTTTTACAGCTGTGAGGTGACTTTCTCTTGGATCTGCTTGAAACCTGGCACATAAGAAAACTATACATGATGTCAGGTCTACTAGAAGTTAAATATAGTAGAGAACCAATCATCTCTCTGTAAGATCGCTGGTCGACCGGTCGGTCACCAGTCATGATGCCCATCTTAGTGCCAACTGCCATTGGTGTGTCAAACGTCTTACATTCCTCCATTCCAAATCTCTTCAGCAAATCTTTTACGTACTTCTCTTGGGATATGATGGTCCCTTCATCATTTTGCTTGACTTGAAGTCCTAGGAAGAACTTCAATTCTCCCAGATCACTCATCTCAAATTTTTTTCATCAATGCTTCAAACGTTTTGCAATATTTCTCATCAGAGGCTGAAAATTATATCATCAACATATACTTGCACAATTAGGAAATCTCTTTTGTTGTTGTAAACAAATAGAGTTTTGTCTACTTTACCTCTTTTAAAGTGGTTTTCCAATAGATAGGAGGACAGCGATCATACCATGATCTTGGTGCTTGTTTGAGCCCGTAAAGAGCTTTGTCAAGTTTGAGTACCATGTCTTTTCCTTCTTGTGTCTCAAAACCTGGAGGTTGCTCAACATACACTTCCTCTTTGACGTACCCATTTAGGAAGGCACTTTTGATGTCAAGTTGGAAGAGTTTGATTCCTTTGTGTGCAGCAAATGCAATTAGTAATCTGATAGATTCCATCCTTACTGCTGGAGCGAAGGTTTCTTGGAAGTCTATTCCTTCTTGTTGATGATATACTTGAGCTACCAGACGAGCTTTGTTCCTGACAACTTCTCCCATTTCATTTAGCTTGTTTCTAAAGACCCATTTTGTGCCAAGTACTCCTTGATGAGTAGGACGAGGCACAAGATGCCAGACTTTGCATCTTTCAAACTGGTTTAGTTCTTCTTGCATTGCATTGATCCAGTCGAGTCTCGAAGAGCTTCCTTGACGTTTTTGGGCTCGATGGGTGAGACTGTCGTTGAGAAGGCTAGAAGATCTCAAGTTTGTGCTCTTGTCTGAGTTCCTTTGGATATGTTTGATATGATATTCTAATGGATGATTTTTGTACAAAGCACGAGATTGATGAATGGTTGATGGAGAGAGAGGATCCTCGACATCATTGTTTCCTTCGTCGATATTGTTGACCTGTCGCTGACCTCGGCAAGTTTTCTTCAGTTGGTGATTCACTTTGGGATTATCTATGTGATCCTGATCAGCTAGATTGAATCCAAGTTCTTTATCTTCATCAGATTCCTTGACCTTGTGTACGTCACCTCATCAAAGACTACGTGCACACTTTCCTCCACCTTCAGTGTCCTTTTGTGTATACTTTGTATGGCTTCTTTCAGAGTATCCAAGGAAGATGGCCACTCACTTCTGGCATCAAACTTTAAGGGGACTCTTTTCATTGTTGTGGACATAACATTTGCAACCGAATGTCCTGAAGTGACTTATGTTTGGTTTTCTTCCTTGATTAACTCATAGGGAGTTTTGTTGAGGATAGGTCGTATGAGCGTTCTATTTGTGATGTAGCATGCAGTTGCCACCGCTTCTCCTAGAAGACCTGAGGAAGACTGCTCCCCAATAGCATGGCCCTGGCTACCTTGTAGTGTTCTGTTCTTTCGCTCAACTACCCCATTCTGTTGGGGTTTCTTGGTGCTGAATAGTGTGACTAATCCCATGTTGTTTACACATATCCATGAATTGTTGATTCTCAAACTCTGACCCATGATCATACCGAAGAGCTTTGATCTTGAGATTGAGTTGTACTTGGACTTTTCCTGCAAAGGCTTGAAATTTCTCAAAGACTTCGTCTTTGGAAGCAATAAAGAGTGTCTAGATAAACCGTGAGTAATCATCAACAATCACAAACACATACCAATTTCTCCAAAACTTTTGACTCTCATAGGTCCACATAAGTCCATGTGAAGTAATTCAAGTGGCTTGGATGTACTAACTAAGTTCTTTGATTTAAAAGAAGTCTTAGTGTGTTTGCTTATAAGACAAGCATCACAAAGATTGGTCTCAGATTCTTTAATCTCAGGAAGACCTCTACCAACTGTTCTTGACAAGTTTTCTTAGTAAAGAAGTGCTAACATGCCCTAGTCTTTGTGCCATAGTGTAGAGTCATCTATTGAAGCAGTCAAGCATGGAAGATTTGGACTGTCAATATCCTCTAAGCTTGTTACGTAAACATTTTTCCACCTTTTTCCTTTAACAACTCTTTGCCATTGTTCTGACTTACTATGCTACAATGTGTAGGATAGAAGTGAACTGAATTGCCTTTGTCACAAATTTGAGAAACACTAAGCAAGTTGAATTTTAAACCATGAACTAGATTTACACTATCTATGACATAATCAGATGTAATACCAACCTTACCTACACCAATGATTTTTCCTTTCTTGTTGTGCCAAAGGAAAGGTTCCTTGGCTTCCTGGTTCGAGTGAGAAGAACTTCTTTTTGTCTCTTGTCATGTTTAGAGCATCCACTGTCGATGTACCAGCAGGGGTCCATTCTCACTCGATTCTGCACTTAACACGTTAGTGGTGTAGGGTTAGGGTCCATAGAAAGGTTGGACCCATTTCCACCATTTAATGTTCTAAGATCATTTTTGACTACCCATTTTAGTCCTAGTTTCTTGAGTTGCCAATGCCTCATAAAACTCATTTTATAGCAATTGGATTCATGATGACCAGGTTGTCTGCATAAGCTGCAGACATCTCTACGACTGGTCTCTGACCGGTATCCGACCTGTCGTTTGCTTCTCCTCATGGGTGTCTTGAAACATATCTATCTTAGAATATTTTTCTTTGATGGTAGCTAGTTCCTTTTCTTTAGTGTTAAGAGCAACAATCAATTCATCGATTTCAGGTTGTTTTTCATGCTTCAATTTTTCATGAACGGAGAGAATTTCACTATAATCTCTTTGTAATTTCATGAGTGCCCTCATGAGATTATCTACCTTGCTTTTATCCGAGGTTTTTCTCAATTTTTCATTTTCTTCCAAAAGTTCATCGTTTTCAGTTTCTAATGCCTCTAGGTGATCAACTAATGTAAGAGAAAACTTTCTAAGTCCTAGAAGTTCAGCCTTTTGAATTCTCCTTCTAAGTTTAGAATAGTTTACCTTATGTTGTTCTTCTTCTTCTTCTGATTCTGAGACATCATTGCCTTGTGCCATCAAGCACACTTCTTCAAGGCATAGGTGAGCCTTCTCATCTTCTGAGATGTCGCTGTCTGAGGTTTGATTGTCATCACTCCGTTCAGAATCTCCCCATGCGGCAACGAAGGCTTCCTTCTTTGGTCCTTTGTTGAATGATCGTCGGACAGGCTTCTTGACCCTGTCGTTGTCCTCTCGTGATCACTGAGGGCAGTCTTTGATATGATGCCGTTTTGAACACCCAAAACACTTGTCATTGCTCTTCCTTGATCATCCGACTCCTTGGACTCCTTGCTTTCCTCATTTTATTTCTTATGAACTTTCGAACGTACCTCTTAGCATAGAGGACCATTTCATCATTGTCGTCTCCTGACTCGGACCTTTCATTTTCAGCTACTTGAAGGGCTATGCCTTTCCCTCTATCTCTTGATGAGCTTTCTGAGTTCCTATGTGTAGTTTTAACTCGAAAGCCATTAGAGATCCTAGCATGTCTCCAGAGACATCTTAGAGAGATCATGCACTTCTTGCATGGCATTGACTTTGCTGTCAAAGGAGGCAGGAAGAGCTGAGGAACTTTGAATTTGATCCTCGTTAGAGATAGTTCTTCCAAGCACCAACATTTCGTTGATCAGCTTAGTGAACCTTGTATGCATTTCAGAAATGCTCTCCTTTTCTTCCTTTTTGAATAGCTCCCAGTGAGTGAGTAGCAACTCAATGCGAGTCTTTTTTATCTCATCATTCCCTTCATAGGTGACCTCAAGATTTTCCAAATCTCTTGGGCTGTTTTAGCTGAAGCAATCTTGGAGTATTGCTCAGGAAGTAGTGCACAGTGAAGTATTCTTACAGCTCGAGCATTGAATACCAGCTTCTTGATTTAATCATCCGTCATGCTGTCGATAGATATGTCTTGTCCTTGAGGATTCTGGAAGGTGTACTCTCCATGTGTTATCACCCTCCACATTCTTGGATCGTCAGACTTGATATGAAACTCCATCTGTTCTTCCAGTGAGTGTAGTTGTCTCCATTGAAGATGGTGGTCGATTTGGTGCAGAACCTTCTTCTGCAGCTAGAATGCTTGCATGAAACATCTTGATCGTCTTCCAAAGGAGTTAGCTTTCTAGAAGAGACCCTCTCTGATACCAATTGAAACCAGCAAGCGCTCCTGATGTGTCCCCGACGTGTCGTGGACGTATCGTGGACTCTAAAAACCTTGATAGTTTGGGAAGGGACGAGAGATAAACTTAAACTGGAAAACACATTTGATTGAGAATTTACACACACGAAATTCACTCAACCTCCCTTGCCCCACACACGGACTCCCGGGACAGTTTCGACTTTACCCCTAAAGTCGTCAACCCTCCTGACTATCGGCCTACGGTTCACCGACCGTTCCCTGACCTGTCGTCCTTCAAATACCCAATGTATTGATACTCTTACCCAGTCCTCTCTAGCTCACCAACTCTCTGGCACTTACACAACTCTAAGTCTGATCCACACTTGCCCAGATTATCTCTATCTTTTCTCTCGTACAGGCTTACTTACATATGGAATAAATGCAAGTATATATACATGGTTGTTAGGATGTAACTACCGTCCTATTAATCCCTAGACTTCTAGGAGTCAACTACTACTTCGATTACATATAACAAACACACTAGACTTGTAGAGAGTCTTCAACTTGATCTGGAGGCTTGAACTACGTGTCACCTCATGGTTGGTCAAGTTGGCGGCAGCCCTCTTGATAGGTCGATCACCACTTGTGTGCCCCACTTGCCTGATTCTGTTTGGTCATTAAATGATCATAAATGCCCTATTCTAAATTCATTACGGCTATGTAATGATGTTCTTTTATAGCTTTGTTATCTTGTGCATTAATGAACTTCTTATTTTGTCGCGAGCTTGTCTTGAACAAGTTGCTCATGTGGATGTATGCGTCTTAACTGAATGTGTCAATCCTTTGCAATCTTCTCTTTGAATTTCATCTTTAAGCATAAGAGATATCTTCGTGCGGTGTCTGACTGGTTGTGTGTGCTAGAATTTCTACAGAGCTCTCGCAGACAGGTGCCCGACTGGTAGGACACATGTCGTGGATTGAGCGCGTTTGCAACCTTGTGTGCTAAGCCACTAATGACTTAAGTGCGCTTGCAACCTTGCGTGCTAAGCCACTTATTCACCTGTCTATCTGAATCATGAATCTTGACAAACGCATTAGATAGACAATACAAGGTTTGCTATCATCAAAACTAAAGGATCTTGTCTTAACACTACTCTTTTATGAATTTTGTTTATATGTTTGAATTCAAACTTGGATGCAATTGGATATCAATGAAATGCAACAATGTTTATTTTTTTAAATCAAATTGGTTATATTTTATTACCTACAATTCATTATTAATGTGTAGATTGAAGAATGAGTAGGGTAGATGTTGGAAGATTGTTGGAAGAATAGTGAGAGAGTGTTGGAAAAATGTAGTGTTGGGTGAGTCTGAGTGTTGTCTAAGTGTTGTGAAAGTGTTGTCTATGTGTTGCGAGAGTGTTGCGAGAGTATTGTCTATGTGTTGCGAGAGTGTTGCGAAAGTGTTGTCTAAGTGTTATGACAGTGTGGTCTAAGTGTTGTGATAGTGCTGTCTAAGTGTTACGACAATGCTGAGAGTGTTGTGAGAGTGTTGCGAGAGCATTGTGACAGTGGTGTCTAAGCGTTGCGAAAGCATTGCAAGAGGGTTGCGAGAGCTTGTCAAAAGAGAAAGGAAGATGTTCAAGTGACAACACTTACGATGTGTTGGAAAAAAACATTGCAAGCAATGATAACAAATATTTTATATAGGTGCCAACGCTTAGAATATATGTTGCAACAAAACCTCGCAACGTGATCAAACACAACGCTTTCCTTTGCGTTAGCATAGACCTTGGCAATTCATAAATACGTTGCGAAATATAAAAAAAAACGTTGCCATAAATCATTTACCTAATAATGGATAACAAATGTATTAAATAGCGGACATATATACATCGATAATAGTGGAAGAAATATATAAGAATAACTATTAGTCTTATCTAAAATTATTTGAACAAACAAAAATTTAACAAATAAATATTGCTTTTATTAATCACTTGAATATCCAACATAAATTATAAAAATAGCTTGTCCTATGGTCGATTGGTTCAATCTCTCAATTTTTATTGCTTCTCATATTTGCTGTCAGAATTTGATTCTAAAAGACGTATGTTTGCATTGGTAAAGTTGATTTTTCAGGCATAATTCTCAAGGACCTAAATATGCATATAATATGGAAATAAAATGTACAATTGTAGAACTCTGATTGTTCTTTGATATGTATAAAACTAACGTTACATGTTATACATACGACATTTGGAGTTAGCTAGCCATCATCATCTAAACAATAATGATACTATTGGCTTCGACTAACTAATTAAAATGTCATGATTTTTTGACAGAACCAAAGGATATATACATCACGGACATAATTACCAACATTTAGTAGAAACACTATTGTTGGTCGCACTCCGTAGGAAGTCTTACTTTGCATGCTTCTAAAAGATCGTCTGTTTTAGATGTGTCAGCGTACTCGGCCCATTCAGGGTTTTTCAGGTATTGGCAATAACAGGACTTGTGCTCCCATAATGCAACGCAGCAACGTTTTTCAGGTGGTCCAAATGAATAAAAGGAATATCGGCATGCCTCTTCTATATCTGATGGTTCACAACTTATGTCAGCAGGGGTAGAGTCAGCAGGGGTAGAGTCAGGTGCCGCGGAAGGATAAGGGGCAGCTGATGGATCCATAAACATGGGCTCTTCCTGCGCATTAGAGATATTAACCTTCAAGAAAATGGCAACCAAACCCAATAGAGCGAGCAATGTGTGGGTGAACTGCTTATTTTTCCTTTCAGGTACCAAGAAATTGTTCGCAGATGAACTAATCGAAATATTTGTTAAACCGAGAGCCATGGCGTATATTCCCTACGAGTAGTGAATAGGTAATATTTGGTAGCACGTTTGGTTCTGGAGTCATGATTTATACGCACGAAGGATGCTATTATTATCAGTGATTGATGTTCCTGCAATGAAAAATGGATATATATGTTAAATATGGGCGAGTGCTGCCTTTCATTTTCCTTTTTTATTTTCAAGGTGCCTGTCCAATTGACTGCTTTATCGACACTTGTATGTTCAGACTACGTTGGAAAATCAACGGGGTGGGCAATTGTCACGTATTTTGATTAGCCATCTCGCTGTCTCGAGGTACTCCGTCCGAGATTGATCATGGTTTCTGCTCCTGTAGCGGCGGATGGAACTAAAGGTACAAGAAGGAGAAGGAAGATAGGTGGTTCGGTGGTTATGAGGAAAGCTGGAAGCCACCCAGTCAAATGAAGCCTTTACATTGTGGTGAGTATGAACAACCAAACGTCCCGTAGCTACCTTACCACACATTTTGTTTGTTTTTTATTAAAGATTTTTATTTTATTTTTTTATCACAAAAACTTTAAATTGTTATACTTTTTATATATAAGTCCAAAAAACAAATTATATGATTGTTCATCTAAATTCAAACTCTTTAAAACAAGACCAGTCATGGATATGTATTGACAACTTTTTTAAAAAATATTTTTACATATATAGTGTACATAACGTAAAAGAAAACTTGTACAGATGGTCATACAAACTTGTACATTTTTTCATTAGAACATTTACATCCACACATAAAAACATGTGCATCATTTCGTTAAAAACATATAGATGATCACATAAACCTGTACGAATCATTAAATATGTATATCCTTAGATTAAAACCTGTACATATAAAGGAGAAAACTTGTACATATGGTCATACAAACATGTACACATATTCATTAAAGAACATGTACAATTTCACACTTGAACATGTACATCGTTACATTAAAACATGTACATTCTCACATTAATATATGTACATGCATCCTCACATTAAAATATCATCATATACATGCAAAAAAAACATTTAAATAATTGTCGAAACATATCCATGACTGGTCTTGTTTTGAAGAGCTTGAATTTAAGTGAACAATGATGTAACTTTTTTTCATTTTGACTTATATATCAAAAACTACAACCATTTAAAGTTTTTTGATAAAGAAAGAAAAAGAATAAAAAAAATTAAAAGAAAAAAAGATAAAACAAGTCACCAGCAATGCTTATGTTGTGCCCTAAAAAAAGAAATAAAAAAAATATGCTGCACGTTCACCCCTTTATATTTTTTTCCCAGATGTACTTTAGATGGCTACAGTCAGTTGTAGACAAGAATTTTCCGAGTATGAATACAGCTCATGTATTTGGTCAACTCTGGCGCCTGTTGATCTCTATAGTGTCCTGTTTGATTAAGTGACTAAGTATCATTAATGGTGTTTTGAATATGTCATAATATGGATGTGGATGCTACTTCTAGTACACCTTTTGCTTTTTGGTTCCATCATATATACGATATTATAATTATCATGATAGATTTGTTTTTCAAAGTAGGTACTTAGGTGTAGGCTTTAGATTTCAAGCAACATCATAAGCTTCTAGAGTCAATGAGGGATGACACTTTGTCTTGCTGCTCTTGCAATTATTCATGGGGTTTCGATTACATATAGTAAGTCTTGTCATTATTACAGTGTCTTGGAAGTAGGATTATGGCCTAGATGCTTATATGTTCTTTAGGGTTGTAATGAAAGTTTAATAAGGTTGGGGTCTAGAAAAAGAGTATCTCTATCATTTTTTATTATTTGGAATTTTTATTGTTAAAGATATACAAAATAATGTTTGGTGCATCAATTTGAGAGTTATTATGTACGAAGAAATAATATTCTTTTAAAGTAAATTGATTAAGAAATAAGAGGCCTTTAGCTATTGATAAGATAGTTTTAAATTTCTTCAAACAACTTTTTTCTATGTACATATATAATCATTTCATAGTTGTCTATAAATTCTTTATCCTAAAAGTTCATCTAAAGCATAAGGTAGATATAAAGATAAAATGGTCAGAATAACATGTGTTTTCACAAACAAAATAGAGGATCGGACATTTTTTGAAATATGAGACATCTTCACATTATATACCCAAAAAATACTTTTTACATTCATCTTTCCTTAAAATCATCTTCCATAGTTTTATTTGTAACACCCCTACCGCTAATTCCGTCATTAACACATAATCACCTCATAAATCCATACATTTGCAGCAGACAATCTAATACAACCGGCGGGTGAAACAATGTCGTTAGCCACCCACGTGGCTAACAAGGCCTAACTCAATAAAACATCGGTCTTATGGACCAGAATAACCGAGTACTCAATCCAAATACAATTCTCATTCTTGCTAAACCGAGTCACATTCAATACAAACTATACCGAGTTTCTATTACAATTCAAATACCGATCCACTTTTGGTCTTACAATACTAAAAATTACAATTACAATGTAATTACATAAACTAACTACTACCCATGCCGTAGCATCCCCGTCCTACTCTGGAACGGTTAACGGCTCCAAGTACCTGAAAAAGAATGGGTGGCCCCAGAGGAGCTCAGCACCTTTGTTGGTATGGAAGTCGTGCAACCCGCTACTACCGGGCCACACTCAACTAATTCTCATCTTAACATGCGATTGATTTTATTTAAATCAAAACATGAAGTGCAATAAACATATATCATGCTCGCATCATAACAAGTAATCAATCATAGAATACAATCAGTGAGACTAACACATTAGTTAGTTAGTTTACACAATCTCACCCTAGGCCATGAGGGTTCTACCTCAAACGGCTCGTTCACATTGTTTAATACCTTTCCATCCTCCTTGGATACTTATTTGTTCTCTTAGTTCCTTGGAGACTACAGGTCTCATTCATACTTTCTCTATTGTTCTTCTCTTACATAATTCTTAAGCCAATACACATGGCCTCCAGGAAGAGTCATACACAAGACTCACCACCAGGCTTTCAAGCCTAGCCTTACTTCCCCGGTTTCGACCCTACTCTAGGTCTATCATGGTGGGAAGGCTCAACTAGTAACCAGAACTCTCTCTTAGTTCCTACTTCTTTCACATAGGTCCGAATCTCTCTCGGACTTCTCACATTCCCAAGTACTCCTCTCTCGGAGTTGCAATATGATTATGCATATTAGTCTAGAAGCATCACTCTGGATGTCTTCTAATGTCTTAGGGAATTATCTTGTATTCATGTATTCTCATTTTTAAGGGTTGCCCCAACATTTGAATACTTGTACATTCGGGTCGTTTTCTTATACCGGGTCGGGTCCTCATATAGGAGGCTGACTATCTTTCAAAGGGAGTTTGTTGGTCCCATATAACTCTTTATACTGTTCTCATGAGTTCATAACTTGAACTATCAATGTTCTCTTAATAGAGGTTCTTTATATCTTTCCACTATTAGTTATTTCATAGATTGTATCATTTCGGTTCTCTAACCGTTAATGGGACTTTACTAATCCCATACATCTCTCTCACGTTCTAGTGAGTTCATAAGGTTGCATTATCGTTATTCTCTAATCGATTGTTCTCTTGTGTGTTTCCCACGTTTACATTATTTGCGGGACTACTCTTTCTACGAGTCACTAACCATACGGTAATTATTTATGTTTCGGTCTACAACACTATGTTAGACCACACAATCACACAAGGAAGGTTAGCATATGCAACAAGCATCAAGTTATACATAAAAATGCATTAAACATTTTTCATGCATTCATCTTGTTCGGCCGGCACGCAAGCAAACAGTACACAAGCCGAGCGAACTCGGTAGGACACAAGCTACAAGAAATCCATACCTTTCACCATGGGGTTACTCTACCATGTCACCTTATGTTCCTCGGTTTATTCTCGATCCACTGATAACATTTCAAATGTTTCTATTAACATTAAGGTATTACGGAATGTAAATGATTACTCCCGTGGTTAACCCCGTTATCTCGTTACACTTAATTTTGCTTAAGTGTTCTTAAGTTCTCAACTTCCTTATTCACCTCTAGAACTTGTTTATACTTCTTAGGACCTTTACATGTCACCAAACAAGTCCTAATCATCATCTAATATCATTACCATTCAAATCCCCATCATTAGAAGCCTTAAAACACTCATGGTGTATTTCTTGGGGTGGTCCGCGACTTGATCCGGACCCAAAGTCCCGGACCAATGTTAGACTTTACTCTCGGGTGATTTCTTACCTGGTCCGGGTCTTGGTCTTGGACTAGGGTCCCGGACCAATACACTAGCTTACTTTCGGCATGTTTTTAAGGGTGGTCCGGAACTTCCGGCCCTAAGTCCCGGACCCTGCTAAAAAGCTGCTAAAATTATATTTTTCCACCCCAAATCCAACCTTAATCCTCACCCAATCTTCTCCTAATCTTTCCACATGTTTCCAAACATGTTTTAACACCTTAAACACTCCTCAAACCTTCTTAAATAATTGCTCAACTCTTTTACTCATTTCTTTATCAATCACCCAAATTTTCATTCTCACATTTTGCACTTTCACACTAATGCTCTAAAACATTTCCATGACATTTTACCTCATTCTCAACCCATTTGACCATTCCAAATCCTTCTCAAGCATTTGCAATTCCATTACTCAAGTTCACTCACCATCTACAAGATTGAACACCCTAGCTCCTCTCTAGCAAGTCCAAGGCACTTATACACTATTTTTGCTACAATTTTTGCACAATTCTTCTCACCCCTTATACACTAGCTTGGTTGTTTAATTCACTCATTCACACTCCACTTTCCTCCTAACCAACCTTAGGTTCTTCCACTACTTATCATCACTTAAACCACTTTTTTGCTACGGAAATTTCTTCACCTATAATTATAACATTCCCAAATACATCATTTCATCACTTCTTAATCAATCCAACTAACCACATCCCTAGTGGATCCTACCAGCACACAAGCTTCATTCAAAACTCATCAACGCAATATAATGCAATATCTTACATGCATGGCTCCAAGGCCTTAATTCACACCACAATTTACCAATACATTAAACTCAACCACAAATGTCTCTAATCTCAATCAACACATTTTCGGTTCAGATTTTTTATTCATCTTTTTATTTCCCAACCCAAAATTCTAAAGGCATTTAGAATAGCCATCAAGGTAGATCATTTACCTTAGTTCTCCATTTCTTTTCCACATCTTCTCCTCTTCTCTTTCTCCTTCCATTTTTGGTCAAGGTTAGTAATGCAATTTTCCACACTCTAAACCAATATTCAAGTGGGAAACTAAGCACTAATCAATACCCTTAGGCTTATTAAGTAATCTATAATTCAAAGAGGTGCTTAAAGCACAAATTAAGGGATTACCTTTTGAACCCCTAGAATTGGCTTTCAACCAGGAATCAAAGAGGGGCTTCCTACCACCATTGGAGACTTGAACCAATGCTGAAAACAAGAAAGAAAGCAAGACATCAAGAGGGGCAAAATCGGCTAGGTAAGGAAGAAGAGGAAAATGAGTTTTTTTTTAATCTTCTTACCTTAAATCGAGAGGGGATGAACTAGCTCTAGAAAATGCTTTTCTTCTCAAATAGGGCTATACCCATGGAGGTCATCTTCATCTTTGGAGATTTTGGAAAGAGCACTAGATAACCCTTGATGAGGAGAAGAAGAATATGTGATTTATTTTTCATTTGGAGTTTTGGTGTAGCTTGAGCAAGCATAGAAAGAGGAGCTGCCATGGATGGAGCTTGAAATCGGCATTAAAGGAGGGAGAGAGAAGGCTCACGGCTGGGAGGAAGGAAAGTTGGGAGAGAGGAGGGAAATGACAGGAGAGATGAGGGAACACCTTTTACTATTTTCACTTTTTTTACTTTTCTTTCTTTTATTTTTCCTAGCTAGTTAATAATAGAGAAGGGAGCTGATTTATCGCTAAAAACCGCCCCCTTAGTACATATAAGCTGGAGCGTTTTCATCTTTTTACAAGAAACGCTTCTAATTTCCCGGTTTGGCACTATTCACTAACCGGGCCTGTTTTCCAGATTTTCTCGTTTCTTTAATTTTAATGGTTCTTAGGCTTCCATTAATGTTTAATTATAGTTATATAGTCAAATATAATTTTTACGGGTTTGTTTAACCACTTAAATAGCAAAATTGTAATGCGCAACCTCTAAAATGGAAATTTTCTCGCGACAAGAACATCACAAGACAAACATTCCACTGATCACACAAGCACGCAAGCACACAGACAAGCATTCAAAAGAACACAAGCAAGCAAGCATGCAAGTTGACAAGGTTAACATCACCGGCGTCGGGCACAAGGCCCGACCAGCCTTATCAATGCCTATCCCGAGCAGGGCAAGGCCCGTGCCTCAAGACCGCCACCGTCATAGCCAGACAGGGACTAGGAGTGGACTTTAACCACCCACGATGAGCTCTCAACACCGACTCACTTATCCCGACACTAGACTCAGGACTAGTGGGGCTGGGTCCCGATTATTTAATCAACCACCGTCCCTAGGACCCAAGCCCAGGTCTAGAGGCATCAACTCCCAAGCAGCCATTCAACAATAGAATCCAACCCAAGCTAGATCCATGGTAACTCAAAACTCCAGAAGTGAGCTGACCAAAGCCTGCCACAAGGGGACCCCCGGACCGTCGGCGGAGCATTCCAACGTGGGCAACGTTGAACACTCGTCTCCACCCTAATTCAAACCGTCCCTGTCTTAACCCTATATTGGGTCTCTTAGGCGTGTCGCCCATCGCACCATAAGTATAAGGGACAGGGTGCCAACAAGGTTTCATGCAACTTGTCAGCTCCACCTCATGATCGCAATATCCGTTGTTAACGCCACAGGCTATTGACAAGTGCTTCTAGCCCCAAGCCTTACGGCCTGGGTCTAGGTCTTTGCTGAAATGCTTCGTCCGACACGGCCCGCTCGTCCTCAGCATACCTGCAAGATAACTCAAAGGCGTAATACATGGGTGACTGAAGTCATTGCAACATTGGGACAGCTGAATAGAATGTGGCTACTTCTTTTATTCATTAAGTAACTTGATTACATTCGGTATCATTACATCCAGTACAAATGACCCCCAACTCAAGCTACATTACAAAATGGGGCATGACAAACCACCCCCACCTATTCCTTTGCCGTCCCCGGTAAAGCGTCTAGGTACATTTTTATCTTATCCTGAAATTGCCACAAATCTTTTTGATTTTCCCAAGTTGCATCTTCCCTAGCTTCGCCCTTCCAATGGACCAGGAACTCCGTTGAACGATTCAATCTCCATCTCCGCATCCGATGATCAAGGATTTCATCTGCGTCCTTCGTGTATTCCATCACCACGGCAGGCGGGGCTCTAGCCCTTTCCACATGAACCTTTTCGACATCCGCAACGAATGGCTTCAAGTAACTCACATGGAAAGTCGGGTGAGCTTTCAGTCTTTCGGGGAGTTCCAACCGATAGGCGGAGTTACCTACCCGGCGGATCACCTCGAATTGTCCGTCGAAACGCTAGACCAAACCCTTGTGTCTAGGACGCTTGATCTGCTTCAGAATCTGAGGCGTCAATTTCAGCATCACTTTGTCACCAACTTTGAACTCGAGGGGACGCCGCTTCTGGTCCGCGAACCTCTTCATTCGGTTCTTAGCTAGCTCCAAGCTTTCTCTTGCCGCCTTCAACATCGCTTGACGATCGTGTACGAACCGATAGGCCGCCGGACATTCACCCGTGGCCGCCTGCTTTGCAACTTCGGCCGGGGTCAAGGGCTGCCAATCTATGACCAACTCAAAGGGGCTTCGCTCAGTAGCCGAACTTTTGTGCAGGTTATAGCACATTTGCACGGTATCAAGCAAATGAATCTAGTTCTTTTGGGAACCTGTGACATAATGCCTAAGGTATTCCTCCAAGAGTGCATTCACCCTCTCAGTTTGGCCATCCGTCTGTGGATGATTCGCAGTAGAGAACTTCAGCTCAGAGCCCATAAGGCCGAAGAGCGTCACCCAAAACCGTCCCGTGAATCTCGTATCGCGATCACTTATTACATCATGGGGGAGTCCAAAGTACTTAACGACGTGGGCATGGAACAACCTTGCTGTTAATTCAGCAGGGCAGTTCGAGGGTGCTGGTATAAACACAGCATACTTGGAGAACCGGTCCACGACAACAAGGACAGAAGTTTTCCCCTCCACCGTAGGGAAACCTGAGACAAAATCCATAGAAATCGACTCCCATGGATTGTTTGGAACAGGCAGCGGGTTGAGGAGTCCCGCCGTCTTCTTCCTTTCAACCTTGTCCTGTTGACATACCAAACAAGACCTTACATAGTCCTCCACATCAACCTTCATCCTTGGCCAATAGAAGCTTCATTTGATCAACGCCAAGGTTCATTTTGTTCCTGCATGGCCAGCCCATTTTTCATCATGGAATTCCCGCAATAACTCTATGCGGATTGTACCAGCAGGGACCACCACGCATCTCTGCTCATCGATCAACATATCGTCGAGCAGGTGGAAACGCTTGGACTTCCCCAACCGCACCTTATCACAGATTTGCTGGTATTAAGGATCAGTCTTAGCCGCTTCACGGGTTCGACCCGCTAAGTCAGTTTCAGCTCGAGACACTGACTGGATCACCGCAAGGCACCGCCAACTCAAGGCATCAGGGACAACATTGTGCGATCCCGGTCTATGAGCCTGCTTGGGTGATAGCTTCTTCTGGGTCATAAAATATGTGTTGGCTACGTTGTCCGTTACCACGACAAACTTAGTTCTCAGCAGATAATGCCTCCAAATCGCGAGGCAATGAACTACCGCCAACATCTCTTTCTCATGAGCTGAGTAGCGCGTTTCAGGATCTTTTAGCTTACGACTCTCAAACGTGCATGGATGCCCATCTTGAACCAAGACCCCACCAATCGCTCTGCCGGAAGCGTCAGTGTGCACCTAAGAATCCATCTAGGACCCTAATCAAGGTGAAATACCTCCTATGGTTGCGTAACACTCATTTTTACGTTTTACGCTTTTTAAGCGTTTTCTCTTTTCTTTTGGTTTTACTTTCTTCACCAAAGCTCTTTTGGCATCATTAGGCCTCTAAAATTCATATTAAAATAATTTAATCACCATTTTTAAGTTTGGGGTATTTCAATCTACCCCCCTTAAAGAACTTTGCCCACAAAGTTGGTGGATCTAATATTGTTAGTCTCATAGGCATATCATATACCAAGGTCATAATCTATATAACCTTACCGACTCCACAAGTCAGTCTCAATTCATGCTACACATACCACACAACATGTCTTAGCATGCATAGCAATAAAAAAATACTCTTTTGTATTCTCTCCATAGGGTCGGTCTGAAGACAAGAAGGCACTACAGTCCTCGAATCCCATATTGAGTAATACGCTACCGATCCCTCAAGTACCGGTCACGTTGAACACCTATGATTTCTGGTTCACGGCCGTTTCATGACTAATGGGCACTTACTCTCTCTGGCCCATGGTCCCTTTGGTTCTGATCAAAGCATTTGCATATCTAGATATCTTCAGGCACTCACCGGTCATACACACTGACACAGGACTTCTCCACGTCCTGCTACCCTTGGAAAATACACACACTACCACCGTCCTACCGGTCAACTTAGGACCGTTGTTCGTCAGGTGCCAGTGAGGATAGTACCGCTTTCATCAGCCTGTGCCTTTGTAAGGATGCTTAGTGCACCTTCCGTACCGAGTCCATAACCTATGTATTTCACAAGCTTTCATGAGTATTGATGGTATAGCAAGAGTCGTAACAATTAATATGAACAACCCTATTATTTTATTAATAACCATACTTTTTACATCATGCGCTTCTCTCTTACACTTCCTCTCTTACATCATACTTAAAGTATTACATGGCTAATATTGTCTAAAGGTTAGGTTTAACCGTCCTGGTCTCATATGCGTCGCATTAATTACCGTTGAGGATGCTGTGTTTAGCTTGATCTTCTTAATCCCATGGTATAACATTCTTGATTCTCCACCTATGATTAACACATCTCCGGACTTCAATACCAACTTCTTGGCACGGTTCACACGCTTCTACTCACCATATAAGAATTCAACACCATCTCCAATGGACCAAGACACTACGGGTACCCCTCTTTTGAGAGACTCCGCTGTCTCGTCCTTATCTTGATGTAATCTGAGTCGCCTGTCTTTCTCGTAGAAGTTAACGATGCATAGATCTGCTCGTATGTCTGGGATCGGGTCAGCTTCTAGTTGTTGAGCGATCTCCACGACTTGTGTAACAACCAGATGGAACTCTTTGGGTATTTCCGGTGGTGAGACTCCATCTTGTGCTCTAGTGGTTTGGTATGTCTTGGCATACGGATTCCAATCCTTGCCTAAGCTCATCATCCTTAGTTTCATCTTAACTTCTACAGGGTACTCCGGTGTATAAAAACCTCCCGGTCCCACTCCTAACTGGCTGCATCTCAGGTATCCCCATAATAAAATCATACCTGGGCGGATAACCTGACATTGCTCTTGTATGATCTCTCGGGTTTGGATGTCGGTCTCCTCCAGGTTATACGTTGTAGGTATTGGATAGCAGATATTGAAGTTTCCTAAGGTAATGGTAGGTTACATCTTACTTAAGTTCTAACCATGTACTAAATCTTATCTAACTCATTCATTCACTTAAGCATGCATGAAATGCAGAAAGCAGGAAATCTAATCACTTAATGGGTTATAGCGGTACCTGGTCTCGATGAGAGTTCAGCCTCATCCTCTCGGTCCACCATATGGAGAGTAGGCCCCATCTTCTGGGTCACCCGGGGTCCTTTGTTGGCTGCAGGCTGTGTTGCCTTCTGACTGTTGGGTCCAGCGCCCTGATCGGTCTTACCCTTGCCCTTCCACTCGGGCCTGAAGGCTCTACTCTCGGGGTTTCGGAAGCACTCGTAAGCTCGGTGTCCAAGCACACCACAGAAGTTGCACTCCACCTCGTTGCCCTTGCAATCGAGTCCGGGGTGGTCCTTGTGTCACCACGAGCAAATGTATCGACGTTGGTAGCTCCCAGTAGCTCCCTTGTCGGACTCAGAAATATCAGTGATTGTATCTCAAAGTTACTAATAACTCACCAATTCACATTAAGGTGTTCTTCCTTACCTTTTGGCGCTTTCGAGCGTAGGGGCTTAGCAGCTATGGCATATGTCAGCTTCAGAGGCTCTTCAGCAGCCTTCTCATTCTTCACCTTTCCCTTTTGACCTTTTTGGGACTAAGGCTGGTACTTTGGTTTCTTGTACCCGCCTTGCCCTTGGTTCTCAGCACCCTTACCAGTAGACTTTCTCTTAGCAGCATTGTCCTTGTCCCTTAGCTGGACGGTAATCTCCACCTTAGCAGCGGTATGATAGCACTCCTGCTTTCAAGGTGTTAGTTTCTCTCATTCTCATGGTATAAAATCTCAATCACTTATAAGTATTTCAACCTTCCTCATTACCTGCAAGGTAGTATAGCTCGTCGGCCCCATGCCATAGTGGAGTCGATGGCTTAGTCCGCTATAGAAGCGGTCCACCAAGATCTGGTCTGAGTACCCCAGTCCCGGTAGAAGACGTAGCAAGGCGGTAAACTCCAAGTAGTACTTGTCCACCATCATCTTGTCTGTCTGCTTCAGCGCATCCAACTGTAAATGCTTCTTCATCTGGACATGGGCGGGGTAGTATTTGGCTTGTAGTAGAGCCGTGTACTGCTCCCAGCCAAATTCTGGGTTGGCCACATGCTCGGCCCTTACCAGCTTCTACTAATCGCCCGTCGCTCCCTTCAGATAAAACGCGGCAAGTCGAACCTTGACTCCAGCAGGTACATCGTCTCGAATGCATTCTCCATCTCGGAGATGTATGCTTCAGGCTTGGAGGGATCTATCTCCCCCTAGAATGATGCGGGTCGAAGGTCAGCAAGACTCTTCACCCAGTTCGGTTCCCGGGGCTATGGTGGCGGTGGCGGTGCACTAGGCTGATAGCCCATATGCCCTATAGCGGCAGCCACGATCTCAGTGATCGTCTGCCCTTCTGGTATCTCAGTAGCCAGATAACCTCGGCCACGACCCCCTCCACATGGACGACCTTCCATTTGAACAAGCATAAAGCACATTAGGCTTGTGTCTACAAAGGTCTCGGTTCATGGTATATATCGTCCGTAGACGGCAAAGACGATCCACACTTAAAAGTGGTCGTCTGACTCTGCTCACTCTAACTTCCCACACCCCTATCCCATAACTTATTTCTTAACTCATATCCTAACTCGGTGGCTATCTAAGTTCAGTATTTCTTTGTTCAGAGCGTAACTACGCTCTGATACCACTTTTTGTAACACCCCAACTTAATCCAGTTGTGGTTATCACAACTTAACAACACATATATAAACATCGCAGTGGGATTTAATACACACCAGGACCTTGCTACGGTCTGATTTACCAGAATACACCGAACTTAAGTATTTACAACCATTTATCCAAAATACATCCAACCGAGTTTCCAAGTATCTCAAAGACTAACATAATTAATCACAAGTTCTAATATCAACAGACGGGTGTACATGCACAACCCGTACTCAAAATAAAACCCATCCTAGGTCTACCCGCTCCTACTCTCGAGGTGGGTCTTCTGAGGCCTCTTTCCTGCAAAATTAATATGTTGCCCCCGAGGGGGTCAACATCTTTGCTGGTACGATAATCTTATATCCCCCTGGCTAACGGGCCTACTACGACTACTTGTCGATAGCATGCAGTTGATTAAATACAACATAAATAAGAAGTGCAATAAACACCAAACCACATATGAACAATCATAGTTCAAACACAATGAATGACTTAAAAGCGTTCCTTAAGTAAGTGAGTTAACTCTTAACTCCTTAAGTTACGAATTCTCTTAATCTCAGTCCATTCTTATCTTATCTCAGTCTCATTGCACCAACCATCCTTTAACTAGAATTGGTTGTTCCATAACTCGATGTTTGTCTTTGTCGGGTCAAAAGTAACCCTAGCCAATGAGCTATTAACTCCATTGGTTTAAACAAACATCATTTCTTAAATTTGGGATTTAGGTGATCCCACCGCACCATCTTAATCTGGATTCCCACCTTGAACTGTAATCCAAGGTGGTCGAGTCTATATGTCGACTCTAGGCGACAAGTCAAAGACGAGTCTCAAACGGAAGTCGAATCTGATACAGATACCAACCCCCTTTCCTTAACATGCATGACCGGAGTCAGTCTCGGATTCCTCACTCCCCCCAAGTTCAGTTAGTAGAAAGTCTCAAAGACGAAGTGTTAGTTAAACCTTTTTCGGGTATTAACCAACCAACAATTAGGGAGGGAATTCTTATCTCAACTAATGTTACTAAGTATTGTTAGCAACTAATCTCAAAGTCAAGTGTGTTAGTACAATGCAGACACACAAGAAACTCAATAGTCCGGTTGCATGCTTTATCTTGTTTTAGTCATAACAAATAAACAATTAGCACACAAGCCGAGGGACACCTCGTTAGCAAGCAGGCTACAAGAAAACCATACCGTTCACCGTCGGTGGTCGTTTGTTTAATCTCCCTCCGAGTCCTAATTCAAAAGTCCTAAAATATTCATTCAATTTTAGGTTGTTAATTACTTTCCAATCAACCTAACTTACTTAACCACTAATGTTCCCCAACCATTAACCACTAAATCCTTATAACTTAACCTTAAACACTTAATTCATTTTACTTAGCTTAACTTCTTAAGTCCTTATATGCTTACCTTTCTAATCATCATTACCCTCCTAATGGTGGACTACTAATGCCACTCTTTCTTTTCCTTTTTTATATATATAAGGGCTGACCAACCCACCGACCGACCAAAGACCCTCTGGGTCGGTCAGAGACATAAACTTCTCCGACTGAAATCTTACCCTCGACCGACCCACGACCGACCCAACACTCTTGGGTCAGTCGAAGTCAGAAACTTCGACTCTTGAAAATCCCAGTCCGACCGACTCAGCCACGGTCGGTCCACTGTAGAACCTTCCCAAAAAATGTCTATCTGACTCCAAACTCTTCTACAAGTTCCCTTGAATGTTCTATCATCATTTAGACACTTAATATCCTCTTAAATCATCCTCCAAACTCCTTAATCCACCCACAATCAAACTCCTTAATCATTTACTCAAATTCTTACAAAATTTCCTAACACTTAACACTTAACTCCTTATACCTCTAATCTGTAAATTTTGCCTAAGACTTCAACTAACCAAAGTGTTCCTTTTCAACCAATTCAACTTCTCCTCAAGCATTATTGCCAATCCATCTTTCCTCTACTCAAGTTTCCCAAACATTCTCAAAGTCATATACTCTAGTTCATACTTACACTTTCACAAGTCATTCTCCTTTTTTCCTTTAACCTTTGCACAAGTCTTACAACTTCTCTTATCATGGTTTTGGTACCTTAAATTCATCATGCTATCCTCTAGCTCCTCCTAGACATTCCTAGGTCACCCTTATACTCAAGAACATCCTAGCTCATCCTTTTTCCACCAAATTCACCCTTACTCATTCTTAGGAAAATCTTAGTCATAAAGTTCATTTACACTCTTAAAACATCTTGTTTCTTCACCAAATTTTGTCATGGTCTCCCTAACATGTTCTTAAACCAAAACATCTAGTTTTTCCATCCTTAAGCAACCAAGAACACTCAAATCCTCATACAACTTTCTCTACACATAATTTACACCCAAACAACACTACATCATAATATAGTGCATAAACTTAAATTGCTTGGCTCTTAGGCCCTTAAATGACTTGGCTCTTAGGCCCTTAAATGACATAAACTTAAACACTGAATTTCCCACATATAATAGCCTTCAACCTGCAAACACACAACAATGCTCCCATAGCAATATAAGTGTTCTTGTAATTCGCCTTAAGATTGTTTAACTATCTCAATTCTCATTTGCTCCTTAGTCACAAGTTCTCAAATATGATCATGTTCTTTATCCTAGATTTTATAGCCCTTACATAATGTAAACTCTAAGCTACACTTATCATCTATCTAAATCCCACCCCTTAAAGCAATAAACCATCTTAAGGCAAGTCATTTACCTTGTTTCTCAAGCTTTCCTCTCAACTTTCTCCTTAGGTTTTCTTGATTGATTCTCGGCCAAGGACTTTAATTTTCTTGCCAATGTTCTAATACACATCCAAATAACCTAATGAGTACTAAGCAACATGCCTAAACTCATTGAATTCAATCTTAGGTTAAAAGTGGTTTAAGGCATTATGAATGGATGTTTACCTTGGAGTCTCAAGATGGACTTGGTAATGAATCCAAGAGGTCCTTCACTAGTTCTTTTGAGATTGAAACAAGCTAGTTGAAGGGATACCTCAAAGCTCCATGAAAAGATGATTTTCGGCCATAGGTAAAAATGGAGGGAACTTAGTTTTTCTTTAAGTTTTCTTACCTTGAATGAATGGAGAAGCAAAGGAGCTCTTCAAACTTGATTTTCCCTCTTCAATGGAGTTTCTCCATGGCACCAAACTTGAGCTTTTGCAGATTTGAAAAGATGGAATGAAAGAGCTTGCTCCAACTAAGAGTGTAATCTATGCTTAGTTTTTTATTTGGAGTAATAATGAGTATTTGGTGAGCAATTTAAGATGGAGAAGAATGGAGCTGGTTCTTATGGTTTTGGAGAGGATGAAGATGAAGAAAAACGGTGGAGAAAGGAAGGAAATAAAGAAAGTGAGGAGAGAGGTTTTATTTGTGAGATATTTATCTTATAAGGCAAATAGTACTTCTACTTTAGTTTCTTCTTCTTTTTTTAGTTGGCTGAAGTCCTATGGTGAGTCATCACCCTCAAAAACCGGCCCCCTCCATTAATGAAGATATTTATGGTCTTTGTTGACCATTTACTTAAGCTAAGTTGACTTAAGTCTAAACTAGGTACTATTTGGGCACTATTCATTAGTAGTGCACAAATTTGTGAAATTTTTGGTTTCCCATTGATTTAGGATTCCTAATGTGATACTAAATAGTACAAAAGTTTATTAAGGTGTAGTCATGGGCATTTAGCCACTCAAAACCTCTTTCTAATACAGTTTTTCAAAAATGTGCTTTAAGAGTCTTTAAAGCACAATTTGTGTTTTAACTTGTTTTTGAGCTTGGTTTTCTTTGGTAATTGATTTAACATGTCCATTAGCATGTTACTAAGGTCTAAGAATAATATTTGGGTGCTAACCAAAGTTACTCCAAGCTTAGAGCATGTTTTTCTTAATTTGTCTGTATAGTGTTTTCTTGTGTTTTCTATGGTTTAAATTGTTTCCTAATGTTTCCAAGGCATGTTTTAGCCTTATTATATCATATTTTAACATCTAAACACCATATCTATGTTTGGGGTATTTCAATGGCCTACCAATCTCAGTTGCCTCATTCATGAGCTGTAACATAATATTATAAAGTTAGCCTAATATTCATAAAATGCTATAATCAGTTGAAATTTATACAAAGGAAGATATCAGCTTACTAAGGTGGGATCCGGCCGATGAACGAAGGTGTTGTTGTAAATTTCAGGATTCAGGATCTTTGGATGGGTGTGTTTGACGTACCAATCCAGGTAATCTCCGTCACTTGCATGCAGCGCCGCCCGTGTCTTAGTGAACCCTGGAGCAGGACCACACTCACGTGTGGCGTCCCAAACACTATACATGGGGGGGGGGTACACACATTTATAGGGGGATCCCTTTCTCCCTCTTTTTTTGGATCTAATGTTCGGTCTAATAGGGGGAGATGGGATACACTTAATGTACCCGAATTGGCGGATACAACGCTCTGGCATATATGGCTCATTCACGCTCTTGTACTGCAAGGTACCCTTATACCAAGTGCGACCCCTGTTCTCATTCTCCTTCTCGCGACCGTAGGACAACCAATCAATCTACATTGGATCACAGGGAAACGTAAGCATCAATAATAAACAATAATGTAAATAATACAAATTGAAATTATTGTACCACTAACATTTCTTGTTGTCAGAGCATCTAGATGCTTGCGGTAGTTCTCCAGCGAATCCTTATTTTTCTGCTGGGAGGTCGGCCAGACCCATCTCATAGCCCACGGTCTATCATCCTCATCACGCCAGTCAGCACTAACTGTTGGTCTAAGAGTGGGGAAGTACGCATATATCCAGCACTACATAAATTTTTAAAAATAAATTATGCCAATTATTAATGTGAATTCATGAAAATTTATTACACATTGTTGTACATTAAAACACTTACCTCGAGAAAGGTCAAAGAGCTAGCAATGCTAGTTCAGTCAGCGCGAGATGCTATCCCCAGCTGGTGATACAACCACGCAAGATTACCTGCTCCTTCATAGGTACCCCTTGCCCGGTCAAACACCACTCTATAAGTGGACATATCTGAATAGCACCAGTATGCCACATGAATTCTGTCATCTGCTCAACGCCGATTTAAAAATCTAACAACGTAGCCATCATCTCCTTAAGCTCACAGTTTGACGGATTCCCCACAACCGGATGACCAACGATTTGGATCCTCAGTATCTGCCACACATCATGAAGTGTGATCGTCATCTCTTCAAAAGGCATATGAAAGAATTGGTGTCAGGCTGCCACCTCCCACAAGTCGAGATCAATGACATGTTTTGTTGTAACCCCATGTGACATCTAGCAGATGATCCAACCCTGAGTGCATGATCATATTCCTTGCCCTTTAGCAAGGAACCCCCCTAAATAGCCAGATCGTGATTATAGCGTTTTGGGGTTTAAATCCCAAAACACCCCGGTCCTAGATAATTAACACAAACTTTACACACTCATGAAGAAATAATTAAATATCCTTGCTGTAACACCCCAACCGCTAATACTCTAATCATGGCCTAATCGTCACATTAACATAACTAATCACAACGGAAATACTCTCGACTACGGAGGGTGATACAATACCGACAACCTTCCACGGCTAACAGTCCTAACTACGTGCAGTCCCGGTCTGATAAATAGAAATACCATACTTACATCATCATAATTTACAACGCCTGATTACAGAGTACTAAGAGTATACAATACATCATAATCTCACAAGTCTAACAAAACAATATGAGTTTAAACACCCCACTCATCATTTCCATGTTATCTCCTTTCAAAATACAATGGGTGTACCACATAGTACACAGACTACTCTAGGGCTACAAGCCCATGTATAACTCGGTACACCATCATCTACTACTAGCTACCAAAAGTATGACAACTCGGTCCTTCTCAACTAATCAACCGTCACGGGTACCTGGAAGAATAAAAACATCACCCCAAGGGGCTCAGCAAAGCTGCATATGAAATGCGCATACCCCGCGTGCTAACGGGGGTACACCGACTACTTAACTTAGTCGTATACATGGAGTTCATTTATTTTTAAGCAGGCATGCTATTATGAACAACTTAATAAATCATGCATAGATAATACTCGCACAGAGTATAACGCACACAATGGAAACACACATACGTCAACCATTCACAGTCTTAGAGGCCTTGAGGTTCTCTCCTCAGATCTAGCCTCTTATAAGTTAGCCAATTCTCATCCGGGTTGACGGATATTCTTACTCTTAGCTCATGATCATATGACTCGCACAAGGCATGATCCACACTTAACCATTATTTCTCTTGAAATAATTACTCAGTTAAGTCAGGTGACCTCCGGGTAGAGATGAGGCATGCTCACCACATCTCACCCACCGGGCTTTAGATTTGGCTTACTCCCCCGGTTGCGACCATACGTTCGGAACCATGGTGGAAGGTTAGGCCAGAACTCGGTAAGCAAACTCTCTTGCTTCCTCATTCTCACGCGTGGCCGAAGCTATATCGGTCTCCTCTCAACCTCAGTTACCCATTTCTCAAGTTAGGTAAGTCAGAGGTTTAGGGTGTTATGAGAACTTCTCAAACACAAGATCCATCATCATTTAACACATTTCATGAATTATACAAACTTGTCTTACAAGACATAGTTCATCAAGTGCAAGGACAAGCACAAGATATAAGGAAATGCAGTAAATCATATTCATGTATTTTATCTTGATTAGGTGATTGCAGGTAAACACAAGCACACAAATCAGAGTAACACCGTTAGAATATGGGGCATGAGAAATCATACCGTTCACCGTCGTTGTTCGCTTGTCGACTCTCTCCAGAGACCGACTAATCGAATCCTATAACATACATTAAGTCGGGAGGTTAATTACCTATCATGAACGCAACTCGTTACTCTGCTAACGGTTCTCAGTTTATACTCACTAACTCGTTGTTATTCAAACCTATTCACTTATGTCACTTACCCAAAATTTCCTTATAAGCTTGTTTATACCTTTAATGACCATTAAACATCATTAACCATGCCCTAATTACCTTATACTATCATTACCCATCAAGTACATATCTTAAAATAGCTTTAAAACAGATTCTGTGAAGAATTGGGCTGGTCCGGGTTTGTATTCGGGTTTACAAACCCGGACCAACACCTTTGGTCACTCTCGGGTAAGATTTATGGGTGGTATGGGTTGTGTACTAGTTTTACAAACCCGGACCACATGGTCTGATTACTCTCGGGTGAATTTTAGGGTGGTCCAGGTTTGTGTCCTGGTTTGTAAACCCGGACCAACCCACTGCTATAATGTTCTGCCATGTTTTAAGCCTGGTCCGGGTTTCTGTACTGGTTTGTGCAAACTCGGACCAGTGCAGTAATGTTATTTCTACTTGTTTTGCTTCTCTTCAATTCCAAACTTCTACCAACTTCTTCCCCAATCTTCTTACATCTCATAGATGTTTTGACAATGATTAGGCGCTCAAAACTGTTCTAATCCCTTCTTTATACTCAACTGTCAACCTCTGTTAACTTAACCCATTGTCACTGTTAGTTTTCTTCTTTTAGGTTTCTTCCTAAGCTGCTACTACAAGTTTCTCCTCTACTCTCCAACTAGCTAATACCTCATCTAGCACTAAATTAACCTTTTTAACCTTCCTGACCCAAACACCAAGTTCACTCTCTAACCCCTGATTTGTTCACTCAAAATTTCTTACTTAAATTTCAATAGCTGGTTTCTAGTTTTCTGGTTACTTGTTACAGTTTTTGTTCTCCTTCTTACCACTCAAACTCCACTCACTAATGCACTCAAGCTCATACATTCCTAGATAAATTTTGACAGAGTTTGCCTACTTTCCTAAGCATTCTCCACACACTAACAGCTCACAAAAACAGTTTTTCATCCCTGTTTATATAAGCATAATATCATCACTGCAACAACCATTAATTCTCACCTTGTTATCACCTATGTAACAGTTTAATCTCATGGATTATTTTCCACAACTAAAACAGCATTAAAACAGCTCCACTCATCAGTCAATATTGTAGGATCATAACTACACCAAAACAAGATCTTTATCTTTAAACATTAAAAATCTGTTTTGCAAGATAACAAATCAACTCAAGGTAAGCTCATTTACCTTGTTAGTCTCAGTTTTTCTCTTCTTTTCTCCTCCTTATCTTGTTCTCTCTTTCTACATTTGTTTTAACACCAACCAATGGGTCTAGGTTGCTATCTACAATCATATTCCCATACCACACATAACAAGCCAATTAATTCAAACTTCCCTCACTAAACTAGAATTTTCAAGAGCTAGTTTTAGGGTTTAACTTAGAGATTACTTCAAGTGTCCAAATGGAGATTTTTGGCATCAAATTGATGGAATTCCAACACTCCACACAAAGGCAGGAAAAACCGGCTGGAAATTGGAGAAGAAGCAACGTGGGCATTTCTGATTTTGCAGAAAGCTAGAAAAAGTGAACTCTTGCGTTTTTTTGCTTTACCGTAGGATTAAGGAGATGAAGGAGACCCAAAAGCACTTCTTCAAGCTCAAAATGGCCTACTTCCATGAGATGAAGGTGGAGGTTCCAGCTTTTGAGGATGGAAACGTTGCCCAAGACGATGAGAATTCAACGGTAGTATTTTGGTGTGATTTGGAGTGTGA
>CM041783.1:76372453-76388467 GCA_023374045.1 Limonium bicolor
GCAGATATTGAAGGTTCCTAAGTTCAGATGCCTAATTTTAGGGTTTTCCACATTATATTCTAAGTCTTTACTTATAATTATACCCCTAGACTGCTAACACTCATCATGAAATGCGGTAAGCATCACTCTTTCATTTATCATTTAGGCAGTACCTGGTCTCGAAGAGGACCCTGGTCAAAGGTCACCACATCAGGGTGGCCTTGCCGGACCCCGTTAGCCTTCCCCTTCTGGGATTCGGTGTACTTCTTGTCAGAAGTCTGCTGAGTAATCGCCTTCGGCCCTTCGTGGTCGTGGTAGTATTACCCTTACACTGCCCCTTTGGCTTGTAGTTCCTGCTGTTGGGGTTCGTCAACACTCAAACTCACGGTGCCCCATCTTCTGGCAGTGACGGCACATCACATCATTCCCCTGCAGTCTTTGCCGGGGTGGTCTCCATTGCACCACTTACAGTAAAGTGGCGCTCCGGTCCAGAACCCGCGCTAGCTGCTACAACAACACACAATCAATACTCACTTTCCATCTCAACAACACTCACCTCAATAGATACCAGGGTTAAGTAATTACCCTTAGGCGGGTAGGAGCGTAGAGGCTTCGCCGTGTACGCATACGTGAGCTTCAGTGGCTCATCAGCTGTGGTGGTCTGGGCTTGGCCCTTGTCACCCTGGTACTGGCCCTTCGGGGCTGAGGGTAGGGTTTCTTCTTCTTTCCTCCCCCATACCCTTGCTGATTCTGGCCCTCGTTGGTGGCCTTGAGCTTGTGCGCATTCTCCTCGTCCCTCAGACGGACGGTAATTTCAACCTTAGCAGCGGCATCATGATAGCACTCCTGAATTTAGGATGTCAGTCATGCCCCGCAAAACAACTTACCAACTCACATTAACATTCACTCATGGTGTAAATTGATTCAAACAGGTACTCTACTTACCTGCAAGGTAGTATACTCAGTGGCCCCATCCCATAGCGGAGACGGTGGTAGTCCATTGTAGAACCGGTTCACCAACACTCGGTTCGAATACCAAGGTCTGGTAACAGGTGGATAAGACCGGTGAATGCGGTATAGTAGTCATCAACCGACATCTTATCCCCCTGCTTCAGGCTGTCAAGCTCGAGGCGCTTGGCTTGCACGTTGCCGTGTACCGGGTAGTACTTGGCTCGCAGTAGAGCCGTTGTACTCCTCCAACCGAATTCAGGATCAGCCATCCTGTCATCCTTCACCAACTTCCACCAACTCTGCGCCGTACCTTCAGGTAGTAGGCGGCAAAGACGGACCTTAGCTTCAGCAGGTACTGCCAAGGTCTCGTAGGCGGTCTCCAGTTCGGAGATGTACGCCTCCCATCTTCGAGGATCAGTCTCCCCAATGAATGATGGCGGTCTCAAATCAGCCAACGCCTTGACCCAATTGGTCTCGTGGCGGGTGGTGGTGGTGGTGGCTGAACTCCGGGCTGTTGCCCTTGCTGTATAGCAGCAACCAGATCGGGTACCAACTGGGCTACGGCGGCTGCAACTGCCTCAGCCATAGTCTTGTGCCGCAGTATCATCGCCCTGGTTACCCAGATCTCCAGTACCGCGCCCGCGGCCTCTCCCTCGTGGTCTACTGCCATCGATGAATTCATACGAAACATTTCATAGCATTATGCTTGCACACTTATCGGTCCAACGGTCGTAACGCTTCCCGACAATAAGGTATTTCCCACTTAGTTAGTGGTAACCTTTCCAAATCTGTTCACTTAGTATCTGAGTTAGGTTTCCTAACTCGGTATATCCCTAAGCTCGGTATTCTAGTATCAGAGCGATACTGTCGCTCTGATACACATTTTTGTAACACCCTACAACGCTCCTATCATCTACGAAATCGCAGCGGAATTACAACCAACAATAACTAAACGCTTTGGTGTTACAACCGTTAACCACCCACGTGGTTAACTAGGCAGAATAAATACAAGTGTATCGGTCTGATGAACAGACTCCCGAGCATAGTATCTAACATCCATAGATAAACATAATCAACCATACCGAGTATTTAATTTACAACAACTTCCAACCGTAAACATCCACCAGATTTAACAAACGGTACCAAAATGAAATGCCTCGGGAGCACAGGCGCATCCGGGCTCACACAACCAACATATCCAAAAGTACATCAACAACTAGGACCTAGAGCCACTCTGCCTCTTCGATCCTCATCCTGCAATAAAAATATGGGGCCCCGAGGGGGTCAGCACCTTTGCTGGTATGGCTAACGCGCAGCCCATCGACTACCGGGATACGCGCAACCAATTGTCATAATAACATGGCATTCATTTTAGAATATCCAACATATACATACATATACCATAGCATAGCAAGGGAAATTGCATAGCATCACGACATCAAACATAACGCCATAGACTTGGTTCTCACAAGGAACCTTCCACCATAGTTAGTAAACCATGTGAGCCTAGAGGTTTTTACCAACCCCCATGTTAAGCTCGTTACCATCCTCGTACCGTCCGGTTATATAGAACGGTTAACCTATACCAAAGGTGTGTCGGAATAGTAATCCCAAGCACACGAAATAACATAAGTATGCCCCTGTGGTGGACCCGTGAGTCAGTAACTAGCTTGGATAAGCTAAGGGAAGGTAGAAACCAAATTGGAATACCACCTATACATACACCAAGAGAGTCGAACCGGATAAGATATCGACCCCCATCCATCACACGCGTGGCCGGAACAACCGGACTCCTCACTCCCCGGTTAGCACTTGTTAGTGATCACACAACATCTTGTCAAGTCACACACAAGCAACATTTAGGTCTTGTTAGACAACCAAGGGAAAGGAGTCATAACCTTACAACATCATAGTGTATAAACAACTGTAAAATCTTTTCATGCCTTAGTCTTATAAGGTCGTAACACGCAGAAAAACAAACAACACCCAAGCCGGTGTAAACCGTTAGGCAACAGACTGCAAGAAAACCATACCTTGGTCCTTGCCTCGTTTCGTTTCCACCTTGAGAGAATCCTATACACATTAGTAACGTCGGTTAATTAACGCACTAATCCATTATTAACATTAGCTACTCATCACTACTAGTTCATTTTTATTTTACACTTGTTACAACCTTTCATCCTTTTAATTGCCTTTAAAACCCACCTAACATGTCTCACATATCCTTATAAATCTTTACTAACCAACTACTATTTTAGGTAACAATTCCCATCTCGAAACAATAATTTTTTTTTTCTTCTGATTTAAAACAGAGACATGTCCGGACCTGTGTCCGGACTTCCCAGGTTCGGACACTGTTCGTGACTGAAAAAAAATTTTCACCCGACAGGGCCTGTCCGAACCTCCACATCCGGACGGTGGTTCGGACAAGGCATTATTCTCCAATTTCTAAGCCTTTATACACTTAACCAAATTTCTCCAAAGTCTCCAACACTTATAGTATCTTCTCCTTAAGTTTCTAAGTGATACTCCTTGCCCATTCCAATCATTATTCTTAGATATTTCTTCCACACAACATCATTACTTTAACATCATTTCTTACAAACTAAAACTCCTTAAGTCATTCTTGAAATCCCTTTTTCCTAAGCTTACACTTTCTCCTTATCTTTCCAAAGTTTGCCTAAGTATTTACCTAAGTCCAAAATGACTTTGGTACATGCTAAAACCTCAAGGTCATGCCTAAGTCCTTATTACACTCTAGAACACTTCCTAGTTCATCAAAATTCCTTTACAACATCTTGAACTCCTTATGCTTTCCTAAGTTTTCTAACTCATCAAACCTTATGTAAACACTTAGAACTTCTTGTTTCTTACCTAATTTTGACATGGGTTCCCCTTGAACATTACTAAGCCTAAACACTTTGTTTTCTCCTTTAACACACAGAACATCTAAAATCACCAAGAACACTTTCTTACACAACTTCACCAAATTCACACCACTTCACAATATAGTGCATCACTTAAATTGCATGGCACTTAGGCCCTTAAAATGCATGGCTCTTAGGCCCTTAAAGTGCTTAAATCATAAACACTGAATTTCCACAATATATGTGCCTTTAACCTGCAAATACACTCAACACACATATGTCTTTTACTAAACCCTTGAGAACACTTTACTAAGTCATTCACCATTTGCTCTTTAGGTAGTTTAAATAAGCATTTATAAGCTCATTTCTCCTAAGGCATTAAACAACATTAAGTTAGTAGATTTACCTCTTTTCCAAAATACTTCCTCCTTGCTTCCTTACAAAACCGTATGATAATTTGATTCCTTGTCAAGTTCTAGACAATATACAAACACCATAATGAGTATTCAAGCATTAAGCTTCATCTCATTGTAAACCCTAATTTGACCTTGTTTCAAAAACATTAATGTAGTTGTTTTACCTTGATCTTCGAAGGGAGTTTGAATATAACAAGAGAGGACTCCACCTAGTCCATGAAGAGTTGAAATGAAGCTAGAACAAAGTCACACAAAGAGCTATATCAATGTGTATTTTCGGTCATGACAAAAACAAGGAGGAAACTTGATTTTTGTTTGAGATTCCTTACCTAGAAGCAAAGGAGAGTAATAATATGTAGAAATCCAAGCTCAAGCTCCTTCAATGGTGGAACACCTTGGCACCGAAATGGAGCTCTTGGAGTTTTGAGAAGATAGGAATGAAGAGCTTGATGAGAGGAAGAGATTGGTGGTCTTTGTTTTTGATTTGGACAAGTGAGCAAGATTTAACAAGGGATCAAAGTTGGAACTTTCAATGGGGGTGTGTGTATTACCGAGAGAGAACAGCAAGAAGAAGGAAGAAGAGAGGTGGGAAACCGTGTGAGTGAAGGAAGAAATGAGAGAATGAAGATAGAACTTACTTTATGAAGATATTTATACTTATAAAGTAAAAAGGGTACTTAAGTAGTTTACTTATTTTCTTAACAAGCTAACAAGGGTGGTGAGTCACCACACCTTAGAAAACCGGCCCCCTAATTATAATGAGGGTAGTATAGTCTTTGTTTGTCAATTTAATTACTTATACAAACATATGTTACAAAATAGCTTATAAAAATCACTATTCACCTAAACAAGGCACTTAGAAGTGAAATTTTGATTTCCCATTAATATAGCCACCCAAATGTGATACTATATAGTAACATATATTTAAGAGTAATGATGGACATTTAGCCATTCAAAACTCATTTACAAGACAATTTTTTCAAAAACGTGCTTTAAGACTTCTTAAAGCACATTTTGTTTTAACTTGTTTTCAAGCTTGGTTTTCTTTGGTAATTGGTTTAATATGTTCATTAGTATATAAATGAGGTCTTGGTAAGCTCATTAGGCCTTACTCAAGTTTATCCCAAGCTTAGAGCACATTTTGGCTCTTATTGACTTTAAAGCATATTTGTGTTTCCTTTTGTTTAAATTTGTTTACCAAGGTTTCTAAGACTCTTTTTAGTCTTATTACACCCTATTTAGGTGTTTAAACAACATAACTTGGTTTGGGGTATTTCAGCACTGCAGAAACTTTTTCTGTCAATTGCACCGTCTCCTTCTCAACTAATGACCTTTTATTTGAAAGGATGTCCTTCAAGAACTTCGCATAGATAGGCATCTGCGTCAAAGCATCTGAAAAGGGAATATTAATTGTTAGTTTCTAAAAGATGCTAAGAAACTTACCAAACTGCTCGTCGAGGTCTCTCTTTTTCAGTCGATTTGGGAATGGCACTGGGAGCTCAGGGACCGCTCGTCGTGATGATCTAGAAGACTGGACAACTTCGCCGGTCAGCTCACCATCTTTCTGTGCACTATTATCAACTGGAGTATTTTCTGACTCTGGCCCTCTGATGATTTCTACCTCTTTACTGACAACTTTGTCTTTTTCAGCCGGAGTGCTTTCAGCCTCAGGGATCGAGGGATCAAGCTGCTTGCCACTCCTCAAAGTCACTGCTTTAGCATATTCGCGAGGATTCTTCTCTGGCTGGCTAGGTAGAGCCCCTGCAGGTCTATCAGAAAAATTTTCATTCAGCTGGGCAATCTGAGTCTCAAGATGTTTGTTGAAGGCTTTCTGCTCCAAGATGAATGTCTTGTTCTCATGATTTATGCTCTCTTGCTGTTCGAGTTTCCTATTGGTTGACAGGATAAACTCTCGCATCATATCCTCCAAACTTGAACTCACACTAGCTGGCTGTTTCTGTGCCTGCTGGTTCTGCATTTGCTGATTTTGACGAGGTCTCTGAAAATGCTGAGTGTTCTGCTGTGGGGGCCTCTGACTGTAGTTATTTCCCTGGAACCTCTGCTGCTGATACCCTTGATTGTTTTGGTTGTTGTAGAAGTTCCCTTGCCTGTTTCCCAGATAGTTTACCTCTTCATTTTGCTGAGGATTACACTGACACATATTGGAACTTCTACCACAATACTCACACTGTGGAAAAGAGTCGGTCACAACAGCTGCACTTGACTGAGGTTTCCATTGCACACATCTTCTCAAATTGTTTAGACATGCTATCCATCCTAGCAGCTAAAAGAGTGTTCGAATCTACCTCATAGATCCCAGCGGTCTTTCTTGGGGAACCTCAGTAGATGCCCTAGCACCTCCCCACTGATTAGCCGAGTTGGAGAGAGTTTCCAACAACTCCTGTATCCTTTTGATTGGAAGCTCCATAAGACTTCCTCCTGCACAAGTATCCACCAAAAGTCGGCTCTAGGGATCAAGATCTTTGTAGAAGGATTGTAACACGACTTCCTCTCCCAGACCGTGGTGTGGTACTCTTCAAACAATTCCCTTGAATCTCTCCCAAGCCTCTGAAAGAGTCTCCCCACTGTATTGCTTGAAGTTGGTGATCTCACCTCTCATGGTCAGCATGCGAGATGGTGGGAAGTATTTTGCCAAGATTGTGTTTGCTAGCTCGGTCCAGGAGGTGATACTATTTGGAGATAGGGAGTTCAACCACTCTGCAGCCCTGTCCCTGAGTGAAAAAGGAAATAAAGTTAGTCTGGCTACCTCTTGAGAAGCTGGTGTTGAACATGCTCCAACCAATCGCAGGAAGGAGGTGAGGTGAACATTTGGATCTTCAGTGACTGTTCCACTGAACTGCGGCGCATTTAGGACCATTGTGACATAATGGGTCTTGAATTGCCATTCTACCCCTTCCGGCAGTGCGGGATTACTATTGGTGATGTGAGTCCCTCCACATTCGGACGAGTGTAGTCGTTCATCCTTCTCCTCTGCTGATACCGTCCATAAGATTTTCTTCTTCGGAATCAAAGGTATCCCCTGGTGAGTCCTTGAGAAACACCTCTGGTTCAATTGCAGGCTCCAGTACTAGTCCCTGGCGACTTCTCCTCGCAAGTCGTTCTATCTCGGGTTCCAGATCAAATTCAGGAGTTCCTTCAGAACGAGTTTTAACCATAAACCAAAATCAGATAACTGACAGTAAAGTAGTTGTAAAAGTGAACTCAATCGGGTAAAATCAAAAATAATACTTAGAACCAAAAATAAGAAATAAATTGCACAAAGCTAAGAAAATAAACAAGGGAAAATAAAATAAAACAAAACAAAACAAAATTAAATGAGACAATACCAAAATAAAAATTAAACTAAGCAATCGTGCCTCCCCGGCAACGGCGCCATAAACTTGTTGGGTAAAACCTAACGGTAAATTGTGCTGGGGGTTTAACCTAACGGCAAGTGTACCGGTCGATTATAGCAAGTTTAAATCTCGGAGTATTCCCTGAGTATCGAATCCAAGGAGGCAGCAGCTAGTTTAATTTCTACTTTCACACAAAACAAGGAAAACTATAAATAACAGGAAATTGGGGGTTTTTGTTTGTGATGGTGAATGTTGTAAAAGAGTTCAAAAAGCAATAAACAACAGGTAAATAATTGTTTTGATTTTTGTATGATAAAGGAAATTCCGGTTTACTACTTCTCTCTAGATTGCAATTTCTTCCCCTAAGTGATTTCTACAGTATTCTGAATAAAACCCTAGAATAAAGGTAACTCGTATTCGGTCTCCCGCTCCACGAATTCTAATTAGCAAAGACCGAATCCTAACTCTCGTTATGAACCCACTGTTTACTAATTGCTTTAAGCATAGTCTAGATTAATGGTCAGCTAGTGTTTCAGAGGAATTGCCATCTCTATACTAGCCGGTTCTTTCCCTGTAGTCAATTGATAGCCGCAGTTCTCACTTATAAGCTAACAAACTGATAAACTATTTAATTGATCAGATTAATAAGTCTAGGAATTCATAAGGGCAAAGAACTTTATTCTATTGTACTGCAGAAAATCACAAAGGTTCAGAAATAATTATTCTAGAGATACATAGTAAACCGAAATTAAAAGCGACTACTCAGCCATGGACAAAATAACAATGCTCAATATAAATAGCATAAGGATAGAGGGATTAAGCAGAAAAACTGGTTTTAGAAGCCGTCGGGATGATTCTGCAGATTCCTCTCTTGTCCGGCTGTCTAGGGTCGACGCAATCCGGACGCCTTCTCCAGGTGCTTGTCCGGATCCGGACGTCAACCAGACGCGGCTAAATGAAGCTCGTGAGCAGGGTTTTGTCTGTGGGTTGAGGGTGAAGGTTTTACGGAGAACGATTTATGAGTGGGGGATTGGTTTATCGCAGAGGAGATTTGTGTAGAGAGGGAGAAGAGAGGAATGTGTAATGGAGAGACTCAGAGAGTCAGGTACGATTTCAAATGAAGGCTAAGGACTCCTTAAATAGGCTGAGGAAATAGACAGATGTTGGTGGGAGTATTGGCGTGTTGTGAGTAATTGAGTATGGGTGATGCTTAATATAAACTGAGGTCTGATAATTGCGCCGCCCGTCTGATAATTGCGCCGAAAGCCCAATTATCAGTACGAGTGCGTTTTTATTTTTCATCGCTGTGTGACGTCCGGATTGTGTCCGGGTTGTGTCCTGGTCCGGACGTGACACAAAACCTCTAGATCTGAAACTCGAAACATGTCCGGATCCGGATGTGAGACAGTGGTTTTGGATCTGAATCTCGGAATATGTCCGGATCGCTGTCCGGATCCGGACAGGGCACATAATTCTCGTTTGGGTCACGTCCGGCTTACTTGACCCGGACACAGATCCGGACGTGAGACGTCCGGTTCTGCGTCCGGCCAGGTTGACCCGGACACGACCAATTTTTGTGTCTCTTTCCCTGATTTGTTCCCCGTTTGTTGCGTTGTAATCCTTATGATGTAAAATCTTCATTTCCCTGGGTTTTTTTCCTATATTTAACATATAAAGTGCATTAGTTCATATCAAAACATCAATCTTAGGAAAAACACAAAATAAGTGGGAAACATTGCTTAAATTATAGCAGATTATAAGGTAATTAAACCTTTAAAAGCCTATATGTTTCACACTTATCAGTTGGCTGGTTGTTTGGTGTTGGTTTTTACCTCACTTTATCTGGTTTATTCACGTCTTGAATGGTGGTTCTGAATTTGAGGAAATTTCTCCCGTCTGTCCTCGATCCTTGATTTAGGGTTATGGAATTTGGGAAATTTCCCTCGCAATTTTGTTCTGTTGGTTGACCGACCTTGTGGCTCTGTTGTTTGGCTCTGATGTTCGCCTCTCTTCCTCTGTCTTATTCACATTCTAAATCATGGTATCTATTTTTGGGAACAAAAATTTGATTGGGAAACTTTCCAAAACCTGTTGTATCTACGGCTAGCTGTTGTATCTACTGCTTCTTCTGTTATCTGCTATTCTTGGTAGATCTTTAATGGAGAAATTAATTCTCTACTGATTCTATTATCTTACTTCTGTTATTTCGAACTTCTGATGTTACCTGGAACATACGCTGCTTACTGGAACAGCTGATGTTCTATGCTTTTTATCTGGCTAAAATAGATTGAAATGTGCATCTGTTATCTGCTTCTATGATCTGGAACATCTTCTGTTATATGAAGCAGCTCTTGGTTCTGTCTGCAAGTTCTAAATATGTTTATCAATGATGTTCTTTTGCTAAATGGCACTTTATGTGTACTTATCTGTGTAGAGGCGGCCCTTCATGTAATTGCTCCGCTTGAATGCGTTGAAGCGGTTTATGATAGGGTTGCTCCATAGATACGACACGTAAAGAATCATAACTCACTTATGAAGTAATGATGATGGCCATAAGGACAAATCTGAGCTCACTTTTTGTGATACACTTGAGTTTGTGTTTCTGTTTGATTTTCCATGCCTCTAGTGGGCACAATTTTAACTCAACCCCTACAAGGGATGTGAAATGCCAGTGCAATTTGAGTGCACAGTTGCATGTTACCTGTAATGTTAGAAACTACGAGAAGCCGTACTTCGATTGCGCCAAAAATAAGTGCAATTTTTTATATGGTAGAGAGACGACTACCCACCAGTCCATGCTTCACCAATCCATGCCTTATCAAGAACTTCTTCTTCCACTGGTGATATCGAATCTATGCTGCTTGAATTGAATAATCAAAATGCATGCCCGTTGAATAAATTCGAGGAGATACAAAAGACAAGATTGGATGAGCTTCAAGCAACGAATGATGGTTATATGAAGATAGTGTTTGTCATAGTTATAGCGTTATTTTTTCTTTTGGTTTTCAGTTATGTAATGACTTTCAATAGAATGTTTTGTAATGACTCTTAATGTAATCTTTGTAATGTTTTTTATTGAGATCTGTTGTAATGACTTTCATTTAGATTTGTGCTAATGACAATATTGTAAGCATCATTGTTCACCAACTATCTCCAAGCTAGTAGTGGCATCAGCAAGTTTTAGATCATCATCATGAGTTTCTGTTGCACACTGAATCTCACAACTAGAGATGAAATTTGATTGAGCTGTCTCAACCCCTCCAATAAGACTAGTAGCATAAGATAGTAAAGGAGAATTGGGTATGACTTGAACAAGTGGCAATTGCGGGAATCATTCAACATATTGCTGTAAAGGTGAGTTTTTTGCTCTTGACTGCAACAATGAAGCAGTGGCTTGAGGGTCACTAAGTGCAGTCGAAATTTCAATTCGCTCAGTCAGAAAATGGTCATCTTGTCACTGCTTCAATATTTTCTAAAAGTTGCCATATTTACCCATAATTTGTGACATATTACGAGGTGCTTCCAAATTTCATTACGCGCAGTCGGAATTCCAATACGCTCAGTCAGAAAATGACCAATTTAGGTGCTAACATAGGCAAAATTTATTAAAAAACAGTCCGATAAAAGTAAAAAAGATTCCAAAGTACTTAAGAAGAAATAACACATATATCAGAAAAATTATCAGCAAAGTAAACCATGACAAAGTAGACAAAAAGACGAACGCGTTGGCACAAACGGATTACACGACAAAGCGTACGAGTTTAGTAAGCCAAATTTGGTTTACTATTGTTGAAAATTTTGGTTCAGTTTTATGATTAATCCTTTACACGCATTAATGGCTTCAAATTGCAACAAAGGAAATGACACTCCATAGATGAAACCAATGACTACATTTGCATATAAAAAAGGCAGTCCGGTGCATGTTAATGCCCTCTCAAGGGGTTTGATGTGAGGAAGGTGTCAAGACCAAACACTTGCAACATATACACTTTTCCTCGCAACAAATATACATTTTAACAAAAAGAATAGACGAAGTACCACAACAGATTTCTTCATTACATCATTAATTGTCGGAGTACCAAAACATTACTCAAGTAGGGTTCGAACAATACATTACCAAACAACGACAATGCAAGAACTGTTTGTTACGTCACTACTTGTCAACGATGCATAATAATCCTAGCAACTACTTGTGTCCACCTAATACGTCACTACTTTTCAACAGAAGCAAAGCAGTAGCTGAAATGCATCAAAACAACTTGCAAACACACCAGCAAACAAAAAGCATATTAGAAATGGATACATTGTCAAACAACAGACGTACACACGCAATCCCTAGAAATAACAAATCAAACTTACAATCACTGAGTGTTCCTCTTTCTCTTGTTCTTCATAGTAGATGGAACACCGGAGGTTTGACCACTACTACTGGGACCTTGTCCCCTATCTTTTTGGCTTTGGCATGTCTTTGAATTGTGGCCAATCCTTTGTAAATTGAGCATGTAACATGGTTTGACCTCTTAGTCACAGGAGGTGCCTCACGTTGTTCCCTTCTTCTGTTTTTCTTTGGTCTCCCCGGGAGTTTCCTCAAGAATGGTGGTTTCAATTGCACCATGCCATCAACAATAGGCCACATGTTCGGGTCAGGGATGGGTGATATGGCTGCTTTGTATATTTCCTAGTACAACTCCTTGGAGAACCAAGGCGCCACATATGATACCAAGTCAAGCCTTTGCCTTGCAATGACAGCACATGCATGTTTGCATGGGATACCAGACAAGTCCCATGACATGCAATCACAATGACAGTCCTGTAATGGTATGAAATATACCTTGGCTAAAGGCCACAGTGACCACCTGAAGGATTGTTACTGGTAGTCTTGCCACCTGAAGGATTGCTACCGGTAGACTTGCCACCTGAAGGATTCCTACTGGTAGGACTGCTACCTGAAGGATTTCTACTGGTAGGTTGCCACCTGAAGGATTTTTACCAGTAGGAACTTGAAGGATCCCTACCGGTAGGATTGTTACCTAAAGGGTTGTCACTTGAAGAAAGGGTCTAGACCTATGCCACGTGAACAAGCAAGTTGAGTGCTAGTTTTGCTTCCAAAAGTCTATAAATAGGGGTGTGGGGGCTCATTTGTAGGGGGACACAAGCTAGAAGAGAGAGAAAATACTCTTATGCTCTCTAGGTTTGTACTACCACATACCCAAGAGATGAATAAAGATTCTGTCTAGAAGTGGACGTAGGCCGTGTTATTGGCCGAACCACTATACATCTTGGTGTGGAAACAATGTTGGGATGGAGAATCTTCCATTCCATTTCATTTGGCGCCATCAGTTGGAAACGGATGACCAGGAATGGTGACCACGATATAGCCACAGCGGAATGTAACTGTTTGATAAAAAAACATGGAGTTGAAGGAACTTCGTGAATCTTCATCCGCAAAGTTTCATTAAGAAAAAGCGAGAACAAGAAGTAACAACAATGATCGACGGAACTGAGACTCTCAACTGAAACCACGAGTAAAGAATCAACAAAGGAAACAAAGTTCTTTCAAGCAAAAGTCCAGATGACGAAGACATCAGTATCAAGAATGAAAAAACTATGTTATATCACAAGAAATTTTATGTGTCGATGGGATTGCTGAGAAGTCACGCATGTTGTCAATCCCTATGAAGGCCAGAAGAAGAGCCGGATCTGTAACACCCCTAAAACCGGCCTAAGAGTTAAGGGTGCTACACGCCGCGTATTATTACCTAATAACGCAAGTCTCTAAAACACTCAAACGCAATAAAGGCCCAAAACAAAGTTTACATAAACATTGTAAACCAATGTATTCAAATACAGCGGAAGCAAATACCAAAATCCCAAATACGAACTGAGTCAGAAACAGAAGTCAAAAGTAAGGCCCGAAGGCTACAACATCTCAAAATCAAACTGAATGAACATAAAAGCTAAACACTATAGCTCCAGAACTCAAGATGATCCTCGCTGATCAATCTGCAAAAATGTTAGAAGTAGGGGAATGAGCACACAACTATGCCCAGTAAGCAGCGACCGTCATCAGTAAGGTCGCTCAAAACAATTGAAAACAGAAGAAGAGAAGATAAGCATTTATCCACAATTCTCAATATCCAGAAGCTTTCAGAACAGAACAGAGTGGAACTCAAGGGGTTCCCATATCAGAAACAGTCAGCACTTAAACAGAAAGGGGACAAACACAATGCACACACTCAGAAGGGTCGAGACCCATAGACCATACCAGGTCTCTCGGCAACGCAGAAATGACTCGAAAGAGCCAAAGGGTTCGTCAACCCCACAAACAGAAAGGGAATGACCCACACTCAGAATGACGTCTACATGGTATACCACGGAATAGCTCGACCCAGCCATTCACGGCTCAGAAACAAGTGTAATGTCCCAAAACAGAAGGATTGCTTAAACAGAAGCAAAGTTGCATTTAAATATGCCAAAACACTCATAAATCAGTAGTACAGAACATAAGGAATCCAATGCCGCAGACGGCACTCAAATCGGAGTTCAAACGAAGAAGTTACGCTGAAAACAGAGGGGTGTCCGAACTTGTGTCCTAACGTCGAAGTTCGGACACAAGTCGAGACTCAGAAACCAGAGAAGCCAAATGTCCGAACTTGTGTCCGGACATCAATGTTCGGACACAAGTCGAGTTGAAATCAGATAGAGGAATTCAGAATGTCCGAACATCCAAGTTCGGACGGATGTTCGGACAGGTTTTACGGAAAAAACGCGGAAGGTCCGACCTTGTGTCCGGACGTCGAAGTTCGGACACAGGTCGAACTTAAATCAGAGGAAAACCTGAGGGTGTGTCCGAACATCTCATGTCGGACAGATGTTCGGACATACCCCGAACTTGAAAATCAGTAAGGCAAAACGCACTGTCCGAACTTCAAAGCTCGGACAGAAGTTCGGACAGTGCGAAAACTGCAATTTCAGAAGACGAACAGAGCAGAAAAACACAATTCAACACGAATTGCCAATTAAGCACACACACCAAATCAGACATTAAAACAGGAAACCATGGGGGTTTAGCCATTCCAAAACAACAAACAGACAACACAAACAGAATCACACACAAACAGAACCTTGCAACCCCATGGCTGAACTTCCAAACTGAATCGAGTAACCACCTACCTCAATTAGCAGACAAATCCCGAATCAGACAGCAGAGCCCAACCACGCAGAACCACAATCCGATACAGACAACAGCCACTGAGTTCCACAATCAAAGCCCAGAAATCAGAAAACATTCGAAGGAAACCTAGAATTTGGAAACTCAAAACTGTATAACTTTCTGCACACAAACCTGAAATCGAGTGTGCAGAACCTCCAGCAATTCGCAGAGCACAGCCACACAGAACACGAATCCAAACGCAGAGCACAATCGCTGAGTTCATCACAACAATCAACCAAAATCAGAAACTGCAGAGGAGAGGAACTTGCTCTAATTACTAATCTGAATTTCGAGAACCAAACCTGAAGGCGGACAACGGATTACACAGCAGCAGAGATTCCAACCAGATTGCAGTAGATCATTCACCTTCAGCAGAGGAGGAATTAGAGAGAGAGAAGGGAAGGAGAAACTGTCGTTCAAACCACGATCGAGACGCTCCTCACGAATGGACTGACGTGATGTAAAATAATTAGAAGTGTAAATAAATAAGGAACCCTTCCTTATTAACCATAAAACAATTACCTTAATTGTTTTATGCAAAGACCTTCCTGCCCTTGCATTAAAAATAGCCGAGTCCCAACTGATAGCAAAGAATAATAATCCAACTTAGAATAACATTGCAACTGATATAACATAAGGTATAAATACGGGTTATAACATCACCTCCCCCTTAAAAGAATCTCGTCCTCGAGATTAACTCACCTTACTGCTCGAACAGGGAGGGATACTTGGCACGCAGCTCATCTTCGAGTCCCAAGTAGCTTCACTCTCTAACTGATCTGACCACTGGACCTTCACCATAGGTAGGGTCTTACTACGAAGCCGACGGACATCCCTGGCTAAAATACGAGTAGGCACCGCCTCGAAACTGCAGTCCTCTCTCAACTGAAGCTGGCTGTAGTCGATCACATGAGACGGATCATGCAGATACTTCCTCAACATAGACACATGGAAGACGTTATGCACACTGACAAAGATGGGGCAAGCTAACGGTAGGCCACAGGGCCAATCCTCTCCAGAATCTCAAACGGTCCAACGAACCTCGGGCTAAGCTTCCCACGCTTCCCAAACCGGACCACGCCTCTGACCGGCGACACTCGCAGATAGACATGATCACCAACATCAAACTCAAGCGGCCTACGCCTCTGGTCTGCATAGCACTTCTGCTCTCTGAGCAACAAGCAAACGCTCCGAATCACCCTGATCTTCTCTACTGCTCCCTGCACCAGCTC